>JAOVVA010000054.1:11011392-11032171 GCA_028565275.1 Leiocassis micropogon | reverse complement strand
ATCAGCGGAGGAGATGAGAAACAGGTGTGTAGACGGGGCGGAAACGGGGGCGTGGGAAAGGATGCATGACAGGCTGGGGGAAAACATGGGCACGTGGGGAAAGTGACAGAGTGAAAAAAAAAAGGGAACAGACGGGGCATAAATCATGACAATTATGAATATATATTGTGTTTGATTAGATATGTGTGTGATGTGATTTTATGTCTTTTATATTATTTTATTATTTACTGTATGTGAAGCACTTTGGGGTATTCTTGTTGTTAAAGTGCTATACAAATAAAGTTGAGTTGAGAGAGTTGAGTTGAGTATCTGCATTGTGTTGCTTGACCTTAGTGCAGCTTTTGACACCACTGATCATAGTATTCTTCTTTATAGACTAGAACATGTAATAGTAAATTAGGGAACAGTCCTCTCCTGGCTTAGGTTTTATTTAACTGATGGTTATCAGTTTGTAGATGTAAATGGGTCAGAGGGAGCTCAGTGATTAAGGCATAGGACTAGGCATTGGTTTGGAAGTTGAGCAAGGCCCTTAACCCCTTAACTGCTCAGATGTACAGTATAATGAGATAAAAATGTCAGTCGCTCTGGATAAGGGCATCTGGTAAATGTAAATGTGTATCTCAATAAAAGAGAATATCATCAAAAACAGTGACTATTCTACCTGTATTAAAGTGAGATTTTATGTCTGTGAAGATTCACAGTCATGCAAAGTGAGGTTCTGTTTTAGGCCCACTGCTATTTTCTCTCTACTGTACATGCTTCCTCTGGGAAACATAATTCGTAAGCATGTTATTAGTTCCCACTGTTATGCTGATGACAAACTGTTATATGTCTGGGCAAAGCCAGATGAGAGATACAAGCTTAATAAAGTTGAGAAATGCGTGAAGGACATTAGACACTGAATCCTAAGTAATTTCCTTCTGCTTAGTTCTGACAAGACAGAAGTACTGGTACTTGGAACGCATGCAGCTAGAAGTAAGCTTCCTGATCACACAATAACTTTGTATGGCCTTTATGTCTCATATGCATCAGTAAAAAAAACTTTATTGATTTCAGTATTTCATTTGAAGCTCATGTACATAATAGCATCCTTTCATCTATGAAATTTTGCTAAGATATGGAACATATTGTTCATGTTTTGTCACTTCTAATTTGGATTACTGTAATGCTTTACTATCTGGATGTTTATTGTTAGTGCATCTACTGTAGTAGACAATACTAGATGTACTAGAAACAAGTTCCAGTTAGTCCAGAATGCACTAGCAACCTATGGAATACCAGAAGATATGAGCACATCACTCCTATCTTATCCACACTGCATTGGCTCCCAATGAAATTTCATTGCATTGACTTTCCAATGAACTATTGACCTATAAGCATGAAATGGTACCGGAGTGAACTGCTAGTGTTTTATGATCCGCTATGCCTACTTAAATCAAAATATATTTATTCATTCAAGACGTTTGTGAATAGATTTGCCTTAAGTAAAGGTGCAGATCTGGGAGACTCATGGACCTAGAGTATAATGGTGAACTGATATGTTTGGATGCTGTCTTCCCTACTCTCATTGATCACTCAGGTTTGTTGACAGTGGAGTGACTGGTTGCTTTACTTCCCAGGGAGCCTTTATGTCTGCATTTCCCTCTGGCTTCCCCTATTAGTTATGCTGTCATAGTTAGCCCTGCTGGAGTCCCTGCTTGCCCTCTGCACTAAATATACATTCACCTTATCCGTTATGAGACTAAGTTTACCTAACGGTTCTCTCTCTAACCCAAATATATAACCCAAGCAGGGGGAACGGTGTGGGGTGTGATTAGAGCTGAGAGGGAAGTGGGTGCTGGCCCATGTTTAGCTTTGTAAGCAAGCATCAGTATTTTGAATTTGATGTGGGCTGCTACAGGAAGCCAATGCAGGGAGCGGAGAAGTGGGGTGGTTTGGGAGAACTTGCAGCTGCATTCCCGATCGGCTGCAGAGGACGAATGGTGGACAGAGGCAGACCTGCCAGGAGTGAGTTGCAGTGAGTGAGTTGAAATAACTGAAACAAGCACCAGAGTAACCTGTGTAGAAAGAAATAGACAAATTCTTCTGATGTTGTAAAAAAAAAAAGAAACTGATAAGAACAAGTACAGTAAGATGGGGAAGAGCAATCTGTGGGGAAAAATGTTCAGAGTTACCCCAAGATTGTGGGCAATGACTAAAGGAGTGACTTGATTGTTGTCCAGGGAGATCACAAGGTCTTAGCAGGGGGATGAATCACCAGGGATGAACAGCAGTTCAGGTTTTACTGAGATTGAGCTTCAGCTGATGAGCTGACGTCCAGAAAGAGATGACTGTCAGACATGCTGACCTCCGGGTGGAAACCTGTGTGTCTAAGGGAGAAAAGGAAAGAATAAGTTGTGTGTCATCTGCATAACAATGGTATGAAAAACCATGCGAAGATATGACCTCAGCAAGAAACTAAGTATAGAAGAGAACAGAAGAGGACCAAGTGGGACACCAACAGAGCAGATGTGTCCTCCATGTCCTCCATGTCACCTCATATTACAAGAGAATCTTGTGGTTTAAATGCAGCTAAGACTTCAGGGAGGCTGAGGACAGATTAGTGGAGTTTAGTGGATCAGGCAGCATGAAGCTAATTTTATCACAATATAGATATGTAGTCCTGCCTCGATGTTTCCATCTTTTTATATCAACAGACAGGTGAAGTGACATGTTGGCTTTGATTCTCATTTTCATTTCAATTATTGAATATAACTATACTGCTCAAAGAAATAAAAGGAACACTTAGTCCCTTTTTTGACTTGAACCATGCATACACATATGAGAGGCGTTCAAGTCAAACTGGGACTAAGTGTTCCCTTTATTTTTTTGAGCAGTATATTATTATTATAATCACAATTTTCATCCTCATATAGGCAAAAATGTTTCACCTTTAGGTGATAATAATAACTGTCTTTTGATTTGCAGTGACTCCTGACTCAAGAGGATAACTGGACCCAGAACCATGCCAGCAAAGGACTGGGAATCCCTTTCATTTATCACCAGTCTGTTTCTTATACAGTACTGTATGTGGTCTATGGTTCCATGGTTTTAGACTTGCTGCATCCTAATACAAGACAATATTTGAAGTGATTTCATTATTCAAACTTACATGTTTTAAAATCCCTTGAGATATGAAGGTTTGATACCAAACCAGATACAAAGTTTTGCACAAAAATAAATGGTTTTAATTTTTTTTTTCAGCACTGTTACTGCTGCTGGATTTTCACTTGCTTGGAGAAAAATATGACCTGCCTTAGACTTCACTATACAGTATTTTCTATTGGGCAAAAAGCAAATCTCCCATGCTGAATGTTTAATGAACATTTGTTTATTATCTTTCATCTTGGTCTGAATTCTGGAGGAAATTGTATTCCGGATTGCCAAAACTGATTTAATCATTTGACCTTTTACAGTGCCAGCATACAGTTAACATGGTTAACCTTTTTTCTCTTTTTTCTTTTTTTTTGCATACAAAGAAGCATTTGTTCAGGTTACTTATTTTAAATCTTACATAAGAAACAAGAACGTAGGTACTATGAGTTAAAGCTGTAATTAACTAAAGGTAAAATGGACACCTGCCTAAAACACATCATAAAAACTGGTGCCATTATTTGCTGCCAACAATTGTTTTAGTTTCTGTAAAAATCCTTTGTTGTGCCAAATGGATATACAGTACATGAGCCAGATATTATTAACTCAAAATTTTAAACTATTAAGTTATGTATAACACTTTTTTCCTGAATTTATCAAGTGAGTAAAACCAACTAACACCCAAAAACAATCTTCAAATTAAAATAGCCTTTAAAAAGGTACTGTACATTCCTTTACATTTATTATGAATACACTCTGTACAAGCATTAGTTAAAAGCATGCACACTGGACAGATGCTGCAAAAACTATTTTTATCTGTATTCAAAGGTCAGGATGTCATACCTTTTTTTCTTAATTAATCAAGTGAGCAATTCATTGCTTGTTCAACTAAGCAAAATCAGTTGAACCCGAGACAAGGTGATCTGCCAATGATAGCAAGCATTTTAAGAGGATGACTGTGTCCAGTAGCCATGGCCACATGCTGTTCATGTCCTCTGTATTCTTACCATAGCCAGACGTTTCTGTGCCATTGGCTTTGTAATGTAAAGATCTAATGTGATTGGCTAAATGCAATGTGCAAGTAGACACATATCAATCACTAACATTTTTGTTGTGAATGTATATTAATAAATGAATGAATGAATGAATAATTCTAATAATTTGTCAATTTCAGCAGATCAATACATTGAATTCAGTTCAGTTTTATTTACATTGCCTTTTAACAATGGTTATTGTCGCAAAGCAGCTTCACTGAATCAAAAAAAAAAAAGAAAAAGGGAAATGAGTTTGAAATGTGTGAGGAAATTTGTATAAATCTAAATGATCTGATTGTCGTCACAGAGGCAGAGCAGTGTTTTTATTGCATGGTTTTGTAAATATAATGGGGAAAATAGACCAATCAGGCATAACATTAATATCTCATGTAACATTAATGCATTAACACTGATTATCAATTCAATCAAGTAAACTGATCACGTGATCATGTGCACCCAAGATTTATTTTTGCCTTTCGGGACCAATGGCCAGTCTGTGTGGACTGAAGCACAATTTACCAAAACAAAATGTAATGCTGGCCACGACAGAAAGACATCAGAACACGGATTGCACAACAACTTGCCTCATGACCCATGAGTCTCCAATTCTTCAGATCCCAATCTGACTGAGCACCCTTGGAATCCACCAGACAAATAAATCCAATCGATAGAGGCCCCACCTCGCAACCGACAGCACCCAAAGGATCCGCTGGCAAGGTCCTGGTGCCAGACACCACAGCACACCCCAAAGGTCTTGTAGTGAAAGAGCTGCCTGGTGGCACAAAGGGAACCTATATAATATTGGGCTTAATGTTTTGTACATATGTTCATACAAGTACAAATATTTATAATGAAATAAATAAATATACTGTAGAGTGCAAGGTCTTAATAAAAAAATTAATAATTATTAATTAAACATAAAAATAAATGCTATAAAGCAGTTATGGCTTCCAGAAAAAAAACATCTTTTTGTCAGTGATAGAATGTGAGAAGACATTACCAACAAAAACAGTTTTCTTCTGTTTTAGTGCCTATCCTACTGTACAACTGCAAAAAAGAACTTGCCTGTGTGGTCTACGTGTTACAATAATATTGTCTTTTCAACTGCCGGTAGTCAGTCTTTCGGTTCATTTTTCTCCCGCTCGGGAGTTGTGCTCTAGCCACAATTTAAATGTATCATTCGTCACTTGGCTCTTAGCAATTTATCAAGACCTGGAGTTTAGAAGGACGTGTCGGACTGGATGTATTAACACAAAGATAAAGAACTGGCTATAACTGAGGTGTGCATAGGCAGCTGTGTGAAAAACATCCTTAGCCACAACTTGATTAATAACAACTAAAGCCCTGTGCCAAAATACAGTGGCACTTTTGGAAGAATATAATATTATCTGACTCCATTTTCCCAGACATAAAATTTTGTAAATGGTTTCAAAGGGGAAACTTTTACAGACTGGGCTTACAGTATCAACTTAAATGAATGCATACAAATATCATTAAACTAGAACTGTTTAAATAATTAAAAGGGTTACACTTCAGTGTAGGGTACTTCTCAAGTAAAGAAAACACACAGCCACACAGAATTCTTTAAATAGTAGAGATTTTTATTTCTTTTTTGGATAGAGAGACAGGGGAACAAAAATATATGCACACTTAAATGAACACTAGAAACATATATCTTCCTCAGACAATTTAATTACTGAATCTGACTTTAAGAATCAGACACCATGTCTGCTAAATCCCCAGGTACCAATAATCTAATCTATGAACTGTGGTAAGCTAGTCTACCTGCTGCAGTTCAAGAGTTTATCCACCAAATGCCTGGGAATAGCAAGAAGCTAGTTCACAGCTGGAATATTTCTTTAACAGGCCTTGGATTCGAAGTATATCCCTGGTTCTACGAAAAGGTCACCATTTGAGAGAAGTCAAAATATTGGCCTGCGTTAAGCACAAAAACAAATAAGGATCATTGAATTTACTGGAATTGGGTTAATAACCCTCAAAACCCCAAAGCAAAATCTGGAAGGATGGAGCTGAACCATCAATTTCAGGGAAGATATGCAGCTGGGAAAAAATCCTGAACGAAGATTAATTAAACATTTGGTGAACTTGCGGCATAAAAAAATGATTAGAAATAAGAGCTATGTTTAATAGTGAAAGTAAGAGCATTTCCATACACACACAATGTGCTGAGAACTCACAGGATTGGGACTAAACAGCTGTGTGTCCATAAGAAAACCTCATATTAGTGACATTCATCAGAAAAATGTTTTTGGTTTGCTAGAGAGCATAAATAATGTACTTTGGTACATGTCCAGATTGAGCCTATTCCAGAGCGATGTGTGACAGACATGGACAGACATGGACAGACATGTCTCAGCCGCACTGGAGCCCCCCAGGGTTGTGTTCTGAGCCCCCTGCTGTACTCATTGTACAATTATGACTGTGTGGCTATTACCAATTCCACCACAATCATCAAGTTTGCCGATGATACTGTCACGGTGGGCCTAATCTTTGACAACAATAAGAAGGTCTACCTGGAGGACATTAGGAATCTGAAGAACTAGTGCAAGAGGAACAACCTCCTCCTGTATGTCAGCAAGAAAAAGGAGCTGATAATGGACTTTAGTCCAAAGCAGGAGAGGAAGTACCAGAACCCTCTCCATCAATGAGGGCCCAGTGGAGAGAATGGACAGCTTCTGATACCTCTGTGTTCTTATCACACAGGACCTGTCACCTCAACCCCATGGTGAAAAAGGTCCAGCAGCGTCTCTACCACCTCAGACACTTGAGAGACTTCAGTCTGCCCCATAAGGTGCTTAGGAACTTTTACTCCTGCACCAGAGAGAGCATCCTGACAGGAAACATTGTAACCTGGTTCAGGAACAGCACCATGCAGGACAGATGAGGTCTACAGCAGGTGGTGAGATCAGCCGAGCGTACCATCCGCACCGAGCTCCCTGACATGCACCCAATCTACAACAAACGGTGCTGGACCAAGGCCAGGAAGATCATGAAGGACCTCAGCCACCCCAGGATTGGACTGTTCTCTCTGTTGTGGTCAGGAAAGCGCTTCCACTCCCTGAAGGTCAATCCAGAGAGACTGAGGAGAAGCTTCTTCCAGCAGGCTATAAGGACTCTCAACCAGAACAACATACTGCTCAACTGATTGGACTTGCTTCACACCTCCACACATGTGTTGGAACACACCCAAACCAACAACTGAACATTTGCACATTTGCACAGGACTGCAGAACTGAATACACAAACATATATTTGCAGATTCTGGTTTACACATTCTGGTTTATGTTTACATATAAAAGGACTACTTTTGCACTTCTGCACATTAAAGATGTACAATATCACCGTACTGTAGCTCATTATTTTATTTCACATTCCATGACCACACCGTACTGCTGCACTTCTTACTACACTACATTCCATACTTAATACTGGTTTATTCATGCAGTTCTTACTTTTTTACAGTATTACATATTTACATACTTTACATATTTCTACTTTATATTTTATTGTATTCTATTTCATTTTATTTTACGTTTTTATACATCCTTATTTCCTTTTTTGTTGTGTGAGCATTTCACTATGTATCATACTGTGTATGGTTGCATGTGTGACAAATAAAAATTTTAATTTGAAATGAAATACATAATCCCCACTTTACAAGCCCCTGGAGACAGTGTTATGATTTTGGGTTGCTTCAATTGCTCAGGTCTAGGCTTAGCAACACTATGTGGTAATAAAATAAAGTCAGCTGACGAGCTCCACAGATCACACCTATGGAATTTTTCTTCCCTGATGACACGGGCACATTCCAGGACCCAAATTTTGAGTGAAGAGTGGTTCTGGGAGCGTGTGAATAAACTGATAGAGACCATATTTTGTTCATTTAGACACAGTGCTGTCAGTGATTACTGTTCTTCATACATCAGGGAAATAAACTTTTTTGATCTATTCATAAATATTTTTATTCTTTTTATTATTGGATTAATAATGCATTTACATAAAAAAACATGTTATGTTAACTATAACAAAATAATAACAAAATATAAAAGTTGCTATATATATTTTTTTGTTATATTAAATAACTAATGACTATGACTATGAGATTTGTTACATTTCATTGTTGCCCGATTTTTCCTGCACGCAGAAATGTAATCTTTGTGCCAATTTATTCCTTTCTGTGGCTTCTTGCTGGGTTACACAACGACAACACAACTCCCCCAGTGAGTGATAAGCATCGCTATGCTGCAGTGAATCATATTTCACACCCCATATTTCAGGGTTGATTTTTTCAGGGCTTAAGAGAGATGCAGTTAAAATGAATCCCAACAAAACTAATAACACCTTGGCTTGCCTGCAAACGCTCAGATCTGGGCTCTGGGCCCCGGTCATTTGGTAATGAAACGAATAGAAACGCAAGTCTTGAAAATTCATCTTCGAACCTGTACAATTTATTTTACTTTAAGATATTTACGTCTACGAGACGTAAGGCTGCCAGAGCTGGAGTCTTGAATCTGTGTTAAAGATCCTGAGATGAAAGATTACAACTGGGCAAAGTCAGCGAGGCAGATATTTCAGTCTAATGACAAATACAGAATTTGAGAATATGCGTAGTCACATTTTCCATACATGCAAAATGTAACTCCCTTCTGTTCACTTTTTAAAAAATTATTATTTGGATTTATCAGCTGACTGACAGGTTGTTCAGTAACAAAAGCGCAGTGTGAGTGCTGTTTAGTCTCCATTTCTTTCAGTATGAAGGAAATACTATGTAGTAACCTTTTCATTCTTAATTGTACAGTGTTTACATCATTTAAACTGTTAGCATGGAGCCATTCCATACACCAGCTCCTATGGAGGTTTGTTGAAAAAATTTTTGATTATTCTCTTTGCCTTTGAAAATATTCTTTTTAGAAACCCTGACATTTGAATAAATGACAATATACTGCATATCAGATGCAACCTTTTCTCAGATGGTCTGTAAGTCTGCAGGTAAAGGGTCAAAATTTAAATCAAAAATAGTTATATATAAATACAAAAAAGATCATTTGGATGAGGACCATTTGACCATTTGAAACACGACCTGCTCCTTCACCACAGTGAGAGACTCCAGGCCTCCTGCACCCCTGAACGGGATCAGCCGTATAGAAAATGAGTGAAGGAGTAAAACCAAATGAAGTACATGGGCTATAACAGTTCCATAACATGGATTACACTCACTCACTCATACAACTTTATCCTGTATTCAGGGTCACTGGGGGCCTGGAGCCTATCCCAGGAGACTTAAGGCACAAGGCAGGGTACACCCTGGACAGGGCGCCAATCCATCACAGGGCACACACATACACACACGTTCACACACTCCAGGCAAAGTGGGAACACCTTTCAGCTTTGGACTGTAGGAGGAAACCGGAGAACCCGGAGAAAATCCACCAAGCATGGGGAGAACATGTAAACTCCATGCACACAGACCTGGGGCGGGAATCGATCCCGGACCCTGGAGGTGCAAGACAACTAAACACTAATCCACCCACATGGATTACAAATTAGAAGGAGAAAAAAAAGTTTAAGTGCAGGTTAAAGTTATCACAAGATGCTTATTGATAGCAGCCGTAAATGACTCTCTGCATGAGCTTCATGCTTACTCTGAGATGTAAGATGAAGACATAATTGATCTTTTAATTAATTATTTCCAGCAAAATAATGTTGTTGTTGTTATTTTGTTTGTTTGTGTGTTCATTTGTTTGTTTTTTAACAGAAGAGTTTGATTACAATTAGAGGAACACTAAATCCCCTCAGTGCCAACTGTAGTTTGCCATATCAAAAGTGCCATATCACAAAGATCATGTAGCCCTTTAAGCTACATTATTATTTGTTTTGCTGTTTAATGGGCACTGGTGGCTCAGTGCTAGGTGTTTCGCCTGCCATGCGGAAGGCCCGGGTTTGATTCCCAGCCAGTGTCCAAACCCCAGCCACTGGATGCAGTGCTGGTCCCAAGCCCGGATAAAATGGGAGGGTTGCGTCAGGAAGGCCAAGTTGTAGTGCGGACTGGGTATTCCGCTGTGGCGACCCCTTGCTGGGAGCAGCCGAAAGACCAACAACAATTATTTGTTTTGCTGTTTGTTTGTTTTTTTATAAACACATATAGGGCTCAGGATTGTGCAGTACAGAGTGACATCCTCCTTTTGTCAGCACAAAATAGTCAATATGATGAACTGAATTTTAGTTCATTTTAACCAACTATACAAACATATCAGAGCAAATCATTTTTAAAAATGGGTCACACTGGCAAAGAAATAGCACAGATACACATGATAATGTGTTTTGATTGTTGTTTACGGTTGTTTCTATGACCATAAAATAATAATAATGCGTTCATTTTGAGAATTCTACATTTTTCCTTCCCATATTCCGGTAGTGGTAAAATTAACCCTTTATAAAAGTAATGATAACTTTTATTCTACGGGACTTTTCCTATATGGATTGAATGGAATTGAGGTACTTTATTTCACTACAGAAATTAAAATGATCAAAATGATCAGAATGTGTCTTACCTGAGCATCAGTCAGAAGGTATGCTGCTCTGGTTGCATGGTTATATTTATAGCTTTTCTGGACTGTAGGATGGCCATTGCTCAGTGAAGATAAGGACTCACAGATATCTCACTTCCCTCGACTTTTATCTCCAGGAATGCTGGGGCTATCAGGCAGCATTCCAACACTATGGTAACTGGGATTCTGTAGTAATGGGTGTTTTGGAGATACTGGAAATAAGCTTGATGTCTGGAGGAAATGCCAAAAAGAAAATCCCAGAAAAAATGGAACAAGATTTTAGTTTAGGCTGAGTAACCACAGAATAACCTGAACACTAGGTTTTTCTTCTTCTTCTTCTTCTTCTTCTTCTTCTTCTTCTTCCATTAATTATTATTATGACTGTTAAAATGGAGGACGGGGCACAGCTAAGACATTCTTCTGGATTTTTTTATACATCATTGTGCACAATGGGTTTTCCACTCCTAGATATTATTTAATAGCATATAATAACTGCCACTGAGTATGTGTGTGTATTCATGGAAAATCACCTACATCTTGCAGGTGGTCATTGAAAAAAAAAAGAGAGTCAAGTAGAAACAGAGGCCATTCAGGCAGTGTTGGTGGTCCGGCTGCAGTGTGGCTCACATACTTTATGGGGCAGTCGAGACGACCAGCAAGAGGATGTAGAGTGGTTAGGAGAGCTGCTCACACAGAAACCTGGCATTAAAATGGGCATTAAAGAGGCAAACTGCTGGAATGCTTCTTTTAATGGAACACAGCTATAGCTACAAAAATACAGTATATATATATATATATATATATATTCAATATATTCAATATTCAGCCAATTCTAAACTAGTTTAAATACTACACTTATTTGCAGTTCAAGAGTTTTAACCATTTTTTCCATCTTTGGTCTGGAACTTTTTTTTTTTAAATTGCATTTTCAGGATTTTTAGGCCATACAATATTTGAATGAAATGAAGCATGGAGCTAAAGCATCAGCTTTCTTTAATGCTCAGATCACACTATAGAAAAACAGTCCAGGTGGAAGATAGGAACCTCTGCAGGCTTGAACCAGTGTGTTTAAACCATGTGCTAGTTACTTTACTGAGCATTGCTCTGTCTTTTATCTTTGTACAGTATGTGATCAGCTTTAATTATGAGATATACAGTATAACTCTTTTCTGATCCCACAAATTTTACCACTACCAATTAAATTTAACACCAATCAAATATATTGTGTATATGATTTTTTGCTTAAAAGTTGGGTTTACTGTGCATTCTTCATATTTGGGGCAAATGTATTAAAGTTTTCAAATGTATTTGGTGAGTACAGTTTGGATATTCTGTCTATTTCAGCGGTCACAGATACTGATCACCACCATAGTATTAAAATATGTAACTAGATATTATGATGATTTATGCTTGAAAAGTCAATAGGTAAAGTTTTCCACTGAAATTTCTTTCACCCTTACAAATGTGGTCCTTTCAAAAAATATGATCTATTTTTATACCAAAAGGGTAAAATGTCACAGTGGAGACAGACATTCTTGCTCTGCTTTATTCTTGCTCTTTCTGTCTTTCTTTCTTGTTTACTTTGCCTTGTCTCACTGGAGGAGCCTTTAGGCCACAAACCACTATGTTGCACTTGGACTAAAGAACACTCATTGCTTCCTCCCCCTTGAACACACTCAAAACAATATTCATAAACCCCTTCCTTCATACAGATGGTATATCAAAACAGAATGTATTTAGTTTACATCCAGTGTAAAAGCTTTGTTTTAATTGACTTTATCAACAGATGACAAAGGGGATAGGGAATGCAGATAAAAACGCTTCTGCTGAAATAAAACTGTTACAAACTGCAACCAGGGAGGATGGTTAGCATTAGAGGAGTACAGACATTGAAGGGTTTATTTAATGATATAGGGTGTTTGGGTGTGATCCTAAGGAGGGATTATACTGATTACTCACTAAGGGTAATTCTAGGAAGAGGAAAACAGTAGTTTAAGGGAGGTGAAGAGGAGGATAATTTTAGAAAATAACACATATGGCTGAGTGATGTTTCACTGTATTTAATTATGTGCATGTCTTAAACATTTATTTGAGGTGTCGACATAAATTCTATTAAGATTTGTTTTATTTATTGAACTTTGGTCATTTATAAATTCTTTGTGCTGCTCATGCAACATCATATGACCGCTAAACACACTCAGAGGAAAGCACTAACTACCCTCTTCTGCATACAGTACATGAGTTCATGGACATCTTGATTACCTTATTTCTATCTTATTGACAAAGGAGGCTGATGTCATACAGTACCTTCCACCCAGGAGCAGTTTTTATTTTTTTTTCTAATATGGCATATTACATGGCATAGTTGGGATGCAAACCTGTAATCTCCTGATGATAGAATAAATCAATTTTAGATGTTGATTCTTATCATATGTATAAATATAGTGAGGTCAGTTTTTAAGACTAATATTTTAGTATATAAGTCACATAGGCATTTTGTAGTGTATTGTAGTGGAGAGCAGTGGAGTTGGGTAATTATTTAGCATCATATGCTCCCAGTATGGTTTTCTTTTTTCAATTTAGCACATTTAAAATGGGAATGTGCTCCTTTGTTTCTTTTTTCTTTCTTTCTTTCCACATTTTACAGTACATTTTGACTTTTTTCTGCATATCTTCCTTTCTTTCCATCCTCCTTGCTTTCAGTGCTTTTTGTTTGCTCATTCTTTTCATGACTACGTGATAAGAATATGACTTCTTCTGGAGGTCCTTTGGAATGTTTTCTGTGTATTTTTTCCAGTGCTATAGGTAAATTTGTCTGTGAAAATGCACGGCCCAGTGCAAAGCAGCTGTGTGGATATAACACTATACCAACACGCGCCATCAACCATCCAGATGTCCTGGAATTTGATCCTGGACTCTGTACACACAGCTGAGCCGCAGCCCTCCGAGCTGTGCAACATTTCTAAATTTTTTACTTATTTCCAAACTTTCCATTGATATAGAATTATATGTCCTGTGTGTTTTTGTACACTGTTATGTGGAGATTTTGCAATTCCAGATGGGAATGATCACTTCTCCTTTCATCCAGACTTGCTTCATCTAAACTGGCTGTATTTTTATACATAGCTACCACAGCGAGAGTGAGAGAGACATGGAGAAAGAGGTGGCAGTGCCTAGTACTGAAGCCGAATGTAGGTGACCTCATTCAAGTCCAGTGTTAATCGTCTGTGTTTTCTAAATAAAGCAAATTGGTGTATATTCAAATAAAGCTCTAAATAAAGGTCTGCTGTGTCTGAGTGTTTAATGCCATTTCATGCTTATAAAACTGTGTGTTTTACAGTGCAGTGATAGTTGGCGCACAGACCAGACTGTAAACATTTCGTAGTCCTGCACTCACTTGTCAAAACACACCACAGAGCTTCTGTAGGTGACCCAATACGTTTCTATGTAGTGAGAACAAACTACACAGCTTATTATTAATGTAGATGTATAGCCAGAGCACATATAAAGACTTTTTTCTATACAGTATATTACGGTTTTTGTTCTTTTTGTAGTTTAACTTATTTTTCTGTGGATGTTGAATACCCTCCATTTTAAGCAATTACTCTAATTTTGGAGTGGGATGCAAGTAGCTGCAGTGGTGACCTTTAAATGTTCCAGAATTTTGTTGTCTGGATTTAAAGTAGATAAGATTTTTTTTTTTTTTAAGAAAAGGACTAGAAATCAAAATAAAAATTATATCTTACAGCAATAATCACAATTTTGATTAATTCAAATTTAAAGAGTTTTTTAAATAGATTTTATCCTCCTAATACCTGGACTCTACTGTTGTGTAAAGTGTAATCTCTACTAACTGTTTCTCTTTATTAGTACCTGATTATTATGAGCAGAATTTAATCAATGTCTTCAAACACAAAGACGTTTCATGTCTTCATATGACAGAGGTTACTTTAGAATTTTGAATGACCTTTTTGCACATTAGCATTTTTTTCCAGTTGTTACTATGGTATCTGAGACAGCAAAGATATTAATCATCTACAGTAGCATTTTCTGTCAAATAACAGTATTTAAGAACTACTACTACTACTACTACTACTACAATGCAATTATTTATACTATCATAATTATACTAGAAGTAGTAGTATTACTATTACTAGGCTACTACTACTACTATTAATAATAGTAATAATAATAATACCAACAATGTAAATTTTAAAAATCTTCTCCATTAGGTGTACAGTATATTGCTTTAATAGTAGTAGTAGAAGACGTGAGAATATCTAAGGGGAGGGAGTGCTATTGTGATGTATATCACCATGGCTGTGACATGGTGAACAGATAATGATTTCTTGGTTTATTTAATCAGTTATTTTGCTCCGAGAACACATATTCTTTCACAACCGGCAGAACTAGCATCAAGCTGCCAACTGACAGTTAGCACCTGGTAGTTAGTGTAATTAAAAGGGGTGAAAATAGTTTTAAATCCTTACTGGCAACTGCTAGGAAGACAAAGTGTTGTTTAAAACGACATAACATTTTTAGATGTGTTTTCTTGCTGAAAGTGCTTCCGTGACTGGTTTTGAATGGAGTGAATCATATATTTCGACGTCCCAGTGCTGTTGTACTTTATATCCCGACTTGTGGAATGCCTCTCGTCCAATCAGATTACTCGGTAAGAACTTCTTGTATGATATAAAATATGTACTTAATGTATAAGTACTGGGAATGCATCTATTCAATACTGCTCTGAAATGTTGTAATGGTACTGGATTGGATTTAACTTATTTCATATTCAATACAGAGGCATGTTTTATGTCTTACAGTGCTTATAGGAAAGAATCACCCCTTTAAAATAATCACATTTTGTTGCTTTACAGCCTGAAATAAAGACAGACAGTTTTTTTTTCAATACAGTCGCATTTATTGAGTGCAACTTTTAACATCCAAGTGAAAGATAACAACAATATGTCTGAAAAAAAAAAAAAAAACATAACCATTAAAAACAGAATCACAAATTTTTAAAAGAATCGCCCCCTCCTAAAAATTACTTGTAAACTCAGGGGAAGCTAATTACCATCTCTTTGGCACACAAAGCCATTTGACTTGCAACTTTGATCAACTGTGGTCATTTTGATTAGCTCAGCATGAAAAGCTGGGGCATTTCAGTCCCTGGAAGTGCAAATGGGGTAAACAATCAACTATAGGTTTCCAAGACATAATAGTCAAAATATCTTCAGGATAAAGTTGTGCACAGGTTTATGAGATGGCTAAAAAAAAAGGGCTTTATCACTGCCTAATAAGCACAGTATGGTCTATTATTGAGAAGTGGAAGTTGTTAGGTACAACACAGACCCTCCTGGGATCTGGAGTTCCTGCCAATCTGGATGAAAGAACCTGGTCAGAAAAGCTACAAACAGACCTACAGCAACTCTGAAGCAGTTGCAAAAATTTATGACATAGAGCGGTCAATATGTGCATGTGACAACAACATGTGTAGGGTGGAGGTTTGTGTGCATATGATCACAAATTCTCCACAAATGAAGGGTTGTAAGACAAAAAGCCACTCCAAAAGAAAAGCCAGTTTAGATGATATGAGGACATCAATACCAGGTCAGTATTGGATATCAGATAATTAATTTTAAAAAAAAGAAGAAGAAGCAGAAGAAAAAGAAGAAGTGAGATAAGAGCATTTGGATTGTTTATAATATCTAAGAACATTGTAATCCAGTGACATTATGAAATGTTTATGGGAATATCCACTAAAACTTTCCAGGAATTAATATTTTATTTTGTATGTGGCTTGTATTTGCCTCTCTCTCTCTCTCTCTCTCTCTCTCTCTCTCTCTCTCTGTCTCCCTGTCTCTGTCTCCCTCTTTCTTGATTAAAACAGGGAATCTCCTTTCTTGGTTCTTTCTCTGAAATGGTCTGACATCATAGTTGGCAAATGAAGTCTGAGTTAGTCATGTTAAATTAGCCAAGATGTCTGATGTGTGCATGGAGAACAGGAAAAGCCCTGCTCAGATTCGGTATTAACATAAGTCCCGGGTGATCCAAGAAGGACAATCATTTGCACCTGGGATTGTCATTTCCTTGTGTGCATTTTTAGAATTCACCTGTGATTGTGTTTTGGGACTATAATGTTTACAAAACCTGGCAAAAGCAACCAGTGAACTTTACCAGCCAAAATAAAGTCTAATACCAAAACAACGTGTGTATTTGGCCATTGGGTTGCATTTTTTAAATAAAAAGTCATTGCCTGCTCAGATTGGTTGATGAAAGCTATAACCACCCTGCCATTGGCATGCTGCATGGTATTTTGTGGCAGTTCTTGCACAGTTAATTATGACAACCACACAAAGCCAAAACAGCTCTTATCCAATACAGAGGAAAGGAAGAAACTGAAATTTAAAAAGTGAGTTGTGAATATATATTTAGGCTCTGCTTTAAATAATAAAAAAAAAATCTCTAGTAAACTTGATCGCTAATGTTGATTGATTTCTTGGATTTTTTTTTTTATGAGATAATGGTACATTTCTCAATTTACCAACAGGATCACAGAAATACTCTGGTCTCATAAGAAACTTGACTTTCTTGTTTTGTCAAATTCAAATACATTTCATATTTTACATTAATGGTCCCCTAACTAATGTTACTTGCTGCATTCAATTCAGTTCAATAAAATTTTAGTTGTATTGTGTTTTTAACACAGGTGACATTGTACTAAATACAAATATTACATGTAAATTTAACACTTTGAAAAAAATTATTTATTTATAGCTTTGATTGATTTATAGCTTATGTAGAGAGAGAGAGAGAGAGAGAGAGAGAGAGAGAGAGAGAGCTGTCCCAAATAAGTAAACTGGAGGAGACAGTGGCAAGGAAAAACTCCATGATATGAGAAAGAAATCTTGAGAGGAACCAGACTCAAAAAGTAGCCCAACGTCATTTTGGTGATATAGTATAGTGCGATTGTAATTAAATCCCTACTTGTCACTTAAAAAAAAAAAGTTACGTTTCCATCCATCCATCCAAGCTGACATCAATAAGAGACTGCTGGCCACAGATGACCTATGACTTAAAGCCAGCGGTTATTGCTGGAGAGAAAATTAACATTGCTGTGGACCCCAACCTCTGACAACCGTCTGGCAGACACAATCACAAGACCAATGACACATGATGGGCAATTTAAAATTGACTAGAGTCTGTGCATGTTGTACTTGTCAATGGTGTCATCTCTTTAAACTTTCTTTGGAGACAACCATTGTACAATTTGAATGTCCTACTGTATGTCAAAATAAGGTAATAAAAAAAATTTATTCCCAAAACAGTTATCTAGTGCACACAAGAAAGTATCTTGTGCACATGAGAAGGTTTCTGGTGCACACCAGATACTTATGTATGAATACAACCTGACAGCTTAAACATGCACGATTCTCCTCTTAATATCAAGAAGTAAAATTTTAATTAGGGACTTCATAAAATCCTAATAAAAGACCATTTATATTTTACACATATGAGCCAAGTTAAATGAAGTGGCAGAGTTATCAGCTACGTTCAGGTTCAGCTCCGCTTTAACTTCATTTCATTTCAGGTGAGTCAATTATGCAAAGCCCATCCTGAATAAGCTACAAAGTGCTTTGCTAAAACACTTCACTCTGAGATTGTGGTTCTGTACCACTTCAAAGTGAATCAGCTTGAGTCACCGCACTTCACGCAGACAGCAGTTCAGAAATGGGTTCAGAGGTGAGACACCACTACATGCTCCTCATGTGTTAAACGCAGCCCTTCTGCCCCATTATCCACCTCCCTGCAATGCTTCTTCCTTTTTACCATCTCCAGATGCTCGAACTGGGGCAGAAGTTCTCCTTCTCATAGTCTCTAATGCTCGACCCCTCCCCACCCCTCAGCCTCTGCTCCACCCTACACGCATCTGTTCTGCATTAGTGTGGTTGCTTGCTCAGGAAAACCCAGTTGATTCAGGATTTGCTGTGGTCAAGGTGGAAGTGGAGGAGGAGAAGTGGATCATGGGAGGTCTGCTTGTCGCTTTTAGGGTATTTACTTGCCATATAATGTGGTGGGTGAGTATGCAAAACCACCACGGCACTACAAATATCCACTTTGTGTGTTTATTGTGTAAGTTTGTGTGGGTGTGTGTTTGGGAGGGGTGTTTGGACTGTTTGGGGTTTCAGAAGCCCTTTCATATTTTGACAGCGTTCTGTTGAAGCGTTCATTAATTTAAGGGCTAATTTAATTAGGCTTTGTGCTGCACCACTCTCTTTAGGTTTGTGGCTTAATTTAGAGGTACTCAATGAATTTTCATTTTAGTTAAACAAAGAGGCTGTTGTGTCATGAATCAGAGTCTTTCCTTTTTCGTTCCACAGAGGAAAAACTGAAGAGATTAGATGCTCTGTCTGGAAATTGGAGAGCAGTTTGAGCAGTCGCCTTTTTTTGTGATCAGACTGCTTATTCATTTCCCATTGACTATTACTCTTAATGTTCCCCCAATCAATATATTACAAAAAAAAGAATAAAAAGTTTCATTGAATCAGAAAGAAATGGGTAGGTTTTTGTTAGTTTGTTGGTTTGTTTGTTTTTACACATGACATTAGCAGTCATTGGCAGTATGTTACTGTATGTTATGATACATTATGCTTCACCAGGCTTAAAAAATAATGTATAAACAAGACATAAAAATATATATATTTTCACCAAGAATACAGATCAATATTCAAATCATTGCACTATGTACAAAAAAAAATACACAACCCAAATATTTCAAAAATGTTCCATTTTGTTGCTTGATTTCATGTGTCAGCTGCAATTATTGTAGTGGTCATCAGAGAGTTCAGGCCAGACAGGCCTGAGGAATGGGACGATTCATAATACTGTTTGGCTATAGAGCTATTTCCTGTACTGGTGAGATGATATAGAGCCAAGTGACCGCAGGACAATACAAGCATTCTAAAATAACTACGGTAAATTATAGGTTCGAGCTAGACCAGTAGAGAAGAAAGCCTGAGTTCAGTCTTCAGTAACTTTGTGTCTTTGAACACTAGTAGTTATTTCATTTGATTTCAGTTTGGCACCATTCTGTTTGTGAGGGGCCGGAGAACGCCAGACATGCTTTCCTACTCAAGAAACCACAGTCTGGCTTTTTTACTGTTCATGCTTTCAGCATGATATTAGAGCTGCATGGTTTATCAGAATAATCACTGTATAGCAAAAGTACAGTGACGGGTGGAAAATATCACAGTGTACCTTATTCGAAGATCTGTGTTTATAAAGGAGACTATAGTAATAAAAATTATGGTAACCTGCACATGGCTTCCTATCTGCCTCCCAAAAATCTTCAATTCCTACTAAATCTACAGCCAACTATATTCTCACTTTCACACTAATCTCTGCTCCTGGTGTTAGTCTATTGGAGCTCATCACTTTAGCAAATGGGAGCATAGATATGCCATTATATTGCATCATACCATTTCTTGGTCCTTTATTATGGCTGCAGGATGTAAAATAATCCAACTCCCACCCAGATGTGAATCAGAAATTTGAAGCATCAAACCACCGACCAGAATTACTCTCACATGACGTTAGGAACAGATTAACATCTTGGCCATACTGCTGCATATCATGTCATATATCTTAACAAATCATGAATAGAACATAGGCCAGTTTGTATAAACTTTACAATCTATATGAATTCTTTTACTTGATAGAAACAAGAGTAGTGACGTCAATTTGACATCAAATACTGTGAAGCTAACTAACGCTGCATTATGGTTTGATTTAGATGTTGAGATTCAGGACTTTACTGAGCTCTAATCAATATTTAGTGTAACCATTTTTGTGACCAATTCTCATCTGGTTTCCTGTTGTGATGTTATAGTGTGTAAAGATATTGGATCTGGCCTAATCATGTGGTTAAACTTACAGTGGTTTCCTGAAGACTATGCTTTTGTCTATTTAAATGCAAAACAGCCTCTGTTATTTTGAGGCTTTATGATTTACAGTGTGTATATTCATGTACACAAATTATATATA
>JAOVVA010000054.1:10983172-11011292 GCA_028565275.1 Leiocassis micropogon | reverse complement strand
ATTAAATGTAATTAAATTCAATGTAGAATAAATTAAAGAAATTGGAACATTTACATTGAAACGTTTACATTGGAACCTGCTGCAAAGTGACTAAAGATGCAATTTTAAAAATACTTGTTTATGTAACAACCTTAACAGCAACCTCATTTCCCCTCTCATCTGTTCCAACCACTCAGCATTTAGCAACACCAATATACTAATCAACAACCTGATCATCTGTTATCATCTGCACCTGTTTCCTACTGGTTTATGCCTTATGTTAGATGTTTTTATGCTTGAATGATCTGTATGTCCCTATGTGCCTTAGCAAACAAAAAGCATTCCTCTGAAATTCCTCCTTCTGCTCAGGTACAGAAACTGGACGGAAAATAAGAGCCAAAACCTTGTTAAACATGAGAGCCAAAAAAGTCTTTCAGGAAACCTGGAGAACTCTTCCTCTACAGTAAAATGTAGTCTGTGGAAGCAAAATATGAAGAAATGAGGGGTGGCCTAAGACTTCTACACATTACTGTATACAAGGTATATTTAGTTGGATGCCACTATCTAGATCTTTGAACTAAAATGGTGCCACTGCTATGATTTAAGATATTAATAAACATCATTACACACTGTAATATACAGTACACTACAGTCTTTGTGTTATGAACCCAATGTTTATCCTACTTTTATTGGTATTTTCATTACCTTCTCTTGAAAAATTTCTGCCTGGTATGTGTTTAAATCTAAGTTTTATTCAGGCCAGCCAGCCAGTGGTTATATTATTCGTTTTGGTTTATGTATCCTGGCATCAAAATCCGTACAGGTTTTATGTTTTATAGTATTATATATTACATACATACACACACACACACACACACACAGACACACACACACTCACACAATAACTGGAGACAGAACGGATGCTACTTCCATGTTCCACAAGGTATGAGTTTCCTAAAGTTTGTTTATCTTAACTTAAGTAGCCACAGGAGATGTGTGAGGTGAGGAAACAGACCTCCCTAATGGTTAGATTTGCACCAGTAAGATAAGCATCCAGTAGGTAATATGAAATGAATTGGATTTATCACAAGCATTACAGTGGTTAAAGTTCCATGACCCTGATCGTCCACCTTACAGATGTGCAAATGCTGTGGTGTCTCTAAAAACATATCCAGTGAACACCAAAAACAAGCTTATCCCAATCATGAACTAACTCCCTTTGTGATTGTCCCTTTGAATACTCAGGTGGGCTACGGATTGAGATTCGCCCACCAGATACAAACAACACACTTTCTGAGGAACATCTTACACAGATTTAGTTATATGTGCAACATCTGTGTCAATATTATGAAATCCATCAGCCTTTGTTCTTTTTAGCTCTCTCCTCCATCTGCCAACAGTCAGCCAGGAAAACACTCAGGTATGTAGAGTTTTGGAGAATGTGTGCCTTTCTTTTTGTATATGCTGATAGCAGGAACCACAGATCAAATAATCCTTTTATTTGAAAAGACATGGACTGATTACACTTATTCTATTTTTTGTATTTGAATGATTACATGTTTGTAGAAAAGGGCGTTTCTGATTCTAGGCCTTGTGCAATGAGGTCTCTGTGGGTTCTGTTTTCATCTATTGAAAATTAAAACTTTTCTGCCAATGATCCTTGCCACCCCTCCATCTAAGGGTAGGAGTTCAAATTGGCAGGGGTGTACAGGGACAAACTGACCATTTTGATTCATATACATTCACATTTCATACAAACTTAAATAATTCTTTTGATTGTGTAAAGCTGCTTTGCGGCAATGATAATTGCTAAAAGCGCTATACAAATAAAATTGAATTGAATTGTACAGTATTGGAGTGGAGCTCTGGTGACTTTCTTTTATGTGAATTACAAGTAGCGCACCACTCTGATGGTAGAAAATTGTAAAAATTTAATACAATGCAATGGTGAAACTATTCTGATATTACAGTGGTACGTCTATTTAATTCATTCATTCATCTTCTAAATCACTTATCCTGTATACAGGGTGGCAGGGGTGGCTGGAGCCTAGCCCATTAGATTTAGGGAATGAGGACAGGGTGCCAATCCATTGCAGGGTATGCACACACACAGCCTAATCTCCATGTCTTTGCACTGTGGGAGGAAACCATAGTACCCAGAGGGAACCCACAAAGCACAGGGAGAACATACAAACTACATGCACATAGACCCCGAAGTGGGAATCGAACCTTGACCCTGGGGGTGCAAGGCCACAGTGCTAACCACTATACCACTGTGCTGCCCCATGTCTTTTTTTCGCGTCAATATATTTATGTTTTATTTGAAAGCCAAGTTGAACAATCAAGGTTATTGTGATGCAGCATCGATTTAATTTGCTAATCAGATCCTCAAATCAGTAGGGCGTTATGGATGACCAGAAGTAAATGGCAGCGCTTATTTTGAAAACATTTCCAGTATCATAAGACACTTGGAGATAATTTTGGTCATTTTGGTGCTGACAAACCACAAATACCCTGCAGCAGGTCTCTGAGCTTTTAAAAATAATGATACTTGTATTGTTATTCGAAGGTCTGCTGAGAACAACCTACTGTATGTCTAGGCAAGTTGTTGCTCATTAAGTCACTAATGGAAAGTCAACAAAGAACAGTATTTATACTTATAATGTATTAACAGCTAAATATTACTTGTGCAAAAATTAAACACACTTTTGGAGCATACATTTTATCATAAAACTTAATAAGTCTATTCACTTCATGCATGTGTGTACACTGAAGGTAGCAGGATGTAACAAGATGCACTGCAAAGAGAGAGAGAGAGAGACTGTGAGTGCGTGCGTGTGTGTGTGTGTGCCAGTAGCGGGGTGTGTTAGTGTTGGTCTCTAGGCTAAAGTTTCTTTGCTACTTTGGAAGGAACTGATTTCACCACATTTGGAAGGCGCTGAGGGAGAGGGTGTACTCCTCCAACCACCTCTCTCTGACACACACACACACACACACACACACTGCTGCTTGTGTATGTGCGTGCATCCACGTCCCAGGACTATCAGGACTACAGCAGTCCAGCTGAGCGTTGGAAACTGCACAGCCCATGCTCAGGTACGTGAGGCATTATTCTGCTGCGCTGTGCTTCTCTCTGTCGTGATTCCACCTCAGTCATACTCATGCGTTGTCGCTAGCGGCCATGCTGACGGTGCTGAGGGTTTCCGCGCGAGGACGGTAAAACGCGCTGAGTCGCGGTGACGGCGGCGTTAGCGGGCGCGAGCAGGGGCGCGTGCGCGCGAGCTCGAGCGCACAGCCTTCACGCACAGCTGCTGAATAATAAACGGACCTCGTGTGGGGCTTCTGCTTGTTTCTTGGGCAGGAAGCAAATGAGGGGGTGAACAAGGGAAAGGAAAGTGTGTTGTCATTATTAGAGTGGCGTTTGTGCGAATTGAACAACTTTCTGACAGACTGAGACTGGATACTGTAGCGGTTAGATGTGGATGTTGAGGGCACGTTGAGGACTCGGAGGTAAAACTGTTTTCCGTATCATTTTTTTTTTTTCAGTTTTCATTCAGTATCGTCTTTTTTAACCAAAGTTGTTTTAATGATATGGTGTAAACCAGACTGTATAGAGTGAGGGAACTGGAGTGGGTAGTGCCCGAGTTACGAGCATCAGAAATGATAAATATTCTCAGCTTGCGTTTGGTCAAAGAGCAGCTGTGGAAGAATTAGCCTTAATGTATGTATATGTGTGTGTGTGTGGGTGGGTGTGTTGACACCAGCCCCTTACTTCAAAAGGGAGACCGTGTGTATTTTGAAAGTGTGTGTGTGTGTGTGTGTGCGTGTGTGTGTGTTTAAAAGAGAGAGACTTCAGTCTCAAATTGGAGAAGTGTGAGCCTCCTAAAGCTCTCAGTCTCATTTGTCCTAGTGGAAATGACTGTTCAGAAGGGTTTCATCGACCTTTCATCCTCTCAAGGCTCTCCAGAGAAAGATCCTCAGTTAAGTGTGCTCTCTGTGGCTCTAGAGACCACTGCCATATGTCCACAACTCAAGGGGTGAGACTTCATGGAAACAGAAAGCTCCTCCTCTACTACTTTTCATAAAATCTTTAAACTGTCATAAGATATCTGGGCTCATGATCTCTAACAGATCATTTTACGATTTTTTCTTTTTTCATCATTTTTTTCATTACTTTCATAACGCTTGGCTTTTCTATTAGTTTCACTACAGATACTAAAACCAATCAACCTTAGATGCATTTCCACAAGAAAAAATGTGAAGTGTGCTTGCTCAACAGCAGCAGAGGACACTTTAGAGCTGGCAGAGAGAGTATCGTCACAATTGGTGAACATTCAGCTATTTGTTTCAATGGGAAAAAAGAGGGATGACAAACAATAACCAAAGGCTGACAGGACAGTTGCTAACTTATTCACACCAGCATTACTGGCAATCAAAACGATTAATCCAAAGGTGAAGCAGGGTCGATATGTCAAAAAATGTAAGGAGTGGATGAGGCACAAAAAAAAAGAAAATGACTTGAATTAATGAAGATAATAAAGAAATAAAGGTTAAGTAGAACAATAGAGTAATTGCTTGAGCAATCACATTAATAAACTGATAACGTAATAATGATTCAAATGATTTCTCCCCGCAGTGAAATCTATATCTTTTACATAAGGATCCCTGCAGTGTAAAGTGATTAATCAGCCTAATCTGTTTATAGTTCTTTACAAATTTCCCAGAATTTACACAAACCATGTGGTGTAAATTTTGTTTCAGGTTTGAATGGTTTGGTGATAAAGAAGTGTGCAGAGGTTGTCTAGAGGTCAGGAGGATTGCAGGGTATGCTTTTAAAAGGTAAAATGAAGGTCAATTAAATTCATAGGATTACTCTTTTATGGAGTTTTATTAGTTCATGCCCTGAACCCTCAATGACTAGGATATCTCTGCATCATCTCTCAGCTGGGAGTGGAAATTTATTATAGATGTAACATTGAGCTCACAGAGACAGGTCGGATGATGCGGTCAAATATATTGTGATATATAAACAACTCAAGAATCTGTGATGTTCCATCTTTAAATACTGGACTGTACACATTCAGGCCAAATTAATTGAGGTTGTTTTTTTTTTTGTTTTGGATAATGATTGGAATGATTAAATGATGATTAAAATTTTTCAGAGAAAACTTATCTGGAAACCTTTCTGACATTGTGGTGAAGGTGTTCATTTGCATATAGCATACCTTGTCAAAATGATTAATGCAAAGTTCACATTGCAGAATTGTGCAGTTCTATAGAGACTATAGGAGTAGAAAGGAGAGGAACAAGCATGCATGACAATGCCAAAAAGTCGCGTAACTTGTGGGATATAAGGCATACGTGGCAACCTGCAGGGTCTGCTTTTATCCAAAGCACATTTCTCTACTTGGTCAACTAACACTGTATGATTGTACTGTGATTAATACACAAGCACAGTTACACAAGTATTTATCATGTGGCTTTTTCATTCTTTACATTACTAGTCATAAGGAGCTGCTATAAAAGCAGTGTGCTACGTGCTGTCATTTTCTATCAATCTATATATACATAAATCAGAAATTCTTTTTGTGTGTTTGCTTGTTTGCACAGGTAGCTCCATCACATGCATTTCATCACAGGTGTGTATTACAGTACAGGTAAACAGTAGGCAGTGTCAACATCAACTTTTATGTCAGCTTGTTACAGGCACTCACAGACTGTAAGAGTAGGCAGCGTCCTCACTGAATTTAACAGTAGGCAGTGTTGTCCACGGCGGACCCCGGTGCATCAGGCTGAGCTCAGGGCTACTGAAACCCCGGATCAGACTGTAGAGCATCTACAGCGATGGTGCAGAAGTAGTGACAGGCAGAAGTAGGGGCTGCTTAAACATTGGTGCAGCGTGAGGAGCGGCAGCAAGTTGACTGCACACTCCATATGCAGGTAATGGTACTGTAGCACTCAGGGGTCATGATCGGCATGCAGACAGAGCCGCAGGTAACCTCTAGTCTATAAATACGCATATATATTGGGGATGGGAATCACCAGTCTTCACCTGATACCTTTTTATACTTTAGCTGTATTCACCAGCTTCACAACTGATTTGAACATGCATAATTAAATGTATCCCATTTCTCATATTAGTTTTCTCACTTAAAAACCAAAGGCATTTAAAAATACAAAATAACTTCAAACACAAAAGTTTACCCCTAAGTTTCCTTTAAAAGTATAGATATATTTTTTAAATTTAAGCAATAAGCTAAATTTTCACTGTGCAGCACATATCCAGTATAATTATTATTTCTAAACAAACATAGCAAATAATTCACTTCTACCACATGGGATTCCAGGGTGCTCTGCCGTGTGAATAGTTTAGAGTATATCTCCTGTAGGATTATAAAAAAACAGTGATGTTTTACTGCCTCAAACGCTTCCAAAGTCTTGAGCAATTGTGATCACACAGCTGTGTGCTGTGTACTAATCGGTGTGTAACTAATTTGCACTTGAGGTGTTTTGAAATTGGTGCAAGAAGTGTGTTTGAAATGCTCTTGAAGATTGGTGGCTTTTTAACACATGCAATTTTTTATAATGTCATGCTATTGCCCCAAAAAAAAAAAATATATGTTGCGCCATTCAGAAACTTGTGCATTCTGGACAGAATCGGTTATATTCAATGCTGATGGGTCATGGCCGGTCAAGCTGAAAAAAACATTTAGCCTGTTTATATGTATTTATTTATTTATTTATTTGTGTGTAAAATGACTTTTCATAGATGTCTTGTTTACATGCTTCTTGTCATCTGCTGAAGGATAGTGTGTATGTATAGATGGCATCTGCAAGCAGAGTTAAAATCAATACGAGTTACATTATATAATTAAATGTCCTACAGCAGCAAACGTCCTTCCTCTTTATTAAAGATCAATGGATTGAGCGCTTGTGTCTTCCTGCATTACTGGTAAAAGATGCAAAAGCGTTTCATGTTTGTGCTCGATGTCAGCTCTTTTTTTCCAAATGTCTGCTAAATATCATTATCTAATTCTGTTGAAGTTGAGTCATTGTGTGAAAGTCACAAGGATCTAACTCATTGAGTTTCTCCAGGGGGAAACATACAGTTAGAGAACAGTTTCTTCCTGAGGATTGCTTAAAAAAATCTATCACTGAAAATTTAAAGCAGAGCTATGACATCTTATTTTTGTTGCACAGTTGAGAGGTTTTAAACATTTCTGGACCCATAATGACAAAACAATTTCAAGGATACTTTAGGAAATGCTAGCTGTGATTTGCACAATTACGTGCAATAGAATTTTGTTTTTCTGGCCCGGAAATAAGCTCCACCTCTCCATTTCATGGCTCTGCATTTTTTAAAAGGCATGTGTACATAGTTTTACCGGAAATAAAAAGTTGGGGTGAAGCATAAATGTTTTCAGTGTAGTCGTGATTTGTCTCACTGGTGGCATTGGACAGAGAAATTGCATAGTGCTTATTAAATTTCCATAATTATATAGAACATAAACCATATGTATGAATCATAGGTTACATGACCGTGTCTGACTGAGGATAAAATCTCCTAGCATTTCATTATGTTAATATAAATTAAATTATTTAAAATAGTGTAAAATGTCCTGGCCTTCTTCCCTAGACTATGTTACAGACCCCAGGGTCCCTAAATGAGAATTTGAGAAACATTGATGTACAGGCCAATAATAGCTTTATATAGATAAAATAAAAGGCTCCGCTCTATGCAATATTGACTCTGGAACAGTAAAGCCTATGCAGACTGGGCCAAGATAGCTCAATTCCCATTTTTCATCTGATTTAACAATATAGTCCCAAGAGTTTTGTGCTGTTAGCTGACCAGTTCTCACCCTTTAGTTCAGTTAGTCACAAAAACAAGTAGAGATAGTGGCAGTATTGTGTGAGAGACACTGTAGTCCCTTAGGGAGGCTGTGAGAAAAGGGAAAAATGGGGGGGCAGTAGGAGAAGCTGGAGTATGTCTGTTTGTGTTTGTGTGTATGTGTGTGTATGCCTTTTTCGTGTGTGTGCCAAAGAGTTTTGTAATTGACTTGCACTGTGTCTGTTTATGTGTATGCGCTAAGCACACTTTGCTCATTGTTATCACTGCTGCGAGTGTGGAGTGTGAGAGCACAGTGCCCTCTAAGCGAGAGTGTTTCTTTAGCTGGAGCTGCATCGGAAATGGCTGGTCAAACACCACCGAAGCCACTGCAAAGATATTCCATGACTCATTGTTTTTAAAGTCTTTTCCCACTGGTTCAACAGATCGCTGTGGAGTCGGAAGGGGAGTCTGCACTTATTCACAGCATCAATAAATGACTTATTGTTCTTACGTAATGTGGAAGGAAGGTAGTAAGAAAATATTGCAAGTTCATAAATGTTGCATGTTTTGCATTTAAGTTATCTATTTCCCTGAAGTACAGTACACCAACAGAGTGAAACATTTCAATAATTTGTTAACTTTTAATGTTTGTTCTTTAATCATTCTGTCAATTCATTTTGGAGAAATGATTAATGCTGTGATGTGGCAGTTGGACAGCATGGTAAGTGGAAAGTAAATTTTAGCAGCATTGCAATTGTGTAATGGGAATTCCCTTCTGGCAAACAAACATATAAAACTTTTATAATATTTGAGCTTTAAGAAATCATGTATGTATTTTATATAACTTTACAAGGTCATGTTTTATATTTCCTTTTTTAAAATTCTTACCCAGGATATCTTCCTGCAAAGATCATGTCTTTTTGTAAGTCGCTCTGGATAAGAGCGTCTGCCAAATGCCTAAATGTAAATGTAAATGTAAATGTCAGGACAAGAGACAGTTTCATAAACGTGTCCAGACTGCCTAAAGATTACTAGCTAAGTGGGATTTCCTCACACTGTGAAGGTCAGGCTTTAATAAAGTTGTACCAGACACACAGCTGCCTTAGGTAGTTAGACCATAATCAATTCGGTTTGTAATTAGATACTGTACTTCAATTCACCTGTGCAGCAGTGAATGTGGAAGTTTTACATTTACATTTTTACATTATAAATGTATGCCTTGTGATTGAGGTACATGGAAACAAGAAACATATTTTAGTGCAGGAAACCTAGTTTTTCTAGGACACCACACCAAAAATAACCTGCTTGTAAAAACAGAATGAGAATAAGAAGTACAATGACAGTGCAATTTTCTCCCAATAAAAAAGGAATAAAACTGCAATTTTGGATTGGGTGTCTAGACTATTTGTCAGGAAAATTTTATTTGAGCTATGAAAAATCCCAGCTCGAGCAGGAGTACTATAATTTTGGGGTTGTTTTAATGACTGGATCGTTATTCCTAGATAGTGAGGAATTAGGAGGAAATTTCTATCAAGCTTCATCACTCTTTATCAAAATATGAATGAGGTGTTTGCAGTTCTCTTGAAACTTCCAAGAATAGTCCTTTCCTCCCTGATGTCATTTTCAATGGAAAAAAAATAAAGCTTTTTACAACTTTTAAAAGCCGCCTGGTTGCGATAGCTTGGAAAGTGCAACCATATGTAGATTAGTATAAAGCTGGATTATTAGTCGCAATTAAAAGTGATGAAAGGTGAATGCCTGCTTTTGTTGCCTAATGATTTGACAAACTCTAGACATACTAGAGAACTTAAAGCCATATGGAAGACACATGCATCGTAACACTCATCTACTCCTGTGTAATTTTTACCCGTCTGGTTAATTACAATGTCGTCATTGTGCTCAATGGTGGAAAATAATGATATGCCATTGTGATTGTGTTGAATCTTTATGTAGAATAGAAATCGTGATCAGAGATTTATTTTTTGCATGAAGGCCCCTTACATTCATCATTAGAATTCATCATTAGAATTACCCCTTACATTCACCATTAGAATTATCCAGGATCATGGATAATATGGTTTATTGATAACTTGATCATTTTAAAGTTGTGTTCAGTCTTTCTGCTGTTTTAATAAATTTTTTTAAATGCCTTCTAAAACAGTAATTATCCTAATTCTTCCGTTTGCTCATTCTGTGATCTGAGCACTTTGAGCTGATAGACTGTGTCACTGATGTCTTGTGCTAGTCCAAAGCCCTTGATGCACGCTAATTACGTACAGACATGCTGAGCAGGTCAGAAGCAGCTTTGCACCGAGAAGCAAGCTGCAGAATAGGCTACGCCATAAGTCAAGCTCAGTACTTTGATTTTTATAGGCTCCAGTGCTGCTTACATCAAGATATATTGACCTGCGAGGCCTGAATTCCACATCTTTGCCAAAGCTGTCCCCTCTTCCAAAGCTAGTACTTCTCTGTAAATGTTATCCCGTGTTTTAGTTGGATAGGATTATTTAACTATGTCCTGTTTTGCTTCCTTCAGTATACACACGTTTGCGAGTGTGAGTGTTTGTATTAACTGAGTGACGTCTCAAATGACCATGAAATATCAGCCATTATTGATAGTTAATTGCAGACTCAGATCCAGATCCAGATAAATGTGTTGAGGAGATCTCTGTTGGTTTTAGGTTACAGCATACCTGCTGACTCCGCAGCTGAAATAAGTTTTGAATCAACATATTCTGCCTTTGGGGTTCAACATTCCATGCTGCTTTTAACGGTGAAATACAATAAATGACATATTGGGAACACACTAACGTCTTAAACATTATTGTGAAATGATGGGATGGAGAGCATGTCTGTTTTTGTGCAGCAGAAACCTGGCACTGTGGTTTGTAATGTGTTGAAAAAAAAACATTATTTCCTCTCTTAACAATCCTATGAAAGCGTGCCAATGTAATCAGGAAGCATTTCTGCAGTGCCCGAGTCATCACCCAGCTTGTACTCCATTGTTGGAAAGTCCGCTTTTCAGAAAAGGAAAATATTAGTAACCATGGACGAGTCCTAAACAAACCAAGAGTAGTGGGTTGCGTCAGCATTCACCCTGAAGGCACAGATTAGAGTATCTTTGTGCATAAAGAAAGCCGGGGGCCACTTGGCTGAATTTATCACGTTGAGGGCGAGGTGTCAGACGCATCTAACATGAGATGGAGACAGTTAGAAGTGCGCAGGATTTGGTTCTGATGGTGGGCTGTTATCTTCTGACAAAAGGCTACTATAATCTTTGCCTTTAGGCCAACTTTTAGAAGCCACTTTAAAAAGCAGTTTAGTCTGCTTTTTAAGTTTTCAGTCAGCTCTTAAAGCAGCCCATGGTTTGATGGTTAAAATAAAAACACGTCTTTGACTTTTTACTTCAGGTTTTGATTTGTATTTATAATGGTTGTTTAAGGTCAAGTAGAAATTAAACATGAGGAAATCACTTGGAGTGAGGTCTGGAGTGTACAGGGGATGTGGCAGTAACTCCCAGACGAGTTCCGGTAATGTGCAAGCAGTGTTCGTGAATGGGTTTGTGAGGATCATCACTCACTGATGTATGACCTTCTTTAAAATTGCACTTTAGCCTGTTTTACTGCGACTAAGAGTCTCATCACGCAACAGTGCATGAAAGACAGACTGAAGGAATCTTCAGACACTTTATCCTGGTCAGGATGGTGGAATCTGTAATCTTTCAGGAAGATATGAGGCAGGAAAACAACCTAGATGGAACATCAGTCTATCACAAAGAACCGTGGTACAAACACGTTTACACACCAGTAACCAGTTGGTGTTTTGGGGAGGTGGGAGGATTTCCCATACTGGAAAACCCTAAGAAAACCCAGACAGACACAGTAAGAACATGTGGAACTGTAAGGCCTCCCTATAATTGAATCTTGTTCCCTAACTTTATATTTTAGCCTGACATAAAAAATTTGTAATATTCTAAAACACAAAGAACAGGAAAAAGATTCCCAGCAATTAAAGTTTAGCATCTAATGTGGATCTAATGTGCCTCATAAGAAGGGTCACTCTGTTGTTAACTTTACTCCTCTCCTCTGGGATCTAGCCACGGTCACATGTTCTCAACATGCTGCACTACTCTCATATCCTCAGGAAGGAGACGTTGAACTTTCTGATATCATAAAGGAAACAATGAAGTGACTGTGGTCCAAACTGTGTGTGTTACTGTGCATCTTATGTGACAGTGTCAGGGCTTGATTGTAACCGGGCCTGTAGAACAATGATTAGGTGCGGCTGAAATGGAAATTTGCTGAAGGACAGGACAGACGTGCTATTGTCTAACGTGTTAAGAATTGATAACGGGTATAGATCTGCATACCAGATATTTTTCTCCTATAGCCAGCCAAAGCTTTTTTCTTGGTACTGTAGTACTGAAACCTTTTTGTTAAACATCTTGACTTGAATCAAGAAACCAACACTCAACACTTGACCTTCTTTCTGGACATTTCAGACCTAGCAACAGATTTGCTCAAATTTTCCAGACATCATTGTTCGTACCTGCACCACTTTTTCCTCCATCCTCCTGTTGTTTGAAATGGACTCCACAAATCTCAACAAGGCTAAGAATAAGCACATGACACCAAACTGTCAGGGAGGCAGCTCTGGGCTCTCTGCAGGCCTGATGGGAAGGCGAGTGTGAGGAAGAGACCAGATGCCCTCCAAAAGCTCAGACCTAAAAATGTGTGGTTTATTTATGAGGTAGCACAAGACTTTGCACTCAGTCTATAAAAGAGCAAAACCAAAGTCATAGCTTCCTTGTTCAGAATTGATCAGAATTCTTATAATTAAATAAAAATGAACTAAAGCAGACAGGGATCCTACAGAATCAAGTTCTTCCAAACTTCAGTGTACACCTCTTGGTATTGGCTGCATGAAAGATTGCTTTTGTCAATCTCTCATGCAGCGTTGAGAGTTAACTTGTTGTCTTTAAATTTGTTTAGGATTGTGCAGCTTACTGTAAAATGTATATAAGCCTGCATCTGTTTCTTCTGAAATGTATTAATTCCTTCTCGGTGTAGTTTTCATGCACTGTAGACTCATGATCTCATCGGCCTGCATGTGGTTTTGCTTATTTTTAGCATGCCTGATGATAGCTAAAAAAGCAATGCATGAATAAAAAAAGGTTATCATCTAAATCTACTAGAGCTGCACTTTTTTTCTGAAAGACCCAGTGAGAAGCTGTTTGTCATCATTAAAACAGCAGGCTTTTTTTTTTTTTAAATCAACAGGCATTTTCTGTATTACTCAGCATAACAACGGGCCTGCTTCATTCTCTAAGCGTAGTGGCAGCTGCAGTTTATTTTTGCAAAAAAACAGAGCATTTAAATTGCTGTATTAAATAGCAAGACCTTTCTAGTTCCAGTTCATTGGAATTTAAATAGTGCTTGCTTTTGGGTTATACAGTTGTAATAAAGGTTTTAGATGAATCGAGTCTTGCTGGCTTTGTATCCAGTAAACGTGTACTTTTTTCCTAAATTTAGACTTTCTTACTGACTCAAGCACACTTTTTTCATTTCTGTGCCTAAGATACTAAACCCACAGAATTCTAAGGAAGAGTGTGTTTCTAAAGTAGCGTGATTGAAACTGATGGATGCAGATTAGGACTCGTGATCACACAAATAAGCATCGTTGCTGCAGTATGTGCAGCAGCATCACTGTTTTACATAGAAAACTTAGCATTATTTAAGACACTACAGGAGGTTGGGTCGACCAAGAGAAAGTCAAGAATCAATCCTCCGAGGCTAACAGGTTTAAGGTTCTTAAAGAAAGATAATCGCATTAGTGTTCTCTGTGCTCAGAGACATCCATTTTACAAAGATTTACTGACACACATATGTGCGTCTGAAAGAGCGGATGTTCTCAGGTAGAATAAAGGACATAGAGGTGAAATCTTACCTTCTTTCATGAAGAGTTTACATTACAGCAGTAGGTTATTAAGGTAAATTGGCGAGGTGGTGAGGTGATGCTGATATCCCAATGTGTAACAATTAGTGATTAGTTCAGGGCTATAAATAACCCTCATTTTGAAGCGGTTGTGTTTTTTGGTTGTAACTGTGATCCGCATTACCACTTGTGGCTCTGAACAGATTTTAAAGTTAAGGTGGAAAATCTGTCCCATCATCTTTAAACATTGAGTTTTTCATTGTGCAATTTTTTTGGTTTGTTTTAAAAAGCCCTGTCATCACTTCACTAATAAAACTTGTCAGTTTCTAAACTAATAATTAAAAAATTTGTGCGATTGGGTGCAACAGCCCACAACAAGCAATTTCCTATACCTGCCAGGCAGCTATGTGTTTAAAACTGAGCTACCATTGTGCTTTTCGTAGTCTTGATAAGTATTTTGGTGCTAGAGTATTTCCAGGGTGTATTACTGCCTTGCACTAAGTGTTCCCTGGATGGGATCCAGATTCATTGTGACGCTGAATAGAACAAAGATGAACTTATCAGATGATCGACAAATATTCATTGGGGTTTGTATGATAAAGATAAAGAATTGTTTAAAGCAGGTGTACTAGTCTCATAGAAGTGTAGAAGTAACCACGATCAACCTAATTTTGAGTTTAGTTTGAGTTAAGGTTGAGTTTAGTTTGCAGATATTAAAAGCATTATTTTTAAGAGAGCTGATCTAACAAATATGTCAACCTCATCTCTTTCTCACCTTTTCAACAATGATCCTTTTTTTTATGTGCAGCCACACATTGGAGAAACTCTGTTCACATTACAAGTGACATTGCTCAATATCGTTTTTTTTGTTGTTGTTTGTTTGTTTTTTTGGTCAGATTGCATTTGGATGTCATGTCACATTGGATTATGCTCTGGAAGATGGCAGGCAGTTAGCCGGCTGTATTTTTTGGGGTCCAGAAGAAGGAAGAAAGACAAGCAGTTCGCTTTAGTTATTACTAACACTGCTGTGAAATCCCCGCACTGCCAGTGCTGACTGATGCCGGAGGGCATCCTAAGAATGCATAGAAGCAAATTGTTGCATGATTTCCGAGCTTCTTTGTTGTCATTCAAGTCGCATGACCACGTATGGGATAATGGGCATCAGATCTAGGACTATATACAAAAGTAACAATCGAGAGAGCTAAAGAACACAAAAACTGTCTAGCATTTGGTAGAGTCTGGTATATGTTGTTTTTATCTCATTGTAAAAAGGTTATTGTTTCAGACTGTTCAAAGGGTTGTTGAGAGCCAGTCAGATTGAGGTTGAGTTTGGCTGAGGTGTCAGAAAGATTAAGATCATGTTGGTATATTACACTGCTCTGATTTTCATCACAGGCGCATATAAATATGGATTAATTTCAAGACATGTATTGGAAGCAAGCATAGAGTATAAGTCTTCGTTAGTATGACAGTGCCCCATTCATTCTCGTTTCATTCACTCTCTCCTCTGATGTTGCTGGCTTTGTTAAATCCTTGTTGATTATCTGTATAGTCAGCAGTGAGGTAACGTGGCAGCTATGATTTTTCCCTCTAATTGGGTCAGTGTGCATGAGGCATGCTGCCTTCTACTTCAGTGGGCTGGATAGAGTATCACTGCTGCGCTGAGAAAGAAGCGGGGGGTGAGAGGGGAATGGAAATGGGTAATCGAACAGACAGGCAGGCAGACAGCCATTGAGAATTGCTTCTCTTGTTGTAAGGTAGGGCCTTTTTTGGAGTTTGACAGTCTCGTCTTTGGGTAGGGGGCGCAGTCTTCACATCAAAGGGATTTTTTTTTGGGGGGGAGGAAAAAAAATCATATTAATAAATCTCTCACTCTCTCCCTCTCACACTTTTCCCCGTCCTATTTTATTTCTCTTCACAGTGATGGACTCTCTGGTGCAGCTGTTCGTAGACACGCCTCATCTGGAAAACGTTTAGAACTCTGACGACATCCGCATACACACTTTGGGCACCACAACACACTCCTGCTTAGCCATGTACAGTGTGGAGGACCTTCTTATCTCTCATGGATACAAAATCAGCAGCAACAACAATGTCCCTCCATCGCACTCATCATCATCCTCGATTCATGAACAGCGTCCGCCGACGCGCAGCAACAGTCGGTGTGAAATCACAGACAAGCGGACGGGACATGGCGCAGCGAACGGCTATAAAGCGGACTCTGTTTATGATGGTGGTGTGAAACAGACTTCAATTCAGGGTGGCCCCAGTGACACAGAGATCAGGGACAAGAAACAGAGGACAGAGGAGGACAATGCTAACATAGTTGATGGACACTCACCAGGAGGCACCTTGACCAGCGACAGTGGGTTAGTCGAAATGTATTACAGCCTTTTACTTTTATCTGTTACACACGTACCTACTCTCGCTGGCTCAAGGACATACACAATCTCTCTGCATTTCTTCACATTAGTCTTCATTTTCTTTCAGATCAGGTTTAAGTTATCTGGGGTTGATGAGGCATATTATATAATGGTGGCAGCTGTCAAGGACTTTTTCTCAGTTATAGGACAAGATAGTTGCAGTGTGCGCTTCCTTTTTGTGCAGTTGATTTTTTGATTTCTCTTCTTATCTTCTCCTGAGTTGTGTATATTTTTAAACACACAAATAACTTTGGAGTATTGGCTTTTCTCCTTTATCAAATACTTCTAACGACTCAGTTTCTTTCATTGTACTTATTCTTAATCTACTGTGATACACACTTTTGCTTCGTTAGATAAATATTTTAAAATACATTGGTCATTTCCTGCCACACAGGACTGTTCTATCAAATGTACTATATTGTAACACCAAATGATCATCCCCTTCTTAAATGATCACCTGTGAAATTAAATAAATCCCATTAGGATTGGGATTTGAGATAGGAATGGAGTCACATTCTGACTCCATTTCTTTAGATTTGGTGTTAATGAAATAGTATTTGAAACTCAAATGTGGACAATGTTGTGCCGCAGAACAGCCGTTTTGTAGGTAAAGTCAGTGCAGTGCTGACATGAGTGTTGAAAAAAATGAATGAATTAATTATTAAGCCTTTTAATGTTGTTTTGCGGAGTCAGCACAAGATTTAGTTACAAGATTAAAAACAGGTCACTGATAAAAAGTCACCTCAATGTACATCATAGATAATTACATTCATAATTTAATAATATAATATAATATAATATAATAATAATAATAATTTTAAATGATATTTATTTGAAGATTTCATGAATACAAATAGAGAACAAAGTGCATTATAAAGGGAAAAAGTAGCATAAAGGAATGAAGAGAAAATATAGAAAATAAAAATGATATTGATTATTTTTTAGACATAAATATCCAGTACAGAACTTGTCTGTACTGTATAAATATCTCATACAATACTTGACTACTTATGGTGAAGGAACATCTGTGAAACCTATCCCACTTTTCTTTTTGTATTACTTTGTATTTATTTTACTCATTCTTTTTTTTTTTTATTTGTGGTGCAGATTTCATGATGGCCACAGAGAAATGTACACTTATCTAAGGCCAGACCGTGATGCATCGTTCTGGCGGAGACGGGGTCAAGACTTCAATGTGCTCGTGGACTATACAGACATCAGGGAGCCGCAAGGAAAGAAATTAGGTGGCCCACATAAAGCAGAGGGCATGCAACGAAGGCCAGAGTCAGCATTAACCACTGAAGAGCATCGTCGTGAAAGACAACGCAGAGCAGACAGTGCACGTGCCAGAGATCGTGACCTGGCCCTCTACCAGTGGAAAATGGCAGCAGAAAGGAAGTATCAAAGCCTGGGAACAGAAGAGTGGCGTCCAGCTGTAGGAATAGGTCGCCATGTGTCTGAAAGTGAAGCTGAAAAATGGGCACAGGAGCAGCGTCGGCCTCGAACAGCAGAGGGTGCTGTTCCCCCCAGGACCAAAGCCAAATCCCAATCCCTACCCAGAATGGCCATGCCCTCGGACAGCATCCAGTACTTAAGCATGTCATCCTCTGGCCAAGATCAATTTGGAGGCTATCGAATAAATGGGCACCAGTCGGGGGTACCTCAAGGTCGCAGTCTCAGTGAAGGGGAAGGTAGGGGATGGACTGGGAACAGCCGGTCAGACATACAGTCTGCACCCCCATCAAAGCCTCGTTTTAGCCGACCTCTTAGACCCCCATCATATGAGGTTCACCAGCAGATGCGTGGAAGTTCAGAGATGCTGTCTGGTGATTTTGTGCCCAGAGACAGAACTCCACTGCCCTTTTCCAGACAGGATTACTTTGCACAAGAACTTGGTTCTGGCATGGAGCCCCCAGGTTACATCCCTCCACCCTCATATAGGAGGCAACCTGTCATCAGGGGAGGGCACAGGATTTATGCCAATTCCATGGGGAACTACCAGTACAGGGGAGACACATACATGCAAGGGCCTGCCATGGCTGAGGTCCAGGAATGGTTCATGAGACAAACAGGAATGGCTTGGCCCAACAATTATAGGGATGGGAGAAGGAGTATGCCATGTAGGAGACAGGCATACCCTGGTTATGGGGAGGAGCACTTAGGGAATGTTCAGTACATCCCTTTTGATGATCCACGTGTCAGACATCTATCAGGAGGCAGAATGGATGGAAACTCACTGACAGATGCTGACAAAATCAGGAGTATCAGAAAAGACATCCCCATCACCTCCATATCTAAAAAGTCCCCTGATGACAGTGCCTTCCTGCTTACAGGAAAATCATTCAGCAGCACAGAAGCAAGTAACAGCAATATCAGTGATTGTGTTAATGAAGCAGTCATGCATAAGGAGGTTTCAGGAGAGGTGATCAACTCAAAAACAACCATTGATGAAAACTCCAACAGATACCCAGCCAGCCCTGACTATCCAAATGCCCTCCAAACATCATCACAACAGAAACCCAGCATGGACCAACAATTCTGTGAGACAGTAACACAAGTAAAGACATTTGAGGCACAAACAGCAGCTGAAAACAAGAAAAACAAAAAGAAAATTAAAGAGACAATGTTTTGCTTAGTGTCAGTTCCAGTAAACATGGTAGTCAATAAAGAAGCTACTGATCCGAATAACAATGAAAAAGTCTCAAGCTTGGTGGTATTACCTACAGAAAATTCTATGACACAGAGCTGTAGCAAGGAAATGCCAAAGAGTGCAAATAACAATCAATTAATACAATCCAGCAGCTCCTTAAACACAAAAAAGTCCAAAAGAGCTCCGCTTCGGAAAGAGATTATAGATGTTTGGTCTCTTCAAGCAAATGCTGACAAAGAATTGTGCTATGCAGGATCCTGGCCAGGAGAACAGTATAAAAATCAAGAGACTCAGACAGGTTCTCTTGAGGGTTCAAGAAATACAAATACACAATGTCCTCAAACCCAGGTCACACATGATCCTCCATCGTCCACAGACAGTGGGCTAGGCACTGAATGTAGTGTCAACTACAAGTGTCCCATAAAATTCCAAAAGAATTTCAGCCTTTCCTGCAACAGTGCATTTTCCCAAACAAAAATGGATAGCAGCTCAAGTATAAGAAGCCCAGTTCAATTTGTAACAACTTCATCACCACCATCTCCTAATCGCCAGCCACCACTGAGAAAGAATGCACCAAAACTTCGGTCACTAAATGGCCAAGAGGCGTTTGGCCAGTTCTTGTTAAAACCTGTGAACAGGCGACCGTGGGACGCCATTGGTGAGCTGGAGTCTTTTAACAAGGAACTGCAAGATCAAAATGCCAAACAAAAAGCCACTGATCAGGCTATAGAGGACCTGGACGAGGCATTGAGAAACATTTTAGAGGTAGACAACACAAGCACAGAGTTCATTAAACCTGAGTTGGCTACACATAGGGTTAAACAGCCACACAGTCCTGAGCCACAGCTAAAGAATGAAAACTTGGAATTGATGTTAGATTTAGAGCACAGATGTGTGACTCAAACGAGTAAAGAGTTCAGGGAAGTAGGAAGTGCCTTTTCTACACTGACGGGGAGTTTTGTACATCGTGACATACCACCAAGACAGGACATGGATGGGGAGTTTGTCAATTATGAGGGCTTGAGTATGGTGCAGGATGACCTGAGCATGGACGCGTTAGATATTGCAGTGCCAAAGGAGTCGTTACTGAAGGATGTTGGACTTACAGTCTACACAGCGATTCCAGACTCTGTGAAACTGGAGTCACCTGTAGGTTTAAGCCCAGAGTCTCCGATGCTGACTAGTCCCTCTGACACCTCAGAAGCTGAGGCTGCACATATTACATCTTCAGATAGTGGAGGAGATCAAAACGCAAACAGCCCAGACATTAGTGCAAATCATAAGTTTTCAAATAGTAATGTATGCTTTGACCACAAGAATGTGTCAGAGAACAGCAAGGTTAACACTGACTCAGGAAGGTCACCTCACATTTACGGTGTCAGAAGGCAGCATTTCACATTTATGGCAGACTATGATGATGATGATGATGATGATGATGATGATGATGGTCTATATCTGATCAATGAAAAATCAATAGCAGATGAACATCTGGAGGCTCTTCTTAGTCAAGAGAAAGCCAATAGCATGCCAACAGAAGATCTTAGCAACCTCTATCAAATTCAGTGTGCCAAAGGAATTCCTGTGCATGAGTCCATTGAACAGAGGGCAGCCAGGATCCTGGGCATTGCTGTACCAGTTGAAGCTTTGGTTGTCGGTCAAGATTGCAAACAGGATCAGGAAGATGAGCATAATGGCAAACAGAGTAAGGAAAAGCCTGAATTTGTTAGGCAATGCATGAAATTAAGGTCAAAAGAAGAAACACAGCATGTGAGTAAGAAGTATAAGCAAGTGATTGAGACATCAGTCCACACACACAAACTAATGGAGAAGAGTGATACTGCGATTGGGGAAGACCGTGATTCTACAGGAGACACATCCACCAAGGAGAGTCATACTTCTCCTTTAGTGTTAGATTTACCTGAATTTCCACCCAATAAACTGCGTTTATCACTGCCAGTGACTGAAGATGAGGATCTGACTTTAAGTGTGTGTGGAGGTGAGAAAAAGGTTATGCCGGCTGCAGACTTGTGTGAAGGCCAACCGGACAAGTCCATCGTATATCACCCATCTTCTGTGTGCAGAAATGGAGAACCGTCTGCAGAGCACGTTAATCCTGTCGTGGAGGATGAGTCAATGTCATGCGTCAGCGCTTTCAAAAAAGCGATCCAGAAAGGGAGGGGAGAAGAGGAAATAGGAAAGGAAAGAACTGAAAATAGAGTTCAAGAGGACAACATATTAGAAGGAGAAGAGGAGCAATTTGTGATGAATGAAATGAAAGTAAACGAGTGGCAGGCTGCTTTTGAGATAAAGATAGATGAGGATATTGATGGAAAAAGGGATGAGGAAGAGGAGACAAAAGAAGAAGTAGTGGAAAGGACAATACATTCCCCAGAGTCCATGGGTTGCTCAGTCCCAGGTCCTCAGTCACGCAGTGGAACAGTGGTCAAGAGAGAGATCACACTCCCGGACAACTTTAGTATGACCACTGATTCAGATTCACCTGAGGAGGAGGACATTCAGTCTGCTTCAGGTTAGTGCACGTTAATTTTACATGGATATCAATTACTAATAAACAACCTTATTCATGGTAGTCTGAGAGCATAACAGTGGCTGTTTTATTTGGTGCATAGAAAAGACATCTGGGGTCGCTGTCTCAGAATAAAATTGATGTTAAACACAGAAAATTCGATTTTGTTATAATGAACACATTAATATAAATTATACATGTCACTAGACATAATGAATCCATTAAATCCATGCCCATTTGCTAATTTAGCAGCTTGGACTAGTAGTTCATTACATCAGTCTGCAGCACTGTACTGTCCTATGCCAAAAACATAAATATATATAAATAAACAAACCAATAAATAAATGTTTAAAATCCAATTGAACACAACCTTTTATCATTTATCATTACAACTAGAGGGTGGTGTGACAATGCAGTTTTGCTCATCAGAACATTACAAATAGGCGATGCAGCAGCAGTCTGAGACAACATACGAGGTTATATTGTCCGGCTGGGATGGGTGACATTACTCTCTCCTGCCAATCACAGCAGCATTAGCTAGGCATGGATGTGTGTGAGATTATGTATTCTAAAAAGTGCATTCAGTGATTATCTTGCAAACATGTTCTTTACTCTAAGGGCTTTTGGACTGAGATACAGGGTGCAAAAGCAGTGAGTGGCTGTAAGTTAAATGTTGAAGTTATGTTTGTTGGACTCTTATTGAATTAATTGCTCATGAAGCTATTATTAAAATTCCGAATTGGTCAAAACAAGGGCTTTTCAGTCCACAGCATTGGATCATGTGTGTAGTATTTGGCTTCAGAGTTAGTTCTGCAAGTTCTTTAAAAATGAATCAGACAGCCAATCAATTAATCTATCTTCATTTGTTGTGTCCGGGCCTAACATTCATTTATGCTCTTGGACTCCAAACTGGGTAGTTAAGTAAAGATCTTGAAGCAATAAAGGTTTTTCACCACGAGAGGGAAGTATTGTCCCTATTATTTTACTCCCGCCTGCATTTTCGCATCTGCTCATACTGATGAGCATTTCCCAAGACACATTACTTTACTCACCATCTAATTATTAATTCTGTCTTGACTTATAAACTGGTGTGTTGCAATCGTTAAGAACATGTGACTCAGCACTAGAAGTGTAAACAGTTCCCTATACATAAAAAAAAAAAATTAGAGTCAAAATGTTATTGATTAATATTTAGTATTGGATTTTCTTTGCTCTTTGTAGTTATGTGTTCTGTAGTAATATAGATTGATTTTGATAGTAATATGGTTTCCCGTTAAAATGTCGCTGAATTGACCTGTTTTTTCTTTCATTCCTTAGACTCTTATGATCCCAGTCGAGTTGAGAGGGTGTAAACTTGGACATTGGCACAGCATCTCAGACTGCCCACACTGTCCTGTCCTGTCCTGTCACTGTGACCTGGCTGGCAAATCAGTCAAAACTTTCAATTTTCTTTCAAAATTCCATTTTTTTCTGGTTATGGTTGTTGTTGTTGTTGTTCTAAACAATAACTGACAGCACACTTTCCTCATGTTATGCATCTTTTTACAACATATTTTTAATAAAATGAGAATTAAGATTCTGTTCATACAAAGCTGTTGAGAAGATATAACCTAGAAATGAAAATGTATTACATTTAAAGGCTGTAAATAGTTTGATCTGCACCAGCACATCTTGATGTTTGTCAGTTTTTCACCAAATAAGTTTCTAAAGCAATTAAAACAAAATACACAACATGCCAGCTTGGACTTTTAATCTCCCGCAATATACAGTAAGCGTTGACAACGAGCAAATGTATAAACTGAAAAAAAAGGGTCTTCCATTGTGTAAAAAAAGCAAGTGTGAATGAATATTTAATCTGTTTCATCCATTAGCAACATAAAGCAACATGCTCATTAACAAAGAGCACAACTGAATGTTGTATTTTGACAGCTTATAAGATCTTCATATCGGCGTGTCCATGTAGCTGTTATTAGGTCTTATGTTATATTATGTATTATGTTACATATTACCTTTGTCATTTTTCAAGCATGTGATACATTTCAGTTATCTTTTTTTTCACTATTATATGAGCTTGTAATTATCAGTAACCAGCAGAAAATATTATATCTTGTTAGAGATGCAAAAACTAAAAAGGTGTATTTATTTTTCTCAAGCAATCCTCAGTCTGTACAAAGGAAAATTCAACATTATTAAATTACTTGACATTTAATTGTGCAATTCTATTTTGCTTGATTACAATCACTTTGCAAATGTCACATGGGAGTGTGTATAGTTTTCTGAAGAGTGTGTGCAGTAAATGCGCTTTCAGATGATGGTGTGCCTTTAGCAGACGCAGAAATGTCAACGTGTATTGTGCGTTGTTTGTATGTCATACAGTATGCTACTACAGCTTGCTTAGCAAGTTAGAGTATTGTGTTCTTGATAACTGTCTTGCATGCTCAGTGTAATCGTCACCTGAAGTTCTCCTATTAGTCCACCATCGCTATTAGTAATTCATTAACACTGTTTAATGTTACTGTATATTAGAGGAGGAACATGAGGAACAGCTACATGAGAACTTTAATATGATAAGACACACTGTCATTGTTGTTGAGGTGATTTTGGGCACTCAGGCCATGCTCTCTAGATGATGATTTAATCTATAAGCATATGGGAGGTTGTTGAAGAAAATGGTCTTATGTACATTTTACAGTAAGTAAGTAATGTTGTCAGTGTTTAGGTTTAGAACACAAATTACTATGATGTTGCTAAAATTTAATAATCTCTTTTAATAATCCTTTCTATTTTCATACAAAAAGTGTGTTTATATGTATCTGTTCTTGTGTAAGTGTGTTTATATGTATCTGTTCTTGTGTAAGTCACTGTAGCTGTGTGTTGATTATTAATTCTGTGTCAGCATGAGATAAGCAGTCATTCATGGGTAAAACTGGGGAATAAGGTTTTGCATTTTATTGCATTTGGTACTACATAATAAAAATCATTATATTTCAAAATGCACATTTGTATCTTCCAGAAGAAACCAATGATATTTAAAATAAAATATAATTTTTTTAGAGTATTTTAAAGAAGGAAAGTGTTTATTATATCGGCACATATTCAAAGCAACTGGTTTGAAACACAGTGTTGGGAAAGTGTTGCTTTCTTTGTACATTACAACAAAATATTAATGAATAAACTGTTTGCATGGATGACCCTTGTTTGATTTGTGCTATTATACAGAATCTTACAGCACTATTGTTCAAAATGTATTTTTATTTATTTATTTATTTTATTTAAGATACTAATTACATGTAGGTTAATTATTGACTTATTAGAAAATAGTAAATTCTATTAAAATATTATAAAACAATGTTTTATTAAAATAATTCCTATGAGAGATGATGTTCAAGTCAAACCAGGACTTGTGATGAAATTTCTCATGGTGAAAAAAAAATCAATTGTCACATCTAAACTTGAAAAACAGTATGGTAATGAGACTCGATGCTTTGATGACCCAAATGTTTAATGAAGGCCCCGTATGTCCATGAATGACAATCCTGGCTCTGGTGGCTCAGAGCCCCTGCATTTGTTCCTGTGAACATTCAGTAAGTGGAACACCTGATCCTTGAAAATCTAACTTGTGGAAGAGACACATTTGCCTGCAGGAATTGTGCACACATTCATTCACAAACACCACATCCCTTGTACAGTCCTGACTCCAATGGCTCCAAGTCATTTCTACATGGTTGGGCCATTAAAGGAATTCCTGGGTAGCCAGGTAGTTTGATTAGGGCTTCAGCATACAGAGAAAAACATCTACCGTGATGGTATCCAAGCACTAGTGAAGCACTGGGATAAGTGCATTAGTGTAGCAGGGGATTATATAGGTAGAAATAAATGTTGTTTTTGCTCTCATAACTGTGTTTTGTTATTTTGCACAGGCGAAAGTCCTGGTTTGACTTGAATTATTATGATTATTATTGTTCTTATTGTTGTTGTGTTGTGGTGGTTGTGGTTACATGTTTATTCTCCTTGTTTACTGGCTTTTGGGGCATCTGGGTTCTAACAAACGAAGATAAGGTTGCAGCTCAGTACTTGAATGTGTGTAGTTTCCATCATGTCCTCAAGGCCTCTTTTAATTGTGCGAAGGGCTGAGACCATCACAAGGACCACTCTGGTCCCAGTGCCCCACGTCCTGCTGTTCTTGGTCTACAGGTCTTTAGAATTGCTCAGCTTCATTTAGTGTGATGTTGTAGCTATCTGGGACAGTTATGTCTATCAAACACTTTCACTCCCTCTTGTTTTGAAAGACTGTCTTACTGTGTCCTTTGATGTATTCAGTCAATGTCAGCATTGTGCAGCAACAATATGGCTGGTGGTCTCCTTTGCTCAAATGGGTTATTGTTTTATCTTATTTTATTTTATTTTATTATTATTTTGCTTTTTCTCTGCATCAGATAAATAATTTGTATATCTGAAGTTATTGGCAAGTTTTATGATGGATGCCATTTGTGCCGCAATCCACACATTTCTCCAGACTTGAGACTGGCACTGTGGATGTCCTGCATCTCCATAGCTTTGTGCTATATATGGGCAGTGATGGTTAAGAGCCTTTTCCAAGGGCCTGACAGTGGCAACCTGGTATTATTTTTACCCTTTAATCTTAAAATTTAAATGTTTATCATTTTCATCTCTCTAATTTAAAAGTTTGCTTGAAATGCAAACTGTTTTATTCATACTAGATAGGTACATTTTCTGAAAAAAATGAGTGGTGCTTGCTGTGGCAAAACATTGGAGTCATGCTATCCACATGCTAGTGTAGCCAAGTTAATAATTGCAAACTAATTGTGAACTTCACAAAAGTGTTTTTGTTGTTTTCTGTGTTAATGTTTATTGCATTTTGTATTATAAGATGCTGTGTATATAGTTATACCATGCAGAACCATATATGCAGCACTTGTGTCAGGTAGAGCACATATTAGCGACACACTGGATGCCTCGTGCTGTGCAGCGGCATGTTAGATTAACTTTTGCCGCCAGAGAGTCTGGGTGTGTTGTCTCTCACTCTGCTAATACGAGCACGAGTGAAGGGAGAGACGGTTGTGCTGTGCACAGTTTTACATGTGATCTGTGTTTTTGCAGAATAAAAGAGATATCAGGATCATCCTTGTTGATCTTGCTTCATTATTTTAAGAAAAAAGCTACACAACCAGAGTGAAACCGCTACATAAAATGGTGCCGTGACCCGGATCAACTGGATCATCCGCAGCCGACCACCGGAGTTGTTCCAGACTTCTGACGCTGAACGTGAAGTGCTGATTATGGAGACTGAGGAATTGATTTCTCCGCCGTTCAAGTAGTTGTCTCAGGAGAAGTGACTGAAGAAAGAAAGAGCCTTTTCTGCAGGTTTTCTACACCATATTGTTGATTCCACCTCATTTTACCTGTCTGACATTCTCTGAGGTCAGTTCTTTTTTTTGTGTGTGTTTATTTTTTTATTCTTGTAAATCAGTACAATGGCATGTTCTGACATGGTGACACCATACCTTGGGAGGGGTAGAGGATTGTTTGGGGTAGAGAAGCATGCTTATGGTAAACCTAGAATGTTACATTTTAGTCCACAATTATCTGAAACTCCAGCAAATCAACCTGTTGGGCCAACTACTTCTACTCCTAGCAATGCTTCTGATAATGTTACACAGCAATTGCAGGATCTCATTAGTGAGATAGGCAGCCAGATAGGTGATTCCATTGCCACCAGACTGCTAGCTAGTCAATGCCCAGTCACCCCCTTTAACCCAGTCTCACCTTCGGAACCCCCCAGTACAGGTCGGGCTCTCTCGAACGTTAGCTTAATTGTAAAATCAGATGTTAGAGAACCCCCAATGTTCAGAGGAGATGTAACAGACAAGTACACAGTTCAGGAGTGGATAGAATTAATGGAATTGTATCTCCACAAATCAGATTGCACGGACAAAGATCAGGTGGATGAAATACTGAGTCACCTACTAGGCAGGGCCAAAAGCATTGTTAAGGTCAGACTCAAGAGTAGCCCCAATGAAACCATCTCTCCCGGAACCATCTATGATGTATTACGGCGCTACTTTAGTGAAAGTCCCAGATCATGCCAACCTCTGGCTGACTTTTACGCGACACAACCCAAACCAAGTGAGTGCCCTGTTGACTACTGGGTTAGGTTAAATGTGGCCGCTGAGTTAGCAGGCAGCCATTTGCAAAAACAAGGCGCAAGGATGGAGAACATGAGTTCAGAAATTGCGATGATGTTCATCAGGAAGTGTCCAGAACCAAGCCTCTCCAGTGTGTTTAGGTGTAAATCCAGAAATCCAGGAGGCCATTGACGAACATCAGAGGGATGTTCAGTCCAAGAAACTGCTAGTGACGCATGAAATTAACACTGTCCAAATTAGTGTCAACCCCCACCCATATTGTTCCAAAGAAAGAATGTCTGAACCCAGCTGCACCTGCTTATGTCCCTGAAAGTCTTTTGAAAGCTGCTGAACCTGTAACTTCAGAAGCTGGCACTTTAGAGCGTGTTGGAGCGTACAAGTCACACTGCTCCTGTTTCACAGCCGAGAACAGCTCCATGTAGAGTCTGTGGTGACAGGAATCATTCCACCCGCTCACACTGTATGAGAGAAAGGAGATGCCTGTCATGTTTGGAGATTGGATATCAGCAAAAACAGTGTCACAAAGTTCTTAATCCTGCCGCACCATCTACTCCTGATCAGCATGCTCAGGGAAACTGATGCACTCACATCTGGGAGGGGACTATGTGA
>JAOVVA010000054.1:10959520-10983072 GCA_028565275.1 Leiocassis micropogon | reverse complement strand
CAAGCCTGGCCGGGAATCGAACCCGGACCCTGGAGGTGCAAGGCGACAGTGCTAACCACTACACCACCGTGCCGCCCAGCATCATGTTAGCGACATGCTAATGATGTTGCTAGAAAGATGCTAATGCAGTTAGCATAATGCTAGCAACATGCTAATCATGTTAGCCTCATGCTAGCAACATGCTAATCATCTAATGTCTTGCTAGCAACATGCTAATATGGTTAGCATAAGGTTAGCAACATGCAAATCATGTAAGCATCGTGCTAGCAACATGCTAATCATGTTAGCATCATGCTAACAGCAGGGTAATGATGTTGCTAGGGGTGTGGCTTATTAGCATCTTGATAAACAAGAACACCCTCCCCATGCAGCCACACAGTTTTTATGGGTCGACGACAAACCGTACAGGACTAGTTACGCACCAAAATTTTGTATGGGAGAAGAAAAAAACGGGAACCAGACCCCTGATCAGTTAGATAATCAAATTAACCATGTTTAATTTGATAATTTAATTAACCTCTGCTCTAACCCTTTGTGCATGTACAATTTGTGAATCTCTTTTGCTTAATCCTAATTCATTTTAAGGATCCTCTGCATACAGAACTTCCAATCTGGCTCTTGTGACTTGGGAAATTAGAACAACGGCTTTAGAGAAAGTGGGTAAGGAATGCCATCACTACTGCATGAAGCTACAATGAACCAGCTAATGCTGTCTACAGCCAAATATTTCTGCATGTTAAATCTCAGTACTGTATAGTGTCAGACACTGTGTGACACACCGTAAGTCACATCTTTAAGGGTGAGTTTAGATGAGACCTATTGGTTTATAGCTGTAATTCCAACGCTTCATTATATGTCCTCTTGTAGTTCTCTCTAATTGAATGCTATTTCATTCCTAAAGGGCAACAGCTAAGATTAATTATAGCGAGTTCTTTTAATTGTTGATTGAATCTGTTTTATGTGTGGGTCTCTCATGTTACAAATGTAAAAAGAGAATTACCTCTTCTTTTCCCAGACCCAGTGGCCTTTCTGAAACACATAGCCAGGCAATGAGGCCACAGCACATAGTCATGAGCCCGCTCTAATTAGACTGACAGAGAAAAGGCCCTCTTAATGTCTGTGCATGCTCTTAGGTCAGGGCTGACTAATGCCTTTTATCTGGCAACCATTTCTGTGTTTCCAAGAAGGCTTAAGCCTTTCACTCAGATCCTGGCAAACAACAGAGTACAAACTACTTTTTCCAGATCAAGATAAAAGCTCAGCAGCGTTACATGGCTCTTTGACTCGCTAATATTGTACACTGGCAAATTGTAAAGTATTTGACACGGTCGAATTAAAATAGAAAGGAATAGAAATTTTAAAAAATTTATAATAGCCTCAAAACCATAATTTTAGCTTAAAGTTGATTATTCAGTTATTGTGTTGAGTCGGCCCCGTGAAAAAACTCAGTCTTTGCTTCCGTGATATACATTTTCTCATACACATCTATTCATTACATGTTTTTCTCAATAAACAAATGTCAGCTTGATCTTACCAAACATCTGGTCAGAGTTTACTACAGTTTTATGTGTGAATGTTTGCATTCCTGATCTCTCGTGCTAAGAGAAACTTAAGAGCAGCCACTGATATTACTCCGACCACAATGCGGGGACCGCAGGCGGGACAAATTAAATGGAGTGAGACTCATTTAAGCGGACAGCTTTTAGTAAATAATTAACTGTATTCCCTTAAGGTTAAATGTTCAGATGGAATGGTCTTGTGTTCTGTACATGCTGCTGCCTGATGTGATACAAGATCTCAATCCTGACTGGAATTTTATTAATTTAAAAAAAGATTGTGCTTATTCCAGGATGCTTATTTATACAATATACTTATACTGAACGTGTATTATTCAGTATGCAATATACTGTTACTGAATGCATCCTTGTAACACATTAGGTACCGTCAGTACTGTTTGCCTTTGCCCTACTGTACTTGTTTACTCTAACACTGTAAAAATGACATGTTAGCAAATTAAATATTCTTGAATCTAGCCCAACCTTTCTAGAATTTCTTAAATAAGTTAAAATAAAATAAAGGATTAAATATAATAAACTATAATAATATAATAAAATACTAGATAGATAATAGATTATTAAGGTTATTCCTAGTCAAATGTTCGAAAAAGCAAAAATTTATCAGGAAATTATTTAGGAAATTCCTAAAATTAGCTAAATTTACCTGCATATAGAACAATATGTTTTTGCTTTACATTTTAGTTAAAATTTGTATTAGAAATAAGCTTAATAATCTTATATTTGCTTTGTTGTAATCATATTTTAAGAAAGTACAAGATCAACGGGACTCCGCTCAAGATCAACGGGACTCTGGTGGAGAGGGTGACCAGCTACTGTACAAGTATGTGGGAGTCCATATCTCTGAGGACTTGTCCTGGACACCTCATACTGTATCTCTTCACTGGTGAAGAAGGGTAGGCAGTGCTTGTACTACCTCAAACAGCTGAGGACGTTCAGGATCTCTTTAGATCTGAACAAAACCTTCTATACCTTTTTCATCCAGTCTGTTGTCTCTGGGAATATTCAAGTCCAAGTTCAAGTAGGCTTTTATTATCATTTCAACCATATTCAGTTTAATACACAGTAAAACGAAACTACATTCCTCCAGGACCAAGGTGCTACATACAACATAAATTAACAACATAAATTAACAAAAAACTAAATAGCTAATAAGAAACCTATTTAGCTGACTAGCTGAGACAAGACGGATTGACATTTTTAAGTTAACAGAAAACTATCGAAGTTCTATACAAAAAAGGACAACAAAAAGTGCATGTGCAAATGTGCAAACAAGACCGACAAAGTGACAATGCGAAAATATGACATATTTTAATACTTCGTAGTAATGAGTTGAGGTAGTGGAAGGAGAAACAGTTTGTAAACAGCAAATATTCCTTGTGAGTAGCAGCAAAGATAAAATAGTTTGGTGCAAATAACAAGTAATGAATAAGGTGCAAAAGAGCATTTACAGGTTGATGTGTACAATTGTTAGATGGTTGTTGATCAGTGTGTTTGCATGTGTGTTGTTTATCAGTTCAGTCCATGACCGTCTGGTATAGGAATATAAGCTCCCAGGACAAAAAGGACTTGAGGAGAGTGATCAGGTGTGGCGAGGGCATAACCAGGACTGAATTGCCTGATCTACAGGGCATTTACATAAGGCGGTGCCGGTCCAGGGGACAGTGCATTATTGAAGACACTCATCACCCAAATCACAAACTGTTTCAGTGGCTGCCATCTGGCAAAAGACTCCGGTCACTCAGGGCACAAAATGAAAGACTGAATAGTAGCTTTGTTCACCATGCGGGCATTAAATACACAACAATTACTGATAAAATTTAGCATACGGTCACACAGTCACTTTCCAACACCATGACAACAATGCTTACAGTCTGTATATGTGCATATATATGTAATATTACAGTCTGTATATTTGCACATATATCTCATATTAACGTATATATAACTGTATATTTGCACAGTATAATTTATATTCTAGTAATTCATACATACATTATGTAATCTTATTAGAGTGTCTTTTTTTTATCTGCACAGTCTGGAGTTGTTTGTTGTGTTGTATTGAATTGCATTTCAATACTGCTGTACTATTACGAACATGTATGTGACAGATAACATTCTTGAATCTTGAATATTGAATTTTGTTAAATTTAACTATATTCAAGATATCGTCACATAATTTTTTTGCAGTGCATGAATTCTAATCACACTAAGGAGGATGTGTTTCCATTTCAGTCTGATTCATGTCAGGGATTTATTCTTTGTGTCATCTCTTGTCCTTGTTGCCTTCATAATGTAAGGCAGCTTTCTGGGTTGAACTTCATGGTGGTTCTCCCAAAGTGCAGTTATTTCAGGACCTCTTTTTAGCAGTGAGTTCTCATTAAACATTTTCCTTTATCCAAGTCATTTGTGTCTGTTTGTCTGCCTGTGTGCCCACCTCCCCGTCTGTCTAATTTAATGCTACTATTAGAGAAAGAGAGAGTAGATGCTCATTAATAATTTACTGAGAGTAACTGGAGGCCTCATGCAGGCTGAGGTCTCAATGCATTCAGTGTCTGAATGGTCTGATCTGAATAATGTATGCAGGAGAGAGCAGTGGTCATGGACATGATGACTCAAAAAGAAACCAATGAGTCAACATATTCATCTAATCCAGTCATCAGTTCAGTAGTAATATTGGTCATCATCTCCTACTGAGGAGGAAAAGCCGGTGGATTAGAGTGATTAAAGGATGTTATCCTTTCTTTCCGAACATAATTTACTCCTTCATATTTTTTTATTACTCATCACTATTGATGTGTCTGCTCGGAGTCTGTTTTCTTTACTGATATACTGTATGATTGCATGGCTCAGGTCACGTAGCTTGGGGGGAAAAGTTTTTTTTTTTTTTTTTAATCATGTTTTGCCATATCCATGTTTTATATCCTAATATATTCAATATTTGTCTCGATTGAGTGAACATGATGTGACTCATACATGGAAATGTTATTCAGGAAATTCTGCTGCTAAGAAGGGTCAATAAAAATTCCTTCTGAAGTAATACGTTTGTTTTGTCCTACACTACACACTTAAAGAAACAATGTGCCAACCATTCCCCGGATGGGTTCTTTGATTGGTCCCTGTCTGGAAGCCTTAATGTTTTTACATGGAAGCCATGGTACAGATTTTTGTGTGATAGCAAGGGTTTCAGGAAGAACACCCTAAGGAACCTCTTTAGATAACTATCCAAAGAACTACTAAGGAATTGTTGGTCCTTATATTTAAAGAAATATATGGTAGACATTTCTGTTTCTTTAATCCACATTTTCTGAAAAATATGTTGTAGTACTGACATAAAAGTCAACTCTGCATCTAACCTTTACATTCAGCTTTCTGTATGAATTGTGTCATAAACATCATTATGAAATGGCAAATTTGTTAGTTTCTCTTCAGGGTAAACACATTTTACCTTTTGTAATTTAATGTAATTCAGTTTGTACAACTTTCCAATAAATGTATCTTCGAAATTATGAGTATATCCCACTCTATAATATTTATACACTTTTACTAATCTCTCTGAAACCGAATAGCTGTATATCCCCGGAGATGCATCCCAATGTCAAGATCTCATGGTCTCCCTTAGAGAACTCTCAGATCACACAAACTTTCAACACACAAACTTGAGATAGTTCTGGATGTCATCCAACTTTCTCTTTTCATAGCGCTAGCCAGATTTATGCATGTAATTTTCTCCTTTACAGCATCTGGAGGATCTCACCAATTCCCTCCACGACCCCTCAAGTGGTTGTTCACTCACTCACTTACTCATTGTCTATTCCGCTTTATCCTGTACACAGGCTCACGGGGTGCCTGGAGCCTATGCCAGGAGACTTATGGCATGAGGCGGGGTACACCTTGGACTTATGGCATGAGGCGGGGTATCACAGGGCACACACATACAAACACTTACTGGAGGTGAGTGGTTGTTCAATTTTTTATTATTAAAATTGAACAACTTGTTCCTGTGAATTCTGATCCAAAATGCAGCTGCATGACTTATTTCTTATCTCTTTTTAGGTTATCCCATATCGCCCCTGTACTGTGCTCTTTTCCCTGGCTTTCTGTAACTATAAATGCTTACATCAAATAGGAAAAGCAGAACTTGCCCACAAAGACAGAATGGTAAAGACTTTCCCTGCATGGCGCCCACGCACTGGTAGTGAAATCCACTTGTCTTGGTTGTCCAAACAGCTGACTCACTCACTGTAAACCTTTAAATGGAAGCAATCCTATCCCCCAAGCACTTAAATGATCACTATAGGCTAATATGTTTTTTTTTTTTTTCATGGAGACTTCAAAGCACTTCTGTGATGGCATCTGTTAAATGGTTTAAATGTTAAGGGACTCGTACTGTTAGTGTATTATATAGTCTGTGCATTTTGAAGTCTATGAGTATTTCAGTATTTAGTTGGGGGATTGATCAAAATGTTTCTACAGTATATAGACTTATAGGAATCATTTGTACACTCATACAATGTAAGTGCATTAATTAGATTATGTAATGTTACACCCTCTCAGTCTCCTAACACAATTACCATTCAATCATTCTGCAGATCTTCTTCCATTTTTATAATTTTTGGTCAGAACTTTATCTCAATATGACTGTGATTTAAAGAACAGAATTAGTTAGAAATTGGATATAATCTACATTAATGGCTTTTATGGGATTATATTATCATTCCATGCACATGCATAAAGAAATTAATTGTATATACAGTAAAAACAATAATATATTACAGAAAAAACACACACCTTGGTTTCACTTGGACTTTAATTATACACTATGCTTAAATGATACTGTATTTTATATACTTTATTTATATATATTGCTTTGTTATTCATATTCTGGCTTGTCAGCCTACAGATGTCTGTCCACCCCTCAGCTCTTCTACATTTTTTTCTGTTTAAATCTCTCCTTTCTTTTCCCCAGTGCTCCATCCAGACTGCTCTCCAGTCTCCACCAGACTGAATGGTGTGGTGTTATTTAGCATAGATTATGCAGCCTGTCTTCGAGTGGGTGTTGTTACAAACCATGCAGCGCACAACAGGCTTTAAATAATTAATTTGTTTGTCATGTTGGATCTTTACTCAGTTTTTTCCCTTTGTTTTGCTCTTCCAGGTCACGGGACATGTTTCAGCCGAAGCTTTTAGGAAATGCAAATGTATTGGCTAATTTACTACATCTGACATGATTAAATGATTTAGCTGATCCAAATGTAATATTTAGTCACAAAATGAAAGTAAGATTCTTTCTTTTCATAACTGGTCAGTAGGTTCCAGGGCCAGTGAGTGTTTTTTTTTTTCGCCAAGCCATCTCCATCATGCCGCATTATTCATCGAGATGCATTCTGATGTTTCTAACCATGTTTCTAATTACTTAAAAGATATGCATTTATTTATTCTATTTAATCTAATTACCAGCTGATCTTTTATTTCATTGCAGGTTTTCACATTACGTACATAATAATTGTCAGAAACTCCTTTATAGTGTGTACTAAAATCTATTTGTAATTATTAGTTATACAGTACTTATTAGTTATGCCGGCATAGTGGCTTAGTGTCTTCTTGCACCTTCAGGTTCTGGGGTCGATTCCCTCCTCCGGTCTGTGTGCAGGGAGTTTGCATGCTCTCTCCTCGTGTTTCCTCCCACAGTCCAAAACAGTCCAGATTAGGCGAATCAGCATTCCCAAATTGCCAATAGTGTGTGAATAACCATGTGAGTGTGTGTGCACTGTGATGGATTGGTACCTTGTTCAGGGTGTACCCCGTCTGTGCCCCAAGTCTTCTGGGATACGCCCCAGGCCCCCTGCGACTTTGTACACAGGATAAATCGGTATAGACGATCAGTGAGTGAGTGAGAAAACTCAGGTCAGTTCTTCTTCAGGCCTTATAATAAGAATATTCATTCATTAATTTATTCATTTTTTATACCACTTATTCTGTAAAGGGCCATAGGAAACCTGAAGCCTATCCCAGGAGACATTAGGTATGAGGCAGGGTAGACGCTAGACAAGGTGCCAGCCCATCACAGGGAGTAAGAATTTTGTATTTTTTTTATTTAGATAGCCTTATGTTTAAAACTTATTTTTAAAACATTTTTGTTCACATTACCCTTATTTTGGTTAATCTGAGAGTAAAATTATTAAAACAGATAATTTATCATCTCTGAGTCTATTCTAAAGCAACATTCTGTAAATAGCGTCTGTTCATCATTGGAGTTTTAATTAACAAAGGTGTTTAGACTTTCAATAAAGTGTGGAAGTTGATTTCTTGTCACGATGTCTGAGTAAGAAATTAACATTGACTCAGTGGTTAGGAGACTAATGCTTGATTTGGGTCCTTGATTAAGAGCATTTAACCAAATTTCAGTTTGCCCCAGGTGTACGTGGCTTTAGATAAAATTAAAGATTTGAATAAATTAAAAATAAACTAATAATATTTTAAAAATAATAATAATAATAATATGATGATAATAATATGAATTTGATTTAATCAAGCAGCGGTAATCATATATACCTTTGCTGCTGATGATAAACATAATCCTTCTAATGCTGATGTAGTCCATTATTAATGTGTACATTACTATTTTCTAAATTACTTTTTTTCTGATGCATTAATAACAGATTGAATATCTATCTTTGTGTAGTGTACATTTCACCTTCTTTTATATAGGTAGAGCTACACCTCTACACCACATTGCTATATGATTAACATACTATATAATTAGCTGTCTATTTTTAACCATGTTGCCATTTAACCATATTCTACACTGTCAAGTTAATCTTGTTTTTCCAATTAACGTATTGCTTCTGATCACTACTCCTACTGCAGATTTTGAACTAGAACTAGATCTCTTTACGTATTGCATATACTGTACTTAAATTTGTTTATCATTTATGTTTTTTTATGACTGATTTTATCATACTGTCAGTATCTTTCAAGAAAAAAATGACTAAACTAGCTGTCAAGACTGAGAACTCGTATGAAGGACTCTCCCCTCTTAATGAACTTTGGCTTTGTTGGTTAAAACTTCGCCCAGTTTTATTTTCCCAATTCCTCTTTCTATCATTTGCTTTTCTCAACTTATCCTGTTTTTAATCTCTCCACTGAGTCATAGAAACCCATTGATTTTGATAGTCTTGACATTTATTTTCCTTGACTAAAAGGGAAAAAATGTTGACCCAAAATAAGTGACTGCGTTACTTAGTAAAAGGATTAAATGATTAAAGTTCAATCTTTTCATTTTTTTCTTTGTTTTTACTTCTAGTGCTATAACCTTTTGGCAGCAGCAAATCCCCGTCATGTTGCCTTTAACAATGCATGTATGATCTACCTCAGACACTGTGCTGAGTGTTTTATCAGATACATTTCTCTGTGTCTCCCTGACGAAAAAAAAACAGTGTTCTGTATGTCCCCATGATGCCTAGTCTCTTCCTCGTCTTATAAGTCTCAGCCTCGCTGTCTCTGCTTCTAACAAACAAACAGATCCTTTATGAGAACTACAACACAGTACATTGTTATTAGAACAATTATTTTAATGAAAAGAGGATCTTTGCTATATTTCTGCTTTCAGTTCAGACCTTATAAATAAATTTATTGTTCTCATTCTGTCCAACTGCAAAGTCTCATGGTAATTTGTATTCTGTTGACAGGACAACTGTTGATTCGTGTAGAATTATGAAAAACCAAGTCATTACGTATTCATCCAAATGGCACCTGTTCAGTAGGATGTGTTTAACAGGCATGTTTTAGATCACAGTTGTTCATGGGGCACTTGGGAAGTTTTCTTTAAAGAAATACTTGTATTTCCTTAGATTTCCAGGTATAGCTTCCCTTCTGTGACAGAATGTACAAGCTTCCTGATCCCTAACTCATATAGCACACATGAAGTACATTGTGAAACGGACTGGGAGAACGAAGACCAAAATCTTTTGTGCAGGACATATGTTTCTCATAGATGATATTGTCAAACGCAATACCAATCAAATGTCTGTCTTTGTTCTAAGCAAAATGTGGCTTTGTTGCACAACATTATTTGCAGTTTTCGACAGCTGCATTTTATCTTTACAATCACTGAAGCCGATCCAGTGCAGCCTGGCACTTTGGCTTGACTTCATGATCAGAATGACAGAGCAAACTCTTCTCAATGTCTTTCTGTATTTAGCTCGATTTTATAGCAAAAGTGATTTCTTTGTGTGTGCAGCTAGTTCTCTCAAATGCTGAGTGTAAGAATTGCGATAAGCCAGATAAGAAAGGTTACACAACGAAACAGGGTAAAAAGTAGACGGGTCAAAACTTGAATGAATTCACTCATCTCACTCACTCATTCTCTGTACTGTTTATCCTGCTCGCCCTGGAGCCTATCCCGGGAAACTCGGGGAACAAGGCAGGATACTCCCTTGGATGGGGTGCCAATCCATCGCAAGCCAAACAAACGCACACACTCGCACAAACAACGGTCAAACTCCACACATACAGATCCAAAAGCGGGACTCGCACCCTCAATAGTACTAACCACCATGCAGTCTTGAATGAATTCAAGCTCTTCAAATTACATTCCAGTGGTTGTTGTGTGGTGGCACAGTTTCTCAGGGGCTAGCACTGTCACATGAAACATCCAGGGTTGAGGGTTTGAAAATGCCTCTAATTTCTTTGTTTACATGTTTTCTCTATGGGGTACTCCTGTTTCCTCCAACAGTCCAAAAACATCTGTCATTGGCTGATTGGTGTATCCAAATTGCTTACAACGTATGATTTTGTGTGTGCTTGTGCCCTGAGTTCCTGGGATAGGCTCCAGGCCCCGTGTGACCCTACATAGGACAAGTGGTATGGAAAATAGATGGAGGACTGTATGAGGACAAATAAAAATTTAATATAGACGTCACAACAATATCAAAACGTTAGATAAAGTATCTTGTTTAATATTATGCATAAGGTTTGTCTTAATTTATTTATTGAATGAAGTTTAAACTATCTTTTAACAAAACAACTTGGCAAGATTTAAATTAAATTCACTTTCAATTTAATTTAATTTGTATAGTGCTTTAAAAAAATGTTTATTGTCACAAAGCAGCTTTACAGAAAAATTCTGTATAATAAATGTACAGTAGTTCTTAAAAGAGCCAGGCTGCTACACATAGATGAAACTTCCTGGAGACACATTTCTCGATGCACAATACAGTGAATGTCGAAAAAGACGATGAGCATGCACTTGGTTGAGCTATGGATATGCCACGCCTTTTTCGGGCTCTTCCACAGTGAAGATTGCTGCTTCGACTGTTGCTTCGAATGGTTTCAACATTTTCGGGGGTTGAGGTCTTCCTAATCTCTCATCGTCTTCCATTGATGTTCAATCTTGAAGCACATGTTCCGGTCAAAAACACCTCAAACAACTCACTGCAGTATCGCTGTAAACTTGCAGAATAATGTCAGACGTCTCTGTGGCAGATTGGTCCAGTTTCACGCAGAATTTCTTGTTCAATCTTTGTTCTAACTTGCTGTCCATGATGAAATCGCAGACATGGTAACGAGCATTGTCAGAACAGCACCAGTTGCACAGCTCGGATGTACACAGGATGATGTCTTTTGGCACACTGACTTATGAAGGTTGGTGCTTCCTGTGCAGGCTTGTGTTGGCGTGTTACAAAACTAGTCTTGAAACTTTTTGATACTATTGCGTATTTCTGTGCCACAGATAAAATGAAACTTTTAAATTCAAATATCTCCTTTCTAAATTTTGAAGGTGAGCAAGTGTTATAACTTTGAAAATACTATAGATGCAAGAGAGAAGTATATTTCAGTTCAGAAGAGCCTGTAGCTTCCATACCTATGTCATAAAAAATGTCAATATTAGGTAACAATAACCTGTCAAGAGCTTTTCCAGGTCAGCACATACTGTACATGACAAAGAAAGTAAACTTTTTTTTTTCTTTTACTTGATTAAAACATTAAACAGTGGTGTTATCATTGGGTTGGGGATGAATACAGTAGTTTTTCTGTTTACTCACTGGCTGTTGATCAATATCCATTATAGTTATAAGTTTTACAAGCCAACCACAAATGTGCACTGCACCACCTAAAATAAAGAAGAGGATAATAAACAAAAGAAGATGAAATGTCAGAACCATAAAATGCTTCGGGGAAGTCAGGACATTTATGGTCATCCTATCCATGTATATGTCTACAGTGGGATGAAGGATCATATCTTAGAAATCAATTATGGTGCAATGTATAATAGTATACTGTGTTTCTGTACACTTCATAACGGCACACATTGTCCCAGGATTAATGTGCAAGAATACTAAATAATACATACACTACAACACAATACACAGAATTTAAACGCAACTACTGATTACTGTACAGAACTAACAAGATAACTCTTGGACAAGATTTTGTTTTAACATCAGCCTACAGTAACTGCAAACAGTGAATACGGTAAATCTGCATTCAAACAGTAGTTCTTTTCAAGCTGAACCATTTTAGGTGGCACAGAACCCTTTTAGAGCAAGTGCACAACTCCTAAATGTCTTATTTAAACAAACATGAGCTGGATATCATTTATTAAGACTACATGAAGATGCTGTGGAAAAATTAGAGAGGACTCCAGTGTGTTCACTGTTAGATCTCATATCAAACAAAAGAACATTTTTGAGAGAAAAGAGAGAAAGAGAGAGAGAGAGAGATGTGGCGTGCAGCGTGTATTCCTTTTCATGTCCAATGTCTCTGGGACTGGCTGCAGACCTGTAAACCTGACAAGGATAAAGCAGTTATGAAAGAAACACACATACATTTTTACTCTCACTCACTCACAGCAGCTTGGAGACTTAGGGCATAAGGAGGGGTACGCCATGGACCCTGGCTAATCTAGACACACACCACAGGACACACTCACATTCACACAATATGGGCAGTACCCAGAAGAAACCCACCAAGCACAGGGAGAACATGCAAACTCCATGCACACAGACCGGAGATGGGAATCGAACCAGGACCCTGGAGGTGCACGGCCACAATGCGAACCACTAAGCCACCATGCCGCCCCACACATCTTTAACAAGATCACATTTTGAGATCACTATGAGTATAATCTTAACATGCCACTCACAGCAATCATTATTAGGATAATTAATTAATGACGTCATCAAGACTAATGGCACTAAAGAAATAGGTTTTAAAATCAGCGGATGCTACAGCAACATCATCAACAATAAACAAGTGTGTGTGTGTGTGTGTGTGTGTGTGAGAGAGAGAGTGAGGAAGGGTTCGGCCCTTTAAGAGTAAGCTCACGTCGGCCGGAAGCTGCTGCAGGAGAGCAGAAGTGCGGACGAGTTTGAGACGCGCAGGAGCGACTGATACACACACACACACACACACACACACACACACACCCCGAGGGGCTTCTACACGTCAGTTACAGAAAACACTCCTTCTTGTCGTTTCTAGAGACCGTCGCACGACCTGCGCGCTGTTTTCGAGGCTTTGTTAGTAAACTCGTGTGAAGTTGTCATGAACCCGCTTTAGTTAAGAATCTGTATCTCCACACACACACACACACACACGCCGCTGGAGCTTCTCGGCATTTGGACAGTTTTGATGCGGTGAGACACTTGAGACAGTAAGTTTATCAACTCACACTGTTGCTCACTTCTCTGTCGTCGTTTGTAAATAACTCCTGTAGAGTTTTATATTGTGTGTGTGTGTGTGTGTGTGTGTGTGTGAGAGAGAGAGTTTAATCCTCACACCAACCAGCACACACTCACTTTCCTGGAGTTGTTCAAGTTGGTCTAATTCATTTCTAGGCTGATTTCATTTTTAAAACATCCCATGAAATGCGTGTCGTTTCCCCTTTCAGCTTTTTGCGTGTTTTTAAAAAAAAAAAAAAAAAATAACTGTTTTAAAACCCACTGTTTGTCTAGATAATATTAAAGGCTTTGTTGATCATTTTGATCTATTAAAAAGACAGAAGGATCCAGAACTTAAAGGTTAAACAGTAAACAGCTGTAAGGTGTCTGAACACTTCAGTCCACTATAAGACAGAACAGCTGTAATGTGCCTTGATGTAGATTCTCCAGATTTCTAAAGGGATCAACAGGCATTCCTCTGAAGGATATTTACTCGCTTGATATTTAGTGCATGATGATGATAAGCCATGGATAACACATGTGTTCCATTTTTTTTTTAATTATTATTTTTATTTTTTTTTAACAGTATATGATTGTTTTAATTTTTATCCTCAATAAACCATTAAATGCTACCCTTGTGTTCCACTTGTGGGAGCATCACATTTGACTTGTCCGATACAGTTTGAACTGTTGAGCAAGATTGAAAAAATGTCTTATTCATTATTTTGGATAGAAATTACTGTTCAGTATGATTTATTATTTATTTTTTTTAAAGAAATGTCATGCATCCAAATATATTGTCTTGTACATGAACAATACAGAATAACAAGGCACGTGAACTTTACTTATTCATGCATATAAAGGTTTATAAGCAACTACTTTAAAAATAAAATACATTTGATATGAATGCCATGTTGTGACACCAATGGGAAGGTAAGCTCTTACTTTACCACTAACATGTAAGGAGTTTGGACCGAGAGTGATCAGTGCGAGTTGACAATCTTACCGCTGCTAGTCAAATGGAGCTAAAAAAAAGTTTGAAACACTCTTCAGGTTGTACTGCTTAGACTAGTTAAATCCCAGCATGGGATGCCATCATGGAAGAAAATGTTTGTGATCATTCTAAAGAAGTTTGTGTACATTTCCAGTTACTCTTCCATCTAAGAGAGCAGTTAGAGTGAAATGCCTCCAACTCTGTAAAACTGTTTTTTTGTTTTTGTTTGTTTTTTTAAATACCAATATATTTTATATAAGAAGTCATTTTCTAGGATTATGTATGTGTATGCAAACTAATACCCATTTATCAGACAAGGTACAGTAACTACTAGCAAAGTAGCTCATGTTTGTCATAAGTACAGGATTTTTCAGTCTGAATTTTAATTGTCATTTTTATAATTTAGTGATAACCGTGTCCAGTCCTGTGCAAACATAAAAGCTACAGGTCATATTTAAAAACCTTAAAAGCACATGCACAGTTTTCTCCAAATCTCTACTAAGGGAACATCTGTCATAAATTGGAAAAGGCTATGTTTCATGCTGACTTAAACATTAGGCAAGGTAAATTTTTAATCAGCCAGAGTTGAACATTTATTCATCATGTGTTTAGAACCTGATGAATGCTGATCATATCATATAATTCCAAAAAAATTTTAAAGCCAGTTGTAGGTTAAAGATTTCTGATATGAAACCCATAATCAAACCCTAAGTGTATGGCACTTGGCCAAGCCCTGAGATTGACACTTGATATCTGAAGCCTTATATGCCAATCTTTCTTTTTGTATAAAGAACTGCATGGCTTTTTTGTTCTTTAATAGTCACATGATAGCCGATAATGTAGCTCCTTATATAGAGATGATGATGATAATGATATCCTGGAGTAGTATTGCTATAAAGATAAGCGATATACCTGTCTATAAAAAAAATAGCTACCATTGTTTACTAGGATACACGTACTGTATAGGATCCCAGGTAGTGCACATGCATGTGTTTTCGGTGCATGGCATTGAAGAGATCAGAGCATCAAAACAAACGGCTTCAGCTGATCTCTGCCAAAATTGCTTCCAATACATTAGATAGCCCGAAAGCGCACATTGTTCTAGTTTTACAAGTGATATTATAGTTCTGTTTCAGTTTCATGCTTTTCAATCCTTTTGGGGAAAAAAAAAAAACTTTCTCAGAATCAGGGTGGTTTTCCAGGCTTGAATTTGCCATGGACCACATTTTAGTTGCTCAGTTTTGCTCAGTTACTGTACATTAGAGCTAGGGATGCAAAAAATATTAGTTACTTTGTGTAGAAACATTTAAATAAACTGGAACTTCGAGAAAAAAAAGTTGTTACTGATGAACTAGAGCAAGCTTTGGTGTTACGGCTTTGGCACTACAGAAAGCTTTGCTTAGTGCATGGTCAAATATGTTTCCCTGGCTTGTGCTGTTCTTTGCCAAACCTGATTGCCCTTTCATCCTGCCTCCGGGCTCGTCATTGTTCTGCTCTGATTTGCAGATGGATTAGTAAACACATTAGAAATCACAGTTCACAAAGCCTTACAAAGCTTTTTCACTTTTTGCTATGAACCGCAGAAGTATTATTGTATTTGTATTAGAAACAGAACGTGTGTTTGTATTTTAGATATCTCTTAAGGCTGTTATTTAAGAATGTGGACTTTTAATGGACGTTTAACCAATTTTGATGCAAATATTTATCAATGCTGTTTACATTCTTTTCTAATCTAATACAGTACCAAAAAAATTAATTACCAATTATATTGTTTATAACAAATTAAGTGAAAAGAGTTCTGGTATTTGATACCTCCCTTATTTGCTTTAATGACAGCATACACTGGAGCTGGCGTAGACCTCAAAAGTTTGCACAAAACCATATGAGCCATATTAGATCAAATCCATTAACATGGGGTGTGCACGCATGCTTCAGTATAAGACATTAGACATGAGGAAAATCTGACCTTTTGTACTAAAACAGTTAAAACAGTGAATATCAATGCAGAATCCTAAAAAGTTAAATGGGAAAATAGCAAAATCCCAGATTTTGAATGTGGTCTCATACGTTTGGACATCAGAGAAATTCAGCCTGGCTGTGTTGTGTGTCCAGCACTTTAACACTGATATCCATCACTCGAGCCCCTGCTGTGTTCAGGGATGATGACAAGAACAGGTCAGTGATCTGAAGGTGCTTAAAGCGATCATGTTGCTCTGCTGGCCAGCTAATTAATCCCCTAGCATGGTCAGATAATGTTGTTTTTGTTAAGATGAGTTATGACAGTTCATGTTATTCCCATTCCCTTTTGGAACATTTGGAGGAAGGATATGACCCACGTAAGGAAATGTGATTGGCTTTTTAAAGTACCAGTGTACAGAAAGCTCTCCTTTCACTGCAAACAATGAAATCATAGCAAGAGAAAACTATTTATTTCTTTGTGGGACAATACATGCTTGAAATTATTCAAACTACAAGACAACGTCTATAAATAGATTGAATAGATTTATATAGTGTTTTTGTGAGAATGAAGAAAGATGATGTGTTGTAGGCTGACACAGAAAGAAGCTGCACTTACCACAGTAAAGTTGATTACTTTCCTAAAAACATCATGTTTTTTTCCTCTTACACCACATCAGTTTCTCAGAGATTACATCGCTAATAATTTAAATCAGTTTATTGTTGCATTTACTGATGTGAAACATTTCCAAAACAAGTTAGTTCTTATCAATTACTTTATTGTTGATATGGTGTAAGTAGAAGTTTCTGTAGAAGTTAATGATATAATATAATGGATATAATTTTTTTTATTTATTATTATTTTTTTAAAATAAAACATACTTATATATTTTTTACCGTGAGACCTCTTCATTATGGGAAGCTTCGCCATATTCTAATTATGCTAAATGGCATTAATGAACACTAAATACTACACACCTTTGATTGGTTTTATGCATTCTATATGCTCAGATATTCATCACACTTGACAAGATAATGCAGATCAGATTTGCATTACATAGCATGTTGTACATCAATGTTCCTTTACTATTGCTGTATTAGAGCAAAGTTCCAGCACACCCTCGGTCCTGACTTACAGATGACCCCGTTACATAAGCTTACATCATCGATAGAGGCCCAGGAGCGGGTTGTGGATGAGTTTGGAGAACAGATGGATTGGGGCCTCAACATGCTCAACCCACATTGTGGTATAAGAGGCAGCTTGAAACCTCAAAGACCTGCTTCTTTCCCAGAGTGGTGCTGAACCAGTCATTTGGTGTATGCTGTAACCTGCAGACACTCCTTTACATTAGGTCCATTAGTCGAATTGTTTTGGGGTTGTGCATCTGTATGTCCATGTCTTTTCATTTTGATTTCTATAACGTGGAACTAATTTGCACATATGGCTGGATGGAATATACAGTCCTGTGGAATTTCTGTCTGTTCCAAATTTATGTAGCAAGCATTTACTATCTATTTGTGTTTTTTACTCGCTGGGCCATAACATGAAAACTGTTCTGTGTTAGTTTGGTCAGTCTGTTTGTTCACTATAAGAATATTTAAAGGCAATTAGAGACCTGGTGCTGGAGCTTGTGTCAAATATTAATGAGGAGTTTTCTTTATGTGCACATTCAAAAGCTTTCATACACCCTCAGTTGCTATTAAAGCGCTAAAAATGTACAGTAAATGTCCATGTTCTCAGTAATGGAAAAATTGAGTGTAGCGCTTCTGATTGCATCTGATTGTCTACGGTTGCGAGTTGTGCAAGTACCTAGGTAGCATAATATTTAGCTAACTACAGTGATATTTAGTGGGTAGTCACGGTAATGAAGCAAAGGTGGTCAAGGATTAAATAACTGTAAAAATGGAAATTAGCAGTATTACTGGACAAGGGAAAAATAATTACACCCTTCAGTAAATGGATATTCCTAGTGCTGTAAAAATAAGGCCCCTGTTTTATTAGCCTAAGAGAATTTTTATAGTTGACTATAGTTGGCAAGAAAATACAATAAGAAAATTATGCTATTGTTAAAATGTAAAAAAAAATAAAAATAAAAAAAAAGAATTTTTACTCTTTGTTCTCAAATGGGTGACTCTCATCCCTATGGTAGTGATGCATAACGTTTGTTAGCTTTCCTGCATACACATATAACCAAGCTTGGTTTAACACACAGCTAATTTCTTGTTTTTATACAGTTACAGTACTGCATGTGCAAGACCTTTACTACATACTGATATGTATATACAAATCAGCCATAACGTACAGTAAAACCTTAGGGTTGCCTTCCTTTTGTGCCACCAAAACAGCTATGGGGCAATTCATGTATCGCTACTCTGGCTCCATTAATGATTTAAAATATAAAAATCAATTAAATTTATGTACGTTTGCATTTTAAGTGGTAAAATGTTACCATTCCTGTGTAATCCTACAGGTGCTGTGCTCTAAACTATTCATACAGCACAGCATCCTGTGTGGTAGGAGCAAATTATTGCTCAGTTTATTTGTTTAGAGCTGTAGAAAATCTATAAAATCTTATATAGAATGTGGATGTTTAAAATTGTTACTTATAGACCCGCAATACAAAGCAAATCTGCATCTAGGTATCGTGAAGGTCCAAAAAGGTCGAAAGGTCCCTGGTGATTCCCATCCCTATATAATTGATAATCAGTATAATTTAATTCACCAGGCAGTAATGTTAATGTTATCACTGATCAGTGCATAGACACACACACACTTTGCAAACATAGGGTGCACAGCTGTGCTGATCGCTAATGAGCCTCTCTGGCTTTGCCATGGATTACTGGAGCTGGAAAAAGTGCTTACATGTACCTGTTATAGAGAGTTCTGAGCTTGCCATTGTTTTTCTTAACTTTTTATAGTGTGTAATAAATAGGTGCATGCAAAAAAGAAACACCACTCCTTTGCAAAATGAACTATCGATTGCTTTATTGCTATATTTGCAAGATTAATGAAGCCGAAGAATTTTTTTAACCTTAAAATTTTTTTAAATTTACAATTTTTATTTATTTATTTATTTATTTATTTAAACAAAGGACATCGGCAGGAATAAAAGTAGGGGGGCTTAAATAATGAATGCAACAAAAAGATCATTATTTTGGTCTCCGTCTTTTCTGATTGGATGTAATTATTTATGTCAAATTGATCCAAAAATTCTCCCCCAACTTGCAAAAAATTTTAGTAATTCTTTAATTATTTTATTTACACTTGTGTGTATGTTTCTGAATGCACATCACCTACTGTATCTGTGTGTCCTTGCAACTGCTGATTTAAATTGAGTGTGACATTCACCAACAGCATAACAGGCAAAGTTTACAGAGAGCTGAAAAAAAGGTCAAAACAACCAAATAGCACCTCCTAAGGGCAGAGTGTGTTAAACCATTTAGTAATGCATCCAGATCAGCACATTTGCAGCACATCTGTTGGCTCCTACAGGCACACAATAACTCTTCCTCCTCTCATACAGCTGAGAAACTCGGAATGTCGGTGTCTCTCTTGTTTCTCGATTTTTCTTGATTTTGCTCCTGTGATTGAAAGGTGTCCAAAAGAAAATTGATGCTGTGTGGTGGATTTAATATTTACACAGGCGAGAAATTCCTTAAGTTCCTAAACATGGCCCAACAACAGAATATGCATGTCTACAAACACTGTTTATATGTTTATCTATGTGATGCCATGGGTGAATGCCTCTTTCCGTGTTTCTGTCCTGCGTAGCAGAGATATTCTAAATGGAGTCAGAGATCTCTCTAGGTCTTAATGTTATCACCAAGCTGTTTCCAGTATAACTGCCTTGAAGTTTAGAATAGTGCTATGGTAACAGGGATTTCCCAGAGAGAGGAGGGTTGGGCTTCATCTGGCATGTTCTGTTTGGAGAGCAGAACATGATTTTTCAATTAAGCTGCCTTTATTTTTTTTTCTCTGTCAGAGTGAAAAACGGCTACATCTGGGCCACAACCAAACTGCCGCCCAAGGCAAAGTGCATGCGTGCACATAGATATATCACCGTGTTCGATACATTTTTGTGCATTTATGTATTACACAAACTGAAGATGAGGTCACAGCCGTGTTGCTGTTCTAGTGATAGATTTTATAATTTAGACTTAAAAAGACTATGATTAAAAAACGATTTTTGTAGCTTTGAAAACATGAAATAAGATATGCTTCGCTTGTTTAGAGACAATTCAAGTGTAACTTTTTAGAATAGCATGTAAGCATTAAGCTTTCAAAATACAATACTGTGCAAAAGTCTTGAGTCACCCCTCATTTTTTCATATTAAATTCAATTATGTGGATTAAATTAAAGAAATTGGAACAAATGTTTTACTTTGATAGGCTGCAGAGCATAAAGATCCGGTTTAAAAATTGGTGGTTTATGCAACAACTTCTGCAGCAACCTCATTTCCCCTCTTGTCTTTTTCAACCTCTGCCATCATCTGCACCTGTTTCTGCCTTAAATTAGGTGTTTTTATGGTTGAATGATTCATGTGTCACTGTGTGGCTTAAGAAACAAAAAACATTCCTCTGAAGCTGGTCAGATACTGAACTGGACTGAAAATTAGAGCCAATAACTTTCCAAATATGACAGACACAGAAATCCTTCAGGGATCTAGTAGAACTATTCCTCTAGACTACATAAAAATACAGTCTTGTCGTGGTGGTGTGTTGTTGCTCGTTTGCACACTTGCACGTGCACTTTGTTGTTTTTCGCTGTCTCTTGTACAGTATAGTACTTGGATAGTTGGTTTATGGTGTTAATTTTTGTCTTAGCTAGGCAGCTTATTATACGTCTTGGTTCATGTTGTTAATTTATGTTGTTTGTATGTATGTAATGTATGTAGCACCTTGATCCAGGAGGGACAATGTTTCGTTTCTGTGTACTGACAATAAAAGCCTACTTGATATGGGTTGAGACTTTTGCACAGTACTATATATGTTTTCTCTCACCAGTCCATACAGTCCAAGCTAACAACTAAACGGAGCTCACCTTGAATTTCTCCTCATTGTGATGTCACTACTAATATAAACATTGTTTGCATATGACTGCCTTCAGCAGCTTGTCCCACTGGCCAGATTAAACATTGAGCAAATGTCTCTTTGCATAGCCTCCCAAAGGTTCCATGCATTAATCAGCATGCAAAGCTAAAAGTTTAACAAAGGTTTAAAGATTTTTGCTCTGAACAGTTTGTAGACCACATTACCATTATCATCTTCCAGATGTTAAGCACGCCTGTTTCTCTTTAAAACTTACAGTACCGCCCCAGTGAAGATTGTTTTCATGAGCTCCATCTCAAAAAGAAAACTTTGGATTTGAATGATTATTTTATTAAAATGATTTGAAGCCCATCGCTACACTGGAAGTCTACATGAGTTTTAAAACTCCGACACTAAACCTAATAAAAAAATCAGCAGTCAGGCAATTTGAAACGCAAAACAAGTTTGTTTAGTCAGTGGCAAACACAATGTCGTATGGTGGTGCTACACAGTATCTTTACATTGAATTTGCATTATGCAAAAGAATTAATAGTGCTCAAGTCACACTTCAGATGACCACTGAATGTACAGAGCAGCCATCTTGATTAAAGACCGAGTATAAAACCAGTCTTGGATGATATGTTATCTGTCATGGTATGCCATCAGCTGTTCTATTGGACCTCTAAAAGTCTCTCTCTCTCTCTCTCTCTCTCTCTCTCTGTGGAAATCAGTAATTGTCATACTTACAATGTAGCTTCAGCAGCATTTTGTATGCACAACTGATAAAAAGCTTTTGTTTGAAGTGTGCGGCTTCTCTGAAAACTTTGTTTACCCATCTTAAACCTGTTTCTCTCTCTCTCTCTGTCTGTCTGTCTGATGAATTCAGTCCTCATGAAGGCACCTTACTTTTTATGTCTTCGTTGTTTTCTGCTCATTGTTACACAAGTCCGAAGCTGCAGTTTTTCAGAGTCTTGCTCTTCCAGTTTGAATTTTTGTCACATTCTTTTGTTTTGTCTTTTTAAGTGACAGTCATTTTTGCATTCTACAGTATATTGACAAGTGACAAATCAAGAAAGGAAGAAAACAATTATAAAATGTGTTACTAAAAAGTTGAACCAGCATGAACTTAGCTTAATTGCACCTTTTTATAGAATGTACAGTACATGTCTCCGGAAGTGTACTGAAAACATGAACATCATTTTTCTAAAAGATTAGTCCACAATCAAGATTGTGATTTTGTGATTAAAAAAGACCACAGGGTATGATTCATATAAATAAATAAACATAAATCCTAAAAGAGACCTCTTTCATTAAGGTTTATTTTTGTACAGTATATGATCAGTCAGAACGACTGTGTGTTGATGTGCAATGACTCTTTTTCTTTTTAATAGGGCACAAGATTTCCTCTGTAATATGTCATATGTCTGTATATCTTTCTGTTTGCTGTTTTTCCTTTAGAAAGAGGCGAATATGATAATGTGGAGACCAGACCAGGTTTAGCTTCTCTCATATGGCTCTGGTTTTGGGTCTGTATATAATTTATTTTGCAGTAATTGGGTTCAGAGCTCCTCTGGCGACCCATGTGAATTATCTGGGGCAGCTTTGAGTTTGTAGTGCGGCTCATTCTAAAACGTCATAAGATGTTGACTTCTCCTACAGGCACGAACAAGGTTGCATTAAATTTTTTTACATGCCAGTTCCTGAAGAACTGTCCTAAATGATAGCAATGACAATTACAATGATCAGATTTAACATTTTTCTTTTTTTTTATTAACTGTAGTTTTCTATTACAGGGAGTTCTTGTCTTTCCCTCACAAAAATGATGCATGAGTTCTGAGGAAATATTTAAAAGTAAATAAATATTAACTGGCATTTGCTACATCATACATTCAATTTCCATATCGGAACTATATTTAGTGCTTATTTATCACAACAGTTCTCATTAGATGATGATGATAATGATGTTGATTTATTATTAAGCAGAATATTTTCTGTAATTAATTACACACAGTGAGTTTTTTTTTATTATTATTATGTTTACATAATTTTTAGGACTTATTTATCTATTTATTTTTAATGTTTGATATGTAATCTTTGCATTAGGTCAGATTTCACTAGTAGTTAAAACATTAAAAATCAATAATTGCTTCATTATTTACGGTAGAAAGATGCACATTCTTTGTAGAGCAGGGAACAGGTGGAGAAAAATCTAGTGAGGTAGAGCATACCTCTGTATGCTGTCATTAAATCAAAAAAGGGAGGTTTGGCAAAGAACAGCACAAGCCAGGGAAACATATTTGACCATGCACTAAGCAAAGCTTTCTGTAGTGCCAAAG
>JAOVVA010000054.1:10939860-10951804 GCA_028565275.1 Leiocassis micropogon | reverse complement strand
TGGCCCCTTTGCTCTCCTGTCACTTGGTCTTTGACTGACATTCGGCACAGTTGATCACTCCTGAAGGACCGCACGTTTCCTTGTTCGCACCTCATTTAAACCTGTTAATTGTTCCCTGATGAAGACTCCTCTGTAATTAACAGCGCAGGAACATACTGTAAGTTTAATGTTTTTATGGTATTTTTAGTCTTTCTTGAGACTACGCATACATTTCAGGCCAGTTTTGATAATGTCACAATATCGATATAAATATCTACAATGCCATATTGCTAGAATACACATTGGTGAGGATTGTCAGGTATCAGTGCTTTTGTCAGCTTTCTTTCTTTGAGACTTCCTGTCTGTCTTTACTTACTTATTTATGGTTCTCATTTAAGCATACAGAACGTACTGATACTGATTTGGTGCAAAAAGATATATTGATCCATCCGCCAATCTATCTAGCTATCTGTTCAATTAATATACTACCTGCCTACTACTCAAGATTGCTTAATGTCGGTCAGTTTGCTCAAATTGTGTCTTTTTAGGTGTTTCCATGCCCTGCATGTTTGTGTGAGTGTGTATATTTCCTTTAAGAGGTTAGATTAGACTATGAGTTTAGTTGCGGTAAATGAATTAAAATAGAACGTTACATCATTGATGCAGAATCCTTAGTGACTCTTTTGTGAGTCATTGTACATTTACTAATGCAGCTGAATACGTTGCATAAAGTTTTACCCATAACATCTACGTAGATGAGTGTCTGGTTCTGTGTGTGTTTGGGTGTGGCAGATTAACTAGACCTCCAGCTCAACAGCTGTCCACTGAGCCCCACCTGCTTTATTCCTGTTTAGAACACAGAAGTTAAAATAGGACACACACACACACACACTCCCACACACTTCACATGCCAGGGACAAAGTTGTTTATGATTTTCATCTCAGAACCACTGCTTAGGGTAAATGGCAAATAAATAGTGCTTCTACCTGATTACAATTAACCCAGACCTGACACCTGGCTGTGTGGTTAATAAGGGTCATGTGTAACGTTTGTGATTTTTGTCTGAACATGAGAGGAACTTCAGTCCAACTACAAGTGTGGTGCTCTATGTTGTATAAATGGGAGGGAAAAAAACCAATGTGAATCCGAACATTCAACCAGAACAGACTAAGAGATTCTCGTAAAATGAAAATTCAGAAACTATCGCTTGTACTAGTATCTAGTATGCTTTGGCTCAGGTAGCGTGCGTGCAAAATCAACATGGAGGTTTTTTTGCCAAGTGACATCTTCATGAAAGCTATTCGGGTCTGTCTTTCAATTAACATGACAATAGCACAGAAAAATTGTTAGAATGCAAAGATAAAAGGAAAAATAAATTGAGTGATAAAGCCATTTGATTCTTTTGTGATCTCCATAATTCATAATGAATGAACATTGTTCTTGCCTTTCATGTTCTTTTTTTATAGTTCCTCCTTTATAAAAGTAGCTCAATTTTAATAACTGTCTATATTTTGTCTGTTTTCTCTAGCTAGCATGAAAACTTACAAATATGGTGGAAATTAAGGTCATGGGTCAAACCCCCAGTGCACCAAGCTATTTCCAGTGTTTGAACTCTGTGTGAACATAGCAATTTTAAAGGATTACAATTAAGTAAAAACTTCACTCATTTTAAGGTCATATAGAAGGTGACATAGGTGCCAAATAAATTTACATGGGTTTTTTTGTTTTGTTTTGTTTTTTTTGGAGAGGGTGGGGGGTGTTAACTATATGTAACCATCTCTCATTAAAATCTATTACTGGAGATGCACTTAAATCACTACATGCAATCTTATTTATAACACATTATCGTGTGTCAGATTAGTGAAGCTACAGTACTGTCCTACAAGCCAGTGTTTCATCACGTACCCCTTTTACTGTTTCACTACGAACTGAACCTACTACCAAGTCCTGTCGTTGTACTTTTGCCCTCATTGTAACCTTCATAAAAACTGACCATTAGTTGAAGAAGGAACTTTTACACCATATTAACTCTACAGCACATATTCTATGATTATACACCAACCTCTACTGTGTTGAGTTGCATTGGATGACCAGTGCTTTTGTTGGCACTGACTAATATACACAAACACACACATGCCTCATGTCGTCCTATGGGTACATTGACATCAGTGACCCAAACAGGCCTCCAAGTGGGGGAAAAGAATGGACTGTTGAGTGAGGCAGCCACTCAGCAAACACCTCTCCTTATTGGGACAAGGGGTAGAAGCGTGTGTCAGTATGTGATAATTTTAGGGAAATGTGACCAGCGGTTTTTATTTTTTTTTGTTTTTTTTTTACCTTGTCCTCATTTTACCCACACAAAGCCAATGAGAAGAATTTTCTGGATTAACTTGCACAAGTAACTGTTTATTTTATCAGAATTTAATTATACTCACACATGGGTTAGTGGTTACACTATAGCCATGCTGTTTTGAAAGCAGGCTGATCATTGAGTGATGAAAAACATATGTTTACATATTTAGTAATAACTGACCGTGAAGTTTAATTAAAGCTATCTACAATGGATTAGAAACTAAAAAAAGACACACTGTAACTACATCCAGTATGGTTCAATTGGTGTGATTAAGTGATTAACCAGTCTGTAAAGATGGTCATTGTTTTGGTTATAACTTTTTAGAGGATTATACTATTGCCTAAAAATATGCTCGGGTCATAATATTAAGTGACCATTTGGTGAAACAGGCTAAAACCCTTTTTATGCAAGTCAATTTTCACATCCTTGTACAGTATATGTAACAAAAAGATCAAGTCCCTTAATTGTTCTTCATTCTCAGAAAGTATTTTTGAAAATAACCTTTCTGTTCATTTCTGCCATTGTCAGTTTACACCCACCATAACATTAACATTTACTACCACAACACTTACCCAGTATTGAGCAGGACAAAATGTTCCACCAAAATAGCACCCATCAAGGCACGGACTCCCAAAGACCTCTGAAGGTGAGCTGTGGTATCTGGCAGCAAGACGTTAGCAGGAGATTTTTTAAGCCTGGTAAGTTGCGAGGTAGGGCCCCAGTTGAGTGGACTTTTATCTAGTACATGCCACAGGTGCTCAACCAGATCAGGGGAATTTGGAGGGCTAGTCACCACTTTGAACCCATTTTGTAGATGCCCTGACTCAGTTGGCTAGCCATCACAGAGTGGCTCTTGTCAGAGTTTTTCCCTGCTTCCAACACTTCAACTTCAAGAGCTGACTGTTCACTTGTCACATTACATCAACTGTTGAGCATGGCAATATGCAGCTCTGCTTAGCCAAAATAGAAGGTTGTTTCACTTGGTTATGGTTAGCGGTGTGAAGTTCTTTTTGTGTATTTGATAGCCATCATTCATGATAATGCTTGTAGCATTTTTGCAACTTCTTAGAGTTAAAAGTGCTCGCACTATCATCCGGAGATCGTGAGTTCGATTCCCGGGTGATGCTGTAAACTCTCGCAGTCTGAGGCCTAGAGAGAGCTGATTGACCGAGCTCTCTCAGAGGGGAGGGATTAGAGGTACTTGGTGCTCCCACATTAATTACAGCTCTACAGCCGATCAGGGGCATCTGTGAGTTCACGCAAGCAGAAGGAGCGGATAGTGCTGTCCTCCGAGGGTGCTACGCTGCCTCCAGCAGCACGTGAGCGAGCAGTTCAAAAAGATGCATTTGGCTGGCATCACTTGGTTCGGAGGAAAAGTGATGGTCTTCGTGCCTCCCGACTGAGTGGTACTAGTAGCCTTAATGTGGGAGCCCCCTAGTGATGGGGAGGAATTGTACTCGGCAAAATTAGGAAGAAAATCTGGGAGAAATCAAGAGTTACGAATGTGCAATTTACAAAACTAGCAGAATAGCAGGCCAAATGTTTTAGGTGCAGTCTACATTTTGTGTGTAGAGAAATGGAGTTGGCTGTGGTATGAATTTACGGGCCAAATGAAGTGTTTTTTATTTATTTTTTTTAGGTGACTTGGAAACAACAAGATGAGAAAATAGAGTAAGGAACTTGAACTTGAGTAAAACTAAATTTACTCTAGGTTAAAACCCATTAAATGCTGTAAAGGGAAAATACAGTATGTTAATTGGTCTACATAAAGCCACAACCTTCATGTGTTACTTCCCATAGTTTTTACAGTATAATTGTACATAACCAGGGAGGACTCGCTCTGTATAAAGTAACTAGACTAACATGAAACTGTGATGCTGTAATCAATTTAGCTATCAGCGCAAAGCTTAAACCCTGGACTGGTAAACTCTAGCATGGAAACTTGATAATCAATTGCTGTGTTGAGTTGTTTTTGTGCGGGAAAATCAACACATGGTTGTCAAGCAACCCTAATTTAGAATTTAGTCAAGTTAGCCTTTCATCTATGGTCTCACAAAGCTGCCCATTCCAACTCCACAGACTTCCAGTGTAACCTCAACCCCCTGCACTGCCCTCTGCACTCACTTTGATGTTAGAAAGATCAGATAAACCACACTGTGATATGGAGCTAAGCTCCGAGTCCAGATTTCCACAAGCTCCGGTAAGAAAATCTCCCTCGTCAGCTCTCATCCTGGATGGTGGAATGCTCGCTCTCTGCTTGCTGGAGGGCCAGCACACAGTTGGAGGCTCCATCCTGTCCCTTTGCATAATTGTTAAACCAACACAGTGAAAAGTATAAAGTCCATCTAAAGGTTAGTAGTAAGTAAATTTCCCAAAAGATTTCCCCTTTTTTAACCCATTTCCCTCTGGTCACACTTAGTTTTTTTTTAAATTATTATCCTGTATCTTGTCTATGCTCTAAAGGATGATGTACTATATAGATAAAATGGGTTAAACCAGTGAGAGTAGTCCCTACTGAATTTAGGCAAAGTAGGGGGAAACAAAACATGGGTGCCATGGACGTTCTTACCTTACCGCTGACGTTTGAAGAGTTTGGACAGTTGGACGGACTTAACTGTCATTCAGTTCAAAACTGACGAATTTACCTCTACCAGTCATTGTTTTCACTTAAAACTGCTTGGGTACTTGAATACTATCAATGACCTTAAACACATTATTGTCACACTGCAGTGTTGTAGCAGCCAACTGGTTGTTAATGGCGACCTAAGTTTGCGATCACCATCCTTTTATTTGCTAGTTTATCTAATTTATTCTTTAATCACTTTGTCTAGCTGTAACTGTAATAACGTCAACTTTAATAATATACGTGTGCTTATTCAACAAGATAGAACGTTGAAATGGGAGGTAAGTCAGAGGAGAAGAGGATTGTTGAGGTATGAGGCAGAAGGAGTTCCTTCCTATATTGACTTGCTTGGAGAGACACACATTTGGGTACATGCATTGGGTACTGCTTTGGACACACATGCTGCAAATATTAAGCACCAAAGTCTACCTTAATCTAAATGCAAAATAAAGGTAGTATCCACTTTGATGGTCAAGAAAGATTTAGCTGAGGATAAAATTGCTGTACCCGAATTGACCACTATACCACGGCATGTCTCGTGACCACAGCAGATTTTTTGTTTTTAAAACATAAAAACACATAAAAACACACCAATCTTATACATATTGCCATTTTTGGTCAAGTCAAAGGTGGTAGTCCTTAATGTTGGTGATAACTCCAAAGGATGATTACATAGCCATGGTCATTGTTCTATTGTAGATGTAACCATGTACCATGTATGCACATTAATCTAAAACAATACTGCTATAAACAAATTTCTAAGTAGTGACGAGGGACTTGCACTGTTCACAATGTGTTGGGTTGTGCTTACTCTGTAAATGGGGAAGGGTCAGGTAGTTGAGAATACTATGGGAAGTTGATGGACCGAAATTGAAGCTGAGCAGGCATTTTCTTTGTTCTTTTACCAGTTGGAACCTCGATTGCAGTGTTATTTTATATGCATGTTACAGATTTTTCATGCCATTTACGTGGCCTCCAATTAGACCATGATCTCTATTTCAAGTGAATCCTTGCATTTGCTGTTAAGAAGTCACACACTAGAAAGGCTAACGTTATAAGTCTAAGCACCAATTTAAGCTTCATAATGTATACAGCTGTTTGGGGAACATTTTCCATGAGCTTAGTTTATGGCTTTAACTTGTGCTGGTCCAAAGATTCAATCCAAAGATTTATTAGAGGTTACAAAGTTGTGACAATGACTGAAAATATAAAGGAAAATACTGACGGCTGAAATCCACCATATCTGCATTTGACAAATGTTGGCTAGTTTAAAAGCGTTAACTATCTGGGTAGCCATGTGCTAACACTACCTGCAAATTTACATTAGCATCGAGTTACTATAGTATGTAAACACTTTTCCAGCTCAATCAATGACCTAAATCTCCTACAAACCTATAAATATAAGGTCCCATAGGGTCTTGCAATGAAAACACAAGTGAAAGTGTGGCATTTGCATTGCAATGTCCTATTTAAAACATTTTTGGTTTACCAACTTGTCTAAAACTATTGCTGAAATCGATAATATGACAAACCACTGTTGGAACGACTACTGAGGAAATGTACTGATGGGATCTGGTAGTGATCTAAAATTACATGATTACATTACTGATTACATCTTTAATCATTTGGATTGCTTAAGGAGTGTAATGTTATCTGATTACTTTTGGAATACTTCTGATCTATCTTGTTTATTTTTTTTTTATTGTGCTACATTGCAGAATCATCTAGTAATTTTTTTTTCTAATTAAGTGTTGGCAAATACCATTTTATGTGAACAAGCAATGTTTAGGTAAACGTTTTCACATAATGTAAACAGAGATAAAGATTTATATTCAGGACTTTAGCTTATCAAAAAAAAAAAAAAACCCGTTGCACAGCATAAGATTTTTGTTAGAGAGCATAATTTAGTTTCTCTAGGGGGAGCCAGACTGAAATCTGAGTAAACCCCGACTCTACAACAAGCACTTTAGGTGTGGACTGGAGTAAAAAGATTCATGTTTTTTTTTTTGTGAGATATGTATTAAAACAGACATTTTAAACAATAATATAGTATAAGTCTATCTGTCTGCAAAAAAAATATGAAGATGCAGAGGGGGGATAAAAAAAAATGGTCTGGTACAGAATGGGCATCTTTCCAAACTTATGTAGTTTAATAGCCAGAAAGTATGAAAAAATGACACCAGTCGTGGTCAGCTTTGTACAGATATTCAACTAAAAATATAAATATTCTCAAATGCTGAGCCAGTCTCCTCTGCTAATGAACCACTCCAGATAATAAAGAAAAATCTCCTTAGAAATAAAGGCATGAATGATTCGGTTCAATCTCAGTAATCTCTGTCAAGCCAACACCAGATATCATAAATCTTTAAAAGTACAAAAGAATGATTGATTCATTAAAATGTGCCTTATGCAATGTGGAGTAATGGAAATGTGAAAATGGCTTTATTTTTATTACACGTTAAAATTACAGTAGTAAGTCTAGCCCACTTCACATGTAAAGTTTGTGATTGATGCATGGGTAATTTGTTTTTTGATGCTTTTGCCAGAACACTGATTTTAGAAGGTGCTGCAGATGAAAATGCTTTTCTTCAAGACTGGGTTTAAACATGACATGTTTTCTTATACTTGTTATATAAAGCATAATTAAATAATTCAGAATAATACATCAGTGATCTGAATGCACACAGTTTTAAACATCTTCCATTTGATTGTCATCAGCATATGTAATCTAGGTTGCATGTAACTGATCACCTTTGGCTAAACCTGTGCCTTTATCCCTCCTAAGCGATGTGCTTGAGTTTTCTGTATCCATTTCAGTTGGATGTCATTTAAAGATTAACTCCCCCGTGAAGTATCAAATAGGCAACATTAGGCCAAGCTGAAAATCTGTACCCTTGTGTGCACCCATGGGCACTTGCTTGCATGTGCAATCAACCGTTAACAATGCGCTTTACATTATGGGATGAGCTCATGTGTATGTTATGCATCTCTTAAGGAACATACTCGTACAGGACTATCTTATAGCGTTTATTATGTATAATGAGAAGTTTAGCCTTTACCACGAAGGACTAAACCACTAAGTAGGCTCTAATTGTAGCCTGACATCATATTGTGAGTCGTGGGTTTTAGTCACAACCTTATACTGTACCATCTCAAGTGCTGATTATTCGGGCATTAGCTCACATTGTGGAATGTCTTTGATCTTGTTAGATCGTGTTCTGTAATGGTTGCTGAAAGGGTGCTCTCAATCTCTTATATAACCATCACATCTTGCCATATTACAGTGTTGCAGCTATAATTGATGTGCTCATGTGGATCTGAATGACCATGTTAATTTGTGCTAGGCTTCAGTCCTGAGTTCCCCTTCAGTTTCTGCGGGAACTTTGTCTGGATGAGTGTGTCTGAATGATAAGTGTTGCAGTGGAAACATTGCAGTCAGGATAATGTGCCAAAAATAGTCTAGACCAAATGCCATTCTGCATGTACTCCAGTGCCTGATCGCTCACCAGCAGTGCTGTAACCCTTTTACTTGCCATATCTCACTACCCACTTTTTCTTCTTTCTTTTTTCTTTGATCCTGTTTGGGATTGCAGCTGGGTCTCATTTTACCTCCTCTGTCCTCTCTCCATGTTTATTATTTAAAAAAGTTTTTTTACATTATTATTATTATTATCTCCTTCACCCCCTACTTTCTGACCCACAGAATTTGTACACCTTTCAGTTTTGTGGCAAGGGTTCATTCTGACTGTGCTTGAGCCTCCTCCATAGACATGTTTAACATGAGTTTGACAAAGTTACAGTATTCTCATCCTCTGTCTTGGGTATAGATTATGTTTCATAAATAAAAATACGGATATAAATAGGAGGCACACTTTCAAAATGGTTCTCAGGTCATCGGGGACTAGAGCTGTGCACCTGGACTGGGATGCTGCAGAAAACACTTTGATGCACGCCCAAGTGGTCAGTTACAATTACAATCAAGTTTAAATTTATTCTGCGTTTTCTGAAATCAAGAGAGGGTCAAAATTATATGAACAGAGTCTAATCATCTTTTGCGTTTGCTTCAGTGGCTCTTCATCTTCAGCAGATGTTTTGGTAGCCATTAACAAGCTTCTGGTAAGCACAGTCCACAAATTCTGTTGGGTCATTGTGTTCAGTTTTATCCAGGTTTTAACCTAGCTGATAATTTTGGAGTTTTCATGGTGGATTTTGAGGTGGTACTGGTACTCCATCCACTTTATGAACTACACCAGTTCCACTGGCAGCAAAACAGCCCCAAAGCTGTACTGATTGGCTTGCCGTTTTATAGATGTAAAGCTTCTAACCAATCATAGATAAGACTTCACTTCTTGTAACCAATCATAATACAGACGTGTAATTTTTTTAGAAAACAAGGAAAGCCTAATCTGACCTTACAGTTGAGAAAAAGTACTTCTTTTATGTTTCCATCAGATTAAATGCAGAACCACTTCACACATGTTCAGAAAGAACATTTATATTCTTACTGATTATAAACTTGTTGGATAAGCATCCATGTAAACAGTTAGGCTAGAATCTCTAATCGGACCGATTTTAATCAGATTGAAGAAATATTGTCCATGTAAACATACAGTAGCTAGTTATTCAGTGTGAAGAACCAGACAGAAGCAGGAGGATATGCCTGTGATTTACAGTTTCAAAATAACACTTTATACAGTTTACTTGATTCAAGAGACAGAAAAATTGAAAACATTTGTCACTTTATACTTCGGCACCAAATGTGGATAAAATACCTAACAATAGTTGGCCTAGGCCTAAAGTCTGTAAATCGAGGAGTTAAGAAGCAGAAATGCGTTAGGGACGGACAGCAGGTCTAATGGAGTAAACGTTTCATCACCATATAGTGTGGTGTCAGTGCTGAAACTGATATATTAAATGGGTGTGTGATATAGAGGGATAGAGTACTGAGTCATAGTACGGACACTTGTGTGAATGAGTTATTATGCAGTGTTGCTACAGGAATGCAGTATTTTTTTTTTTTTTTCAGGAAGCTGCTCTGTGTACTGTAGGTAACGTGAATGTGGGTCAACAATAAATCAACAACCCCTTCCCCCATTCCTCAGAGGTGGTTCTAGTTATTTTTGCTGTCTCTTTCTCCTTCTCTCCGTCTCTGATTCTGCACTAGTGCTGTTCATGTGTCATTGCTCAGTGGAATTTCTCATTCCTATGAGGCGGTTCCTATCTATTGCTCTCGTTCTCAGCTGTGCCTGAGTGTAAAAGTACACACACACACACACACACACACACACACACACGCACACACACCCTTCCCCTCTCAATTCGGTAATCTGATTAGTATTATTCGAGCAGCTTAGCACTCTGCTGCATTAGCCTCTTAGCCGTTGTCTTTCCTGCCAGTAGTCATTGGGCTCTGATCCAGCTCCATGCAGACAACAAGGCAGCTCTAACGGACAAAACGTTCAAACGAGTGGACTTTTAGAGGAGCTGCTCCACATTCTTCATCCTGCCGCCCCATCTCTTTCATGCTAACGCTATCACTCTCTCTGCTGTCTCATCATTATATTCAGCACTTCTTGCTCTTCTCTCTCTCTCTGGCTGACAGTCCGAGGACTCCTGCAGGCGAGTCTGCATCACCTTGAAGTCCGCCGCTGCCTCCCTGCAGTCCCCTCCCTTCATACTCCTCCTTCAGTCCTTCTCTTTCTCTCCTCCTCCTCCTCCTCCACCACCTCTTTCTCGTCCTCATCTATTCTAATCTTTGTCCTTTTCTTTCTTCCTCTCTCTATCTACCCTCATTCCAGCCTTTTCTTTATCTTTTCTTTTTTCCAAAATGTATCAGAACGTGTGGATTGCCAACTATCTTAGCCATGTCAAGTGCTGTCAAGGTGAGTGGAGGAGAGTGGAGGCTCGCTGATGGGACTGTCCTGTTACTGTGCATTATTTCGTTCATTAGGGCTGCTGTGGTTTAGAAATTGTTGTGCAGCAAATGTAGCCTCCAAGGACATGCTGATTAAGTACAAGAGACTTTCTGGGAATTGCAGATAGATGGAAAGAGAGAGTGAGAGTGAAACCCAGGTCAAATTTCTTTACTCTTTGTAACTTTTACCGTCATAGGAATTTATTCAGTAGTAGAATTTAAAAGTTTTTTTTTCTTTTATATCTGTGACACCATCTGTTTGACTTTAACAGTGTATGCAGGGCTTTCACTGTTCTGCTGCCAAATTGTAGTTTTATGGTTTTGTTTTTGCACTCAGTGTGTATTTGTAGAGGAACATGACTTTTCGTTTATCCGCCGTGTTGAGTTGTTCTTCTGGTTGGTTAAACGCAGAGAAATTCATAACACGTGTGGTCAAGTGTTAATGCTATGCTGTCAGTCTCACTCTTAACTATGAAACCTTTTGTCAGAGTATTATACAGTCATGAACGCATCCATAAACCAGTGCCGGTTTGAAGTGATTAAACTGTAAAATTAGTTTCATGTGTTCATATGTTCACCAGCTCAGCTGTCATGACAAAAACTGTCATGCTGGCCTTCGTCATGGATAGCCTTTAAAGTAGGCAGATATTCTTAGATGTTTTAACACGGATGCTTTTAATTCATCTCATGATGTAAGTCGCTATAGATATTGACATGACACACTTCCCAATGGGGTAATCCTGTGTCCCTAGAAAGCTAATCTTTCATTAGCAGTGCCATGTGCTGCAGTGAGACCCAGCTGCCATGCTAGCCCAATAGTTTGCAGTGGAAAACAGCAATACAGCTACATAATGCTTTGCTTCCATGTTGTGATTAAGTTCTGGTTTTATTCCAGCACTGAGCGTCTTATTTTGCAACCTTTTTAGTTTTTTTTGCCAAGGCTCTGATATCGATAATATTGTTATCGTATTTCACGTCATAAACTCTGTTTTTGCAGTTTTGCTTTCATGTATAAGGTAAAAAAGGGAAATTTATCTTTAGATGAATCTCTGAATAAAATAGTATCATCCTTTAC
>JAOVVA010000054.1:10926966-10939760 GCA_028565275.1 Leiocassis micropogon | reverse complement strand
CTCATTATTGTGGTGTAGTGCTAACCAAGCTGTGACATGTTCTGTTTCATGCTTTATGACACCAGATGCCTGTAGCATGACTTATCACATAAGCCTGCATGACTTGTGTATTCTGTCACTGTTATCTCCACTTCAGAACTTTATCTATGACAGTCTAGTCTTTAAAACAGGTGTGCAGAGTATGCTGATTGTCATCATAAAAGAACTTAATGTGGCAATGATGTCACTAGTATTTTTACTTTTAATGTCACTAGGTCCTACTAATTTCTTTTATCATAAACGGCGTACCCTGCACACCTGTGCTGTGGTTTAACTCTTTCAGATAAGAATGGGTGTGGGTGCGTGTGCGGGGGTGTATGTGTGTGTGTGTGGAGCTGTGGAATCAAGGCATTCCATAAACTGTCACACCAGACCTAATGGTTAGCTTTTGAACCGACAGCAGATCAAACCATGGCAGAGATGCTGATGGCAAAATCTGATAGCCAATAGCTTACAGCAATTTGTTAATGATATTTACATCGTGTTTCTTGCAGTTGGGGAAAATGCTGGTGAGTGTCACTCACTTAAAACGTCATCATATGGATTGTGGTACATTTGGAATATATTTAAACACATTTGTAAACCACTGATGTAGACTGTGTGATTCATTTTGGGGGCAGCACCGTAGACTGTATTAAAAACTGGAAAAGCCATCCATGGTGTCGCGCAGAGGTTTTCTGAAGGTTTATTTTAAAGCTCAATTGTGAGAGATCTGATTGTCGACCATCTTGGCAGGAGATGACTTGGTTAATGGCTGGAATAAACGAAGCTACTTAGCTAAAATGCTAAGTTGGCTAATGGTACTTTATATGCTAAGGTTACTTTACAATTGATTGAACTCGGTCGTCCTGCGTCAGCTCCTACATTTCTTGTAGTAAGTGAAACTACTGCTTAGCTAAAGTGATGCAGACCAAACAGCTGTCACTCAAATCAGCCACACCCCTAATTATGGGGTCACCTCGCTCATTTCAGAACTGGAGATTGCACCTTAGGCAGAACTGTTTTGTCGTCCCCAGCATTCTCTTATTAACCTCAAGCTCAGTGCACTGTCTATGCGGAGTTGTCAGTGTTTTCCCCATATGTTTCCTTTCACATCCCAATAACATGTCATCCAGCTGATATCTGCTATCCAGATGTGACCCAATCGATGAGATCTCAGCGTTGATCTTTTAATGCTTAACGAAGCAAAGCTTCGAAATCCAACTTTTAAAATGGTAAAGTTATCCAAGAGTTTCACACCATTGCTTGTCATTGTTTGCAGCAAAGGCAATAGATCTTGTTCAAAACATGCTTGAGAACAGGGCTGCTGTGGTTTAGAAAACATTTGTCATTTCATTTTCACTTTAAGTGTTTGCCATCCAGTTGTCATAATTTTAATAATCTTAATTGTAACTATTAAGATGAAATAGTGTAAATGAAACCCTTTTCTGCAGAAGGGTTTGGGCAGCTTCTTGCTTACTGTATGTTGTATTCCAGATAACAGTGCATTTGTGGTTCCAACTGTAAAATATTAATATAGAACGTGCTAAACATGGCTTATCAGAGAGATAAATATTTTGTCCATTTTTTAGATTCAATCTTAAAATCAAATATTTAAATAACAATGATCAATGCACTTACTCCTATTGCTTAAGGTTTAAAAATGTACAGTAGGACTATAGGAAGGATGCTTTAACACCTCAAAACGAAGTTCATACTGTATAAGATCACAACACCCTTGGGTGGCACTTCTCTGCATTTAATCAGAAGTTTAGGTTTTAGCTCTTCAGTAACTGTAACAAGCACTGTTAATTGTTGAACCTTTTTCTTGGTAATGTTCCAATCCTGACCCCTGTGAAGGAGTCATAGAATTCATTTTCTAGCTGACGGTTGACTTTTCCTACTACAGACTCTTCTCTAATCTCTCTGGCATCTCTTAATTTTGTTTGCAGATATCCAAACACCATCTCCATAAAGACCTAAAAAACTGAGAGTTCGTGTACAGTATGGAAGTGTTTGGATATCTGCAAACAAAATTTAGAAATGCAAAATATACAGATATCACACAACAAATGACTTCTTTTATACTGCAATATACTGCTCTTCTTTTTAACAAATTACAAGTGGGGCATCCATTTTTGCTTGCACCGCAGTTATAGATGAACTGATGTAACATGTACATACCTGCACCGCAGTGACTGGGGAGACGGTAGCCTTAAATGGAAGGTGCTGATAAGACAATGCGGCCAACAGAAGGTTTAATATAACGGAGGGTGGATCATTTTTGACTCTCCTAGTACAATATGTAACGGGAATTTTATCAAAAACTAACATATGACGTTCAAAATTATTCGACTGACATTGTATTTGGTTCTTGACAGTTTATTTGAAAACTAGTAAAAATCAATAAAGAGAACCTCTAATCGACATAATCTTGTCGCTGTCATTTATTTAAGTTTTTTTCTCCAAGAAAAACCTGGTTAGGAAACTATAGTACGAGGGCAAAAAAACTAAATGATTGAAATCACTAAATGTAAATTTTATATTAAATTAATTGTGATGTTGGTTTCAGGGCAGTGGGGGATCATAAAAAGATGGTCTTTAATATTGAGCTACCTCTTAGACAGCACAAGTCTTTAAAATTTCTTTAACCTTTAAATCTTCTTTAAGATTGCTGGTGACAGTGAGCCTGATGAGACAGATGTTCAGTACCCATTAATATTAGTGGTGTGAAACAACGGTTACTATTAGGAGTGAGCATGATGCGCCGAGCTCTTGACTTTGGCAACTATGAATAAACATTGAATAGGTAAGAGTTTTCTTTAGACGGCTTCTATCTTTATGCGATTTTTCTCTTACTTTCTCTCACTGTTTTTGTCCGTCTCTCAACCTCTCCATCTCTCCACACAGCTGGCTCTGTGCTTCGTGAGGTGAAAGGAGATTTCTAGGCAGTGAGGAATGTTTTTAGGGGATACTCTTCCCAGCTGTGAAAACACTCTCAATACCAAAACACAACAGAGTCCTGAGAGAAGATCCAGAGCTCTCGTTCACCCTTCCATCTCAAATGATGTTTATAACAAGTGAGGGAGTTGTAATATTGACCCACCCATCATTGCTAAAGCTTCATAGATAGGGTAGATTTAGGACAAGAAGTGTGTGTGTGGGGGGGGGGGGGAAGCTCTGCTCAACTGTTATATGATACTTGCTTATAATCAATGTTTTGCTTTTATAATAAATGTTATTGTTTCAGGTGTTTTAATGAATAGGCACCCTATAAAGTGAACTCAATCAAACAAAGCACTTGGTTGTATGGATATTCTCCACATCTGGGTGATTTCTCATGTCCTTTTTAGGACTAACATTATTCTTAGGAACTGAAATAACATAGTATTATACTATATGTCTTTAAGCATAGCATTTTTTTATATGTCTACTTTGTGTTTGGTGCAACACTTTTCATTCATTTCATCATTCATCTTCAGTAAATGTTTTTGTCCTGGTTTATATCCAGAACATACCCCATTAACATAGGGTGTGGTTCAGGAATACACACTGGATGGGGGACACATACTTTTCTACTTGTGGGTTGAACGAAAGTAGTCAGTCAACCTACGCCTATGCTACTTGAAAGGTTGGAGCAAAACGGGGGCCGAGGAAACCCAGGTCCGCATAGCCGGTAACCCAAGCTACAGGGACGCTGGAGCTCACCGCATCCAAATCTGAATTAAATTAATGAATTAATTCATTTATTTGTTCTGATTAATTTTAAACAAAACTCAAACACCTTAATTGGACATTGGGAATACAGATGGCATGCATTTTATAAATTTTTCATTTACCAGAATAACAGCAAAGAGAGCCATGTAGAAGCCACAACAATCATATCAATCACATCAAATATAGTGAAAACCAGGAAAGCACATAAAACATAATCTGAACTGATGTAGTTAATTTAGAGAGTTATTTTGAAGCACCGTTTTAAGATAACTGACAGTTATAAAGATCTCCATGAACACAGAGAAATGTCTTGATTTTAGCCTTTTTCCAAACATGTGGCCTTTGCTTGAGAATTACAATATCTTTTTCTTGTAAACATACGCTGTTTGCTAGAATAAATCGAATCATTATGCATTTCATGGGATTATGAGGTGAAAACTGTCCGCAGTATTTCTAAGGAATGTGATTACAGCATTCTCTGCCTGGTTCTGGTTATTATCCATATTTAGTAAGTTTTCTTGTTTGTTTTCCTTTTTTTGTTGTTTTTTTGGTCTTGATTTAGACGTTAAGTGTGCTTTTAGTTAACCTTTAAATTATCCCATTATTCTTGTCAACAGGCATCACAGGGGAGGCCATCACCAAAGTTGCCAGACCCAAGCTACAGCAAACGGCTTTTAGGTAAACATTCTTTTTGCTTTAAATTTCTCAATCTTGGGAAAATGAAGTGATGGAAACACACTTGTAATAAACCGCCATCTAGCTGTAGCCTACTTTCTTTCACATACCTAGATTGAACAGCTGGGTGCATTTGTACAAATAAAAGAATAAAATTAAGTAAAATATTATAAATGCAATTTATTATTGTACATTACATCATGATCATACCGGTATCAGAAAGCTTAGCCTAGAATAATATTAAGTGCATATATGTGCATTAGCAGCAAGACTGGGATTTTAAAGTTGAGGTCATTTCATGGAAATACGAGAGCGCTATCAGACACGTAACTGTACCTGTTTTATCTCACTTCCCTTGTCAGTCCTATAACAAGCTTGACTGCCCTGATTTGCTATTTTCACTCGAGCTAAACCTCTAAGATAATGCTTTTTTTCTCTTTAACAATCCTGTGCAAAAGTTTTTTTTAAATACAAAGAAATGCTGCAGAGATGTTGAACATTAAAGAATACTGCAAACTAATAATTTCTTTTAACAGTAACATGAAATGATTTATTACATACTGTAATATGTTTCTTTCTTTACCGGCATACAATACAAATGTTTTTTTCTGAAAAAATAAATCTGAAATATAAAATGCTGAGGTCATTTATAATAAACACTTAAACTTTCTAATATATATTAGTAAACATAACGCAATACGTATGAAAAACAGGGTGTTAGAGTGCTTTCTTGCACAGAACTGTATAAATATATTTTCCAAGTTTTATGGCAATAGAGCATTCATTTACTCTGTAACGTAAAATACATGTTACTAATGTAATTTAATAATACTCATATTAAGACATGTTAGAAATGTTTGTGCAAAGCATTTCTAAGAGCATTGTCAGCAAAACTCGGTAGTCCTTGGTTTATCTTGTTTCATAGTCCTTGTGTTGTTTAGGCTCTATTAGATCAGATAAAACAGTGGGCCACTTTTTGACCTCACTGCAAATCCTGATAATGGACAATGGACCAATCCTGACAATGCTTTGGTCATATATAAAACTCTGTTCAACATTACCAATCTTTTTTTTTTTTCTCCCCTTTTCTTTTTCCCCCCCTTTTTTTCCCCCCTCTACACAGTAGTACACAGTACATAGAGGTAATCTAGTGGTTAGACATTAGACTTAGCCTAAATGCATGCTCACATGTACTGTACATTTGTACAGTATAGTTTACCCAAGTGTTGCTGCATTGTCTTCCCTTTTCCTTTTACCACTCTTTTAAAATTGACCTTTTTAAGTAGTTCTCTTTCTTTTTAATTTAAAATTTCTGAACATTGCCAGGTGACCTCATTTGCTGTCAGTTAACGCTTGTAGTAGTTGGGACATAACGCTCATGTTATCTGTGATATAGAATTCCAGTGTTCAGTTTTGAAATGCACTTCTTCTGCCAGGCCATGGTTGTGCTACTGCTTTGTCTCTGCAGTAAATCTATGACACAGTCACCTTTCCCCCCCCCCCCTCTTCTTTGAGTTTTTGCTGACTTGCATTTCAGTTATCTACTGAACTAACTTTAGCTTAAACTCTCTTGTTTCTTTTTTTTCTCTTTTCCTCTTCATTCTCTCACTGCAGTTTTCATAAACAGTTCTCATCTGAGGATAACGACGACGTTGCCCAGACCACAAAGGCTGTTGATGTCAATTCTATCACCTCTCTACCCAAAGGTAAATGCAGAATTAAATAGCTGCAAAAAAGTTTGAAGGCATAAAATAAGGCAGGTTTATTTTTGCTATTCAATCTAGCAAGATCCATTTTTTTCACAGTGCATGTTCTGTAACTTTATTCAGATTAAAGCGTAATGCTTTTTAGGTACATCAGTGATCCAATCATGAGCCTTACATTATTTATTTATTTATTTTTTACACTCAAGGCCCGTATTGTATACTGTACAGTATGACAAACATTTGTCCAATTTTATTGGCCTGGAGTTTAGGGGAGTGTTGGGGTTGGGGTTTAAGCACTGTGTGTCCTATTTGATGACCTATATTTGGTTGGCTGGGAGCCACCTGTTGTTCTTCACAGTCATGTTGTGTTGGGAAAGGCTGAAGTATAAGTAATGTTTAGGGAATACTAAAGTGTGCATGTTTAAAAATGGTAGAACATAATTTGGTTGAGTTGTCACAGGAGCAGCCCCCATCAGGTAAGAATTAAAGAGTTTGGTTTACAAATGGAAAAATATAATTTTAGAAAAGTTTTAATTGGTAAAGTTAAACAGATTGAAATGGCTGGACATCTGTATTAAAACTTTATTTACTCGTGAGCTGTTACTTCATCTATAGTTGGGAAACCTAGGAATGTAGCTGCTCTTTTAGATAAGATCACATACACCATGGAAAAATGTGGTGGGTTTTTTTTTTTTATTATTATTATTTTTCTCTCTGATTTGAGATTGATCACTTATTGTAACATTTGCTACACTTCAACCAAATGATGCCATTTAACACATTTTGATTTTGCTGCCTTTGCTATGACTTTTATAATACATAGAACTTGTTTGGTTGAGCGTTTTGGCTCTCTTATTGCTTCACTTAAGCAGCTGTGAGTGCAAAAGCCAGGAAAGTCTGAGCTGTTGGAGCTTTCTGTATTCAGGATGTTTCTGTTAGTTTCAGGTTGATTTACTCTGGAGGTAAATTATTTGTTTCATAACAGAAGAAAACACAACTGTTTTCCTTGTTAATCTTTTCAGCTAGTCCCAACAGGAACTAGAAGGATTTTACTTTATCCTTAAACTGGACTATGGTGCTGTTTTCTTGTTTACCCAATCATATCTAATGATCTGTTTTCTCATAGGATTTCTGTTCCACTCTCTATACTGTATCTGTGCTTTCAACTTTACACTATTCCTAGATGCATAAAAAAATATTTATTTTTCCTCTGCAGTCTCCGAGTTAAGGAAACGTTTCGAGCACATCAGTAATAGTCAGAGTCACTGCTGGGACATGAACAGGTGAGAGCTTTTAATTAACTGTTATTCCAAAGACCTTGTGTTTATAGGCAAGGGGCTCATGTTCATAAATTAAGAAGCCCGCAAAGATTTATATCGCACGCTTGTCTGTATTTATGCGGCTGTCTTCTCATTCCAGTGATCTGTAATATCCATCTGTCCTCCTCCTTTTAGAAAAGAACGAATTGCACGGCGGCTGGAAGGAATTGACAGTGACATTCAGTTCTCGCTTCCAAGTGCTGGTCTGGTAACCAATAGGCTGTTGGAGGAAGACACTCCCAGATACACTCGAGCTACAGATTTGTGTGACCCATGCACAGGTACATTGTATTAAAGATAGCAGTGTGTTTCCATAGATAATTATTGTAATGTGTTTAAATTAATTTAATTATCAAGAGTTGATTGCTGATTACTAAAATCAAGATCAGGGTTGCCAGGTCCACAAACAGAGGGTGAACAACATGTAAACAATCATCTAGACATTTACTACAGTATGAATTGATGCAACAACACCTAAAATAAGCAATAGGTAAGACAAAAGCCTGACGTACACGGGAAAACAGGATATTAAATAGTGTTGCTTAAGCAGGAAATGACTAGACATGCAAGGCAAAAAAACAAACAAACCCATAAACAAAGCATAGAACAAGAAATAAGCATGACAAAAGCTTGATCATACACTAAAACAGGACTGGTGCTTATACATGAAACAGATAGAGACTGTTTGACTATATGTGTTTGACTATGAAATTTTTGATTTTTTTTTCTTAACGAAGCATTCCTTCTAAACTGTAGAAGGAATCGTGCAATTTCATATGTTACTTTTGTGCATGTAAGTGATCACCTACAGTACTAGGCTCATCTGTTTATTTTATTGTTTTCCTTTGGTACCTCATGCACTGGAGAACTCTCAACTTTTGGATGCATGGCATGATCTTGTGCGTACCAGCAAACAAGCACCTGTTTTTAATAAGATTTTAGCTCTGCAAGTAGGCATGCGTTTTTATGATGTCAGTGCAAGAACACACACATGCATTTTTTTTACTTTGTGTACATTGGCATTTAAACCCTTTAAGATATTTTTAAGAAATGGTTTCCTTCACTGACTATAAAACAATTTCTTTATAAAGCAAGAAAAAGTAATTAACATGAAGTTGATTAAATCACTTTACTCACCGTGCAACTTGTCATTTGTTTAAAATTAGAATTAAGGCAAACTCCACAAAAAGTACAAGTTTTATTTTCTTTGGGCTTAAAAGAATTTACATTTCATAAAATATAATTTTATTCATTAATTTTGTCAATTGTAAAATCAGTTATTGGAGCAAATGGCTGAAGTTTCCAAAATGACCTAGGTGATGCTGTTCTTGCAGCTTATTACAATCTGACAGATGAATTGTTTTTAAAAAAAAAGACACACCTGGCCACCCTGATCTTTTGTTCAAAGTGCATGTTTGAATAAAATCGTTCAGTTATTGCTAGTTTCTGTGTGAAGTTTAAATAAAGTTAAAATCATCCTATAATTTGCTTTATCATTCAGTTCCTGTTCAGCACTTCAGCAAAGATGAACTCGGTCTGTCAGACCCTCCCACTTCAGAGAGCGTGTCACTGCACCGGAGCAGAATGGAGACACACATGTCCCAAACTGAGCCTGCCTATAACCCCAGCTCTGCTGTAACAGCTGAGCAGGAGTCTAAAGCCGAGCGCATAGCACGCTACAAGGCTGAACGCAGACGCCAGCTCTGTGAGCGCTACCGCATCTTACTGGATGAAGAGCCAAGCACGGATCATGCCAGCCAGTACTCCAGAGTGCGACGGGACCCTGAGGGGTCAGAGCGGCAGTACAGGCGGCAGGTGGAAGGAAAAGACGAGGTGGAGCATAATGCCAACACCGCCAGCGTTTGTGCAGGTAGAATCACTGCTCAGGCCAATGTGGAGCAGGAGTACAGCAAGGAACAGGCTGATGTGTTCTCAGAACACGAGAGGAGGATGAATCTGGAAAACCAGAAAAGAGCACATGACCCAGGAACGATGCATGGAGAAGGAGTAGCTCCAGACCACTCTGTCCCTTACATAGACACTTCAGGGGAAACCAGATCCTCAGGGGAACATGGGGTGACTGGATCGGCCAAACTAAGTCAACCTGCAAAGCAAGTGGCTTCTCCTCGGGATCCAGTCTCTGAACAGCAGGCGCACGACATCCTTCACAAGCAAGGGTAAGCTCAGAATTATCACTAATCACACATTCTGTAGTAAAACATGAGTGATATTGATTTCGTACTCCATGTTTCACTCTTTCATTGTTTTTTTTTTTTATGGACTTGTTTTAGATCTTTTAGTATTCAAAAGTTTATGCCATAAGCGACCTTACCGATATATATACGCCCAGTGGTTTTGCTCTGCAACTTTTTGCTTGTATTGACACAATGGCATAAAATCCTGCCCTCATGAACTTCCAGCTCTTCTTATTGGATAATGCAACTTTTTGAAATGAAAAGAGGAGGCATTTTAGCTAGTGGCCCATCACACTGATGAGGGGAATATTCAGCACATCATGGAACTGTCACAGCTCCTGTTGTTCCCTTTTTCCTACAGAAATAAGACCAAGCTCTGAAGGAGGTCAATACTGTAACTAATTGCAGAGAACAAAGTATACTTTTTTTTTTTTTTTTAATCCACTCATTGTTTAAAATAACCTATTTATTGTGTGTATATTTAGGGAGTTTTAGTCACGATGACACCCTCATTGTTCAACGATATAAAATATAAAATGTCCATGATATCATATCGGTCATCCATGGTGACTTCCATCTCTATTGGGTTTTTATTTCGGCTGCTTCCGGAAAGGGGTCGCCACAGTGGACCTTCCGGTCCGCACATACAGTACAAGCTTGGCACAGGTTTTACGCCAGATGCCTTTCCTGATGCAACCCTCGCATTTGATCTGTGCCTGGGGTTTGGGCAATGGCTAGGAATCGAACCCGGGCCTTTCGCATGGCAGGGGAGAAACCACTGAGCCACCAGTGCCCCGATTTCCATCCCTACCAAACAGGTGAAATCGGGGATATCATTGCGAAATAACATTCTTATATCACACAATGGAGCTGTTGCTATTAAAAGCCCATGAAGTGAGCGTAGATTTGTATGGCTTTGGCGCCAAATACAAGCTACGGTTGGCAACATTACAGTGTGCCTAAATTCAACAAGGTCAAACAACAATAACTTTAAAATTAGTAACACAAATGGCTTTAGCATCGACACCTGAGCTTTAGTATTTGTGCAAACCAGCATTTAACAGACAAACATGCACATTTTATGAGGGCTGATTCACTCCTAAAAATATAAAACAGCGACTCGTGGGCAGAGGAACATTGCGAAGGTCACAGTTAAAAGACAAATCCGAAGAGAGGAAATTTTATAAAAGAAACGTGTTGAGGCAATGTGTTTGTTTTTTGCATGTACACACACACACACACGCACACACACACTATAGAGACCCATGTGGTGGTCCAAAATGGTTACATATTGCGTTTTGTGTAATTGGTCCCTTTTAATGGATTAAGGTCCTGGATGTAAACAGATGGATGTAAACAGATAATAGTTTACCTTCTCCACATCCATTTGCAAAAAAATGATTAAAATTGTAAATGCCATATTAGATTTTTCAGTTACCACTTATTTAGTTTAAAAGTCCTACGGCCTTTGTCCCATTTTAAATCACATGTTTTGATTCGTTCCTTTGCTGTGATTCATTTGCGTGAAGTTTAGGACATGACCTTAAGACATTAGCTCACAACAGCAGTCAGATTCAGATTTCATAACTTGGCAGAGTCTCGTATCCCATGTTGTCATGTCAGTGTTGTATTGCTGTCATGGCTGAAGGGTTTCTTGCTGTGAGGGTTAGAAATTTTCTGTTCACACAATATATATTCTTGTTTTCCATGAGCATTTCATAAATTTATATGCACAATATTTGGTGCTGGGTTTGGTGAACATCAAACAAAACTTCAAAACTGGATAAGACAGTTGGTGCTTTTATGTTGCATCTCAGTACATTATGCTACATACAGGTGTACACATCCTTTTACTACAATGAATCTGTACACAGTCATTCATAGAATGAGTTTTTTTTTTTTACCATTTATTTTCCTTTGCATATTAAACTTCCATTTGAAAGTGACATCCTGAATCATTACACTGGCATATTTTGTGTGCGTTGGTGTGTGACATTCCAGCACTGATGTTTATACTGAGTGGCTCATTCACTCTTCTTTTTGCATTTAGCCTTTGTAGTCTATGGTCGCTTCAGACTGATTCAGAAGGAGACACCATTTCCCCAACCAACTGGCCCTCCAGGTACCTCCCTTTCGGGATGATTGGGTGTGTACATTAATTTCCACCGCTTTTAACAGCACGACCCAGTTCAAAAGATTTTAGCCCCTTCTCTTTAACCTAGAGTTCATTAGGGTCATAAGACCTCAATCGATTGCTTCATTAATTCTTCACAGTATGAAGCAATGGAATTAGTAATGGAAAACATCCAGGAGCAGACTTGCCTTTAGTTACTCACAAGAATATATTATTATTATTATTATAATGCTGGTCTATGGCTGGCAACCTGACCCCAAGTGAAAATTCCAGAGAAATAACGGATATCTCTTCAGGAGTGGGGAGTATTCGTTGCCTGATGTGCCTAGGCATTTGTGTATTAAAAAAAAAAAGTAAGAATTTAAAAAATAACAATATATATATAAAAGCTTATTTACTCATTTGAAACTGGAAAGCGTGCTCAATGAGAGGGGTATTGATTTAGATTTTTGAATTGGGCCTCTAATTGCTTTAACCATAGCCATCCCTTTTTTTGGGGGGGGGGGGGTTTAAATCAGACCCCAGTATTTTTCGCTTTCTTAATGCTTCATTTTTAGTCACTAATTGATTTAATACACCAGCTAATCATTCAGGCATTAATTCATCCTAGTTTCATTATTAGTTACTTATTTATTTGTTGCTTTTCATTTTTGCGTTTTAAGTTAGCATATGTATTGTATTAGAGATGAATTAAGTCTAATGTTCTCTCCACCTTGTTTGTGGAACATGAACTGTACAGGATTCAATTTGACTTGACTATTGCCAAGCTTCCACATGTTCATTTTACTGACCGGTCATGTTCCTGGTTTTTATCCTTTTGTCTGTCAAGCACGGTGGTGTTTATCCTTATTTTATTTAAATGTGCTGTTGTTACCAATCTCCTACATAGCAGGTTGAAAGGTAGGTCAAATGTATATATATAAAATGTGTGTGTGTATATTTGTTGGCATTTCCACTTTCAGCTGTGTCTGCATCACTGGCATCTGTTTTGTCCATCTCCATCGTTCTTGTGAATTTAGCGTGTTTGTTC
>JAOVVA010000054.1:10914906-10926866 GCA_028565275.1 Leiocassis micropogon | reverse complement strand
TTTACTCTGAGTAAATTTTTAATGAGCTACTTTTTACTTTTACTTGAGTAGATTTTTATAAGGGTAACTTTACTTGTTCACTAAAGTAACAGTACTTTTACTTAAGTAAAAAATTTTATTACACTTTCCACCTCTGTATACGTGTGTGTATGTATGTGTGTGTATAAATATATAGAAATATCTATATATAGATATAGATATAGATATCTATGTGTATATATAAGGTTGGTTTAAGATCCCCATTGGAAAGTCCTGTGATATATTTAGTGCTATGTTATTATAAGCTCATTATTGGATATCTATGTCTACGCATGTTCTCCTAATCAGTAATGCACAAGTTATTTTGGCTGAACTGTATGAGACATGACTTTTAAAGCAGTTAATAGGTCTCGGTTTAAAGTTGTATGGAAACAAATTCAATATTTGACATGTTGAGTAAAAGTGTTTAAAAAAGACTTAATGGTTTTAGTCCATACAGTATGTGGCTATGGACCATCAGCACAGGGCGAGATGAGATCTGTGTGAAAAGGAGGACACCTCCAACACGGAATGAGGGTCTGATATTTTGAGACACGTCTGCGACATGTCAGGAGGTTTAATAAACAGTGAAAAGTTAACAACTATTTCAGAGATGTCTTATATAAAGTCAGTCAGAATGGGGCTAAAGCCATTGTGCATCAAAAACAATGAACCAAAGGATCATTTGAGATCGAGACTGATGAGCAGTAATTAATTTTTATCAAATTCAAATATTTAAATGTTTCAAAATACGGTTACCAACAGTGTGCTTTTTCTGGCATTAATAAATACAAGCAAACTTTTTTTTTTTTTTTTAATCCCACCTTCTGCACCTTATGTATTTGGTTTCATCTATGGTTGGTTAGTGTGTAACATACGAACCAATCCTAGAGCATGAAGGTGGGACGTACTGTAATAGTATGTGTTTAGCACAGTTATGCAACCAGGAATTTCAGTGTATTGGGAGATGACACGCACTGAGCAACGTGATGCATTTGATGAATGATGTAAATGCTAGCAAAAGCATCTCAGCACTCAATTCTTATTGTATCGAAAGCAATGGTATGCTTGGTATTTCTGGTGCATGGCTTACACAATATGTCACACCAGACGCCACACTGTCGTGTTAAATGTCACGCCTTTTCTGAACCCGAAATGCCACACACTTCTTGAAAACAGATGCTGATGTGGCATAACTCCAATTCTTGGTTTCTGTGTAAATTATCAAACGTGAAGGAAGGTGGCATGTTGAGGGGGGTCTTCTCGTCACCTTTATAGCCTTTAGTCTTGGATGATGGAAAGCAGCTTTTACTAACTTGGAGAGTGTAAAAGAGCTTGCAAATGAGGTCTGATACAGGCAGAACTGATGCCTTCTGTCTAGACAGTATTCAGCTGCAAGTCAGCTGCAAATGTTTAAGGTTTGATAGAGAGTAACAGATGGAGGATGGGGTGTCGGGATAGAAGGTGTTCTGTTCATGGAGGCAAATCAAATATTGGACCTTTTCAGTTTTGCAACGGTGCAGAAACAACTTTACCAAATCAGGCCACATCAAATAACACCATTTTTCATACAATGTAAACCTTAATTATGATTTAAGGTTAAGAGTTTTGCCAGCTGCTTCACCCATGCTGATTACTTCTGGAGTGTTAACCTTAACATAAGTGCCTAATAATGAAAAATTGCTGTGAAGCTCAAATATGGAGTGATGAGTAATGGTGGCTAATTCAGAACCTTTTCTCCAAAGCACATTGGTTTTGTTTTCTCCATTATTCTTCACCCAGTGGATGATGTTTAAAATGAGTTATATGAGATGAATAAACTATGAAATTCTGGTTTTACAGCTGCCAGTTGTCAGTAAATTAACATTCACTTTTTCAGCTTCAAGTATTCGTTACAGTACACCTGGGGATTATTTCAGCTCTAGCACATGTTTCTCATTGTTGCTGCTACAGGGATGATGAACTGATATCATTTTAGTGTCTGAATGTTTTCTTATAGAGTGTCAGGATAAGAGTTTAACTACATCCAAATCCAGCCAAGCCTTAATACATATAATGCAATTTAGATCAGAAGAAGGGCAACAAGAATTCGTCACTGTCTACCTTGAGAGCAGTGTTTTCTTTAGTTTCTGTTACTTTGGTACTTTCCTTCTGTTACTTGTGTGTTAACCTTTTGTCTTTCCTCCTGAAGAATCAGAGTCAGAGAGAGAATGGCTCGTGATGGGCCATCACACCGGAGTGCAGAGCTTGGTTTCCCATCAGAATACCCCGTGTACCGCAGTCATACACACAGTTCCACTACACGCCAGGAACATCCAAAATCCAGCTTCCCATACCATCCTTCCCAACTGCACAATTCCCGTCCTGAGCTAACTGAGCCTCAGGATCCTGGATGTCATGGCTACCTCTCCATTGGCTCGGAGTCTTATTGCCCCCAGATCTGGCAAGAATCTAAGGGGAAAGTGGAGAAAACGGGTAGTCAGGCAATGGCAGAGGGGCTTCTGACAAACAGGAAAGTGATTTTGTCCTCTGAGGTCAGAAGGAGAGAGAGAAGTGTCGACGACATCAGCCGTGGAAAATCTAACATTATAAATCTGAACCCACACCACCAGGGACGCACTGCCCAAAACAGAGAGGAAGTCCCGGTAGGAGAACCCAAAGGAAGGCAGGGACGATGGTCACGGAGGGAGGAGCATACTGAACATGTATCTCGGCTTCAAGCAACTGAAGAGATGTATGCGAGAGCCAAGCAGGCCCAGGAGAGAGCACCCAATGGCTGGTATAACCATCAAGGGACCAGCTATGTCCCCTCAAGCATTGAAGATTCTGCTCCAGAGTCAAGTGGTAGATGGGTTTCAGATCAAACCAAACAATTTAATCAATATATATCAGACTCTGGAAAACCTCAAACCACTTTTGCAGCTGCCAGCCAGGAAGCCATTCATAGCAGAACGGTTGTTCCTCAGGAGGCCAGGGCTGTCAGAGACGACTCTCCAGTCGACATGCGAGTTTCCGTAGCTCAGTTGCGCCACTCTTACCTTGAGAAAGCAACAAGCTCCCAAAAAACTGAAGAGTATGTGATTCCTTAAACTTGTTATGCATCTTATGCTTCTAGGACTAACCCTAACCAATGCTAAAATGGCTTTGAGTAACCTCTAAACAACAGAAGACTGCAATAAATCTGAAACTAACCACTTGTTACTCTAACTTCTTTAATTCTAACAGTTGATGGTATCTTAACTAATTGTTCTCAACTCTTCAAAGCCTTGCAATGTGGCTTGAGTCATTCATTTCCGCTGCCAGAACGATGAGTGCCCTATTAATTATTTAGCCTGTGTCTAATTTTTTTTTGTCTTTTCTGGATCTCTTGATCCTGCACTGATGTGATTTTTCCGGTGTGGCTCTTTGCTTACTTCATCCTGTTGTGGTAGGGTAGAGCACATTCCTGCAACTACTGATGTGCCCTGGAGAAGTGGGCGTGGTGGCGGCAGAGCTTCCCGCCGCCCTCGGCGATACATATCACCTGATGACAAAGAGACTAGAAAGACTTCTGAGAGGTTTAGAACTCAGCCAGTCACGTCCACCGAGTGGCAGGAGTCTGATAGGTGGGGTGGATGAAAGAACTGATCGTGCATGATCAATAAGGAATGTTGTGCTCAAATGTGATCTGTACAATTTACTTAAACTATATTGAGTCAGAGAGCTGTCCTGTGAAAAGCAGATTGGCTTGCTGGGTTTTTTAGCTGCTAGTTCCCAATAATAATATTTTTCCTCACCACAGTCACACAGCAAGCACGGTATTAAATTAAAGACACATGTCCTGATCAGCTTTGTATCAACAGTTAATCTAATGCTTTTTAAGGGAAACCATTCTGGTACTCTAGTGTGTTATTTGTGGGTTTTCTGGTTAAAATGAAGTGTGATTTGCTTAACGGCTCTCGCTGCTTTTAATCAACCTCTCCTTGTTTGTCCCTCTGTGTCAGTTTGCTGATTGCTCACTTGACCACTTACACAGTGAATTGTTGCTGTTAATGATTCTGCCTTCTTGCATCTGATTAACTCATTCGCTTGCTTCACCTAGTTGGTTTTGATTTTTTTTTTTTTTGGGAGGGTGATTTGGATGTCCTAAGATTGTGTTTTGTACTTTCCACAGGTCTTGCCTGATTCCAGAAACACAACTCATTGAAGGTATTGTTTTTAATTAAATTGGAATAACTGTTGTCTGACAAAAGCTGTATTTTATTCAAGTCATTACATGTTTTTATGACTTCGTAACAGTAAGAGCATGATGTAACCTAATTACAAAAGGGCATCTGGGGTGAAGAAAGCTGCTTTAATTTTAAAATTTACAATCAGGGGTGCCATAAAAGGAAGGGGGGGGGGGGGCGTACTAATGTTACCAATGTTAAAGCTGTTTGCTGACTATAAGGGGAGGGGTAGGCTCAAGACATCAAGTGATGGACAAGAAAGCAAAAGAGCTTGGATGGATGTCAGACAGCAGTAGGGTCATGCTAGGTGTTTTTAACTACTGGTATTTTCTCATAGTGCTCTTTGTGTTTAATAGATATTTTAGAAATCATCGCCTCTGGAATAAAATGTATAGGAGAATAATAGACGTGAGAAATGAGAATGCTCGTATGCTGTTGAACTGCAGCACGCAAGCTGATGCTGAAGCATTGTAGCCGAACAAATGTTCCTACCCATATCTTGAGGTTGTGTCAGATAACCATTCTTCACAGATGATGTCAGAACTACAGTATCATCCCACCTGCTGTCTCGAGATCTTGTCCAAATTAAGTTGCAGTAGCCTGCAGCCTCCTAACAGCTGGTTATGGCCAGTGACCTGATTAGAAGGCCTCCACTTGTTGACAACAGTAATAATTTGCCTGTAATTGGTTCGAGAGTGAAAAGCAGGAATGTGTTTCTCTGTGCCTGAAATCTTTTCACCATGTGTGCACTTTTTCTGTTGCCTCTGTGAAGTATTTGCTTTGAAAAGCCTGTTCTCACGAATATTCCTTCCAACCGATTTCTCTTTTTTTTTCTCTCTTGGTCATTCTCTCTCTTTTTTCCCCAGTGGATGAGGAGAAGTTGGATGAGAGAGCAAAGATGAGTGTTGCTGCCAAACGCTCTCTCTTCAGGGTATGTGTGCAAATGTGTGCGTCTGTCTGTTTTTGTGTGTTGGTATGCTCGAAAGTATGTACACATTTTTGTAGCGCTACTCAGTCTGCCAGCTGCACACACAATCACCAGTGCAATTTTTTTTTTTTTTTTTTTTTTTTTTAACATGCAAGTTATGTTTTACAAGCAATGGGAAGGAATTTATCAATAATGTGGTAATTGCGCTGTGCTTCAGGAGCTGGAGAAAAGTGTGGATGTTGCAGCTTTAAAGGCACAAAACCAAAATGCTGCTTTAGCACGCAGACTGAGAAGATGTCAGGACCGTTACCGTACCCAGCCAATCACTTCAGAGGAAGTTGTCATTGCTGCCACGTAAGAGGACAAACATGAATACACACTCTTCCTTTTATGCTTCTGTGTCTCTCTCATGTAAGACCTATGCAGAAACAACAAAGAGTAATCTATAGGGCACAAAATATTATGATTGTCATGATTCTTGAAGATATCTTTAATACAATATTTATCAAAATATGCCAAAATAAATGGTTTAATTATGGAAAAGAAAGAAAATTGATAATTGTTTTAAAGCCTTTCTGTCTAATCAATTCATAATGTAAATAAAGTTGTTTTTCTTTTTTTTTTTGGGGGGGGGGGTAAAAAAAAAAGACTGAAGATGCCTGGGGCTTTAGCTAATTTTCACATTAAGCAAAAGAATGGAGAATAATGAGATCTCTGTGACTTTGACTGTGCCATGGTTGTTGGTGCCAGAAGGACTGGTTTGAGCACAATAGTCTCTAAAGGTTACACAGAATAAGAAAAGCATCTTAGAACGAAAAACATGCCAGACATTAAGCTTGATGAATGACATTAACAGAAGACCACAAAGGGATCCACTCCTGACAACAAAGACAACACCTGTGTCTGTGTGATTATTATGCATTGTATTCATTAAACATGATTGGCTGATAATTAATGATTGACTAGCAGTGGCACAGCTATTCCTATTAATCCAGCTGTTGCATGCAATGGCAAAACATAAAAAAAAAAAAAAATGTTAGTCTTGAGAATTTGGAATGTCTATTTCCCCTTTATCAAGCAATGAATTAGCTAGGCCAGGTAAGTATTTAACTCTTATTGTAAATGACCACACAATGGCCTGTGCGTCTATGCTGTGACATAATTCCAGACTGTGGTTATTTGGGCAAATCTACCGGTCATACTTTTTTTTTTTTTTTTTTTTTTTTTTTGTTTAACTCCTCTCTGATTTCTGTCTCTTTCCTTCTTTCTTTATTTCTTTATCCTGTTTCCTCTTGTTGCTTGAAGTTCCCCTGGTCCCTTGTCACAGACTGTGTCTGTTCATTCTTCAGTAACACGTGTTCCTAGTCCCACTGTAGTCAACAGCACAGTCACCCAACACAGGTACCCAGGAGTTTTTCTTGTACTCATACACACACACATATACACACAAGCATGTGCGCATGTGTGTGTAAAAGATGCATGGTTACCGATGGATACTAATGGTGTCTAAATGTCAGCAGATTAAGCATGTAGATCACACACTGTTTAACACATGCTCTGTAATGTGACCTAGACAACCTTGAGGTCTGGGTGCAACAAAAGAAGTTGTTGAGTTGTGTTATTTTTATATTCCTGTGTTAAGGTGTAGTGCTCCCTCATGTGGACTAGTGAAGAAGTGTCAATTTTTAAGTTGTACCCTTCTAGTTTAAAAGTAGCAGAGGCCTCATTTGTAACATGACGCATATGATCCTGAATGGCAAAAAACAAACAAACAAAAAAAACACGATGTTATAAACATATTTTGACCAAATTCCATGTGGATAATATTGCTTCTGGGAAAAGAAATATTGAGGGCTGGTTCTTTTAGCATTTTTCTGTTTTTATTTATTTTTTCTTCTGAACATGGTATATTTTTGTACAAAACACTATTGACTACCTATTCATCATCGCACATTTTAATATTAAATATTTCAATTTCTTTGAAGTTTTAAATATTGTGAAATGAAATATATTAAGTTATTGTAGTAGTGTTACTGATGGCTATCAGTTTCAAGTTTCTGAGTTGTGTTTTACCTTTATCCTAAGAAGACTTCTGGGGTTATAAAACCATATACAAAATACATAATCTAAAAGAATTGTGAAATGGTTCAGATCTTATAACTTTTTAATAAGATGTGTAAGACATTAAGACATGTAATGAAATGAACGCATCCTCAAGATTGGTCCCCGTGCTGTTAAAATGTCTACACCACCACTTTATTAACCACATACTTCCTCAAGCTCTCAGAAGCCCTGCATGTTTGTGCTGTGACATTACAAACATCTCTGCTACACTCAACATCTGTCACTGCAGCCTTCATGCACTATTCAGTTACTCTGTCTGTAACAGCTGGCATTCATTCCGTTACGTCCGTAAACAGAGCCCAGTTGTGAACGCAGACTGTCCTGATTTAAAAAAGTTTTTTTTCCCTTTTTTTCTGAAGAACGATTGATGCTTTGTTGTTGGTCATATGACATTTAACTGTCTGTACTGGCTTAACAGTTTTATGTTTTGGTTCCTCTACAGTCAATGCATGCATGAATCATTTAAATTCAGTACTAATGTTCTAGATGTAGTCTCCAGTTCGATTATTGAATTAAATTAAGGGATACATTAATATTTATGAAATGTCCAGGCTTTCAATAATATGCGGTTTTATATCCTCTTTTTTTTTTTTTTTTTTTTTAAATCCGTCTGTCTTGTTCCCTGTTCCCCATCACCTCTTTCCGGTGCTGTAATTCTTTTCCCAGCTCTGTGGTGAGGGAGCAGGCACGAGAGGCCCAGTTGCTGCAGGAGACAGCGGAGGTGGAAAAGGCTCGCCATGGTGAAGTAGGCCAGGAAGAGCCTGACCTGTCCACTCTCAGCCTGGCAGAGAAAATGGCCATCTTTAACAAACTCACCCAGCAGTCCGGTGTCAACCCCGTCCGCCACAAGGACCCACGCACCCGGCGCAGTAATGCCCGTTACCAGACCCAGCCTATCATACCTGGAGTGGTAGAGCAGGTACAGGGAATTTTTTTTTTCTCCCATTTTAATACAATTGGAGCACTAATAAAATTAGGATCTAAAAGGTGTATAATTGTATCAAATTTTTGGCCAACTTGTTTTCAATATTATATGGTAAAGCCACCCATGGAGTGGTGGAGCCGCTTCTATTAATGATGGAAATATTTTAGATGATCTTCAATCACTCCACCAAAACCTTAAAGCATATACTCAGTTTTGTGGACACCCATCACATCCATATAAGTTTTTAAACATTGCTTTCCTGATCTACTCTTCATTTGCATTTTTCATAATTACCCCTCCTCTTCTGGGACGACTTTCCACTAGGTCCTGGTCCATGGCTACGGAGGGATTTCTTTTCTTTTCTTTTACTTTTAGTCGTAAGAGAATTAGTGGGGTTCAGCACTGATGTCAAGGGTGCAGCTAATGTTCTAGCTAATGATCCTAAATGATCATCTTCTGTTTCAAACCATGTCTTTGTGCCCAGGGGCTTTGTATGACTAGAACAGGTTTGGGCATCTTAGTTGCAATGAAGGGAAAGCTTAATGCTATAGCACGCAAAAGACATTCTATACTATTATTTGCTTCAGGCTTTGTGGAACACTACATATGGTTGTGATGGACAGGTGTCTATGAAACTTTGGCCATATAATGTAAAATATTCTTGTACGTATTAGTTTTTTGCGATATCACTGGAGCACCAGGTACTATGGAAAGTTTTGTAAAAGATTCTTACTTATGCTCATTATTCCAGTTTCCGGACTATGGCATGACGCCTGAACATAAATTCAGTCCATAATACAGTTGCAAAAAAATTAATCAGTGTATCGTTTATGCCACTGTACCTCCTAATATGACTATTTTCTCTCTCTCTCTCTCTCTCTCTCTCTCTCTCTCTCTCTCTCTCTCTCTCTGCATGCACATACGTGTATACAGTATATACGAGTTGTGCTTGACGGTTCTCTTTGGTGCAGGACGGCTCAGACTCTGATTTTTATGAGGAGGAGATGTGGCTCCCAGACGGACTTAGTGATCTGGACTATGTGAGAGAGCAGTGTGGTTATCTGTGGCTCGTCTGCTTCAGTTTTGCTCAGCTTGCAGTAAAACAATAGGCTTGTAGTGTGCTGTCGTGTTTCAGTATCACGCTATGAGTCACTGTCCCATATTGTTCTAGTTATATGTAATTGAAAGCCATATAGGTCGGTATGGCACTCTGCATCTTTTTAATGATATAAATGTGTGTTGTTTTTAAGGTCCGTGTTGTGATGATGAATTGCGCTTTGTTTGGGGGAGTTGTCTTGGAATTCTGTTTGCTAGAATGTCACACGAGTCTGTCTGTCAATTTTTTTTTTTCTTATGATAAGGTGTTGATTTAAAAGTCACTGTTGGTGTTTAAAGATATATATATATATTTTTGTATGCAAGTTATAAGAAAAAACTATAAGCATGTCTCTCTTGCACTGTGTGTTATTCGGGACTGAACATGTGCATCTGTGTTCTTGTGCTAAGACTTGCAGTTACAAGACTCTTCACTTCTGACTCTCCTTTGTATGATTCGGCCCTATGCTCCTCACCTGACTTTTTAATTCTGCTTATTTCTTGTTTTCCTGCAGCTTGGGGCTTGCTCTCCTTTCCCCCCCTCCTCATCTGTTGTAAAACCTACCACGGTTTCTACCGTCCATGCCGGCGATATTCACCTGGCCCAATCTAGTGTGTCCAACAGCTATAATGAACGCAAAGGTCTCTCTGAGCTGCCCGGCGCCGAGAGAGAGGAGTCCGACCTGGATGTTGGAATGAGGAAACTACTCTCTCAGCCAGACGGAGAGGTAGTGACCTCACATGAGTTCCAGGAGACAGACGGACATCAGAGGACAAGATCAGCAGTCACGGGTAGGGTTGTCTTCTTTGATGGGATGCCATGAAAATCATTTTTTAAAGCATTCTTACATGACGAGGACGTGCAGCAACACTGACGAAACATGAAATCTGTACCTTGTGTGGTTTACGTGGTTAAGCAGAATTTTCCTGTGCAGCTTTGAAACAGCAGCAACATACAAAACACTGATTTGAAAGATGGCATCTAAATTTCTTGATGTGCTGAATGTGTTTTATTGATCATTCATCGAGCATTAGGTATCCAATTTCACTTTAGTGAGCCAAGATTCCCTCACACACTTATGGAGGTACTTTAGTACAAACTGAAGCTTCTTGCAGCATTGCTCCTCTCCATCCTGGTACTGTGTGTTATGGTGAAATTACTTCAAAGCATTTAAGAAGCAGTTGACCAGAATGAACATGAATACACTGTTAGCAATTCTGATGTCACAGGTCACTTTTCGAATTGCGAAGCAGCCAGAAGACGAATTCTATTGGCACCTTCCTGAAGACATGCGGATTAGACTAATTGGAGTTCTCGAATTGCCTGTAATGAGTGATGTATACGTGTGTGTGTGTGTGTGTGTGTGTGTGTGTGTGTGCGCCCTGCAATGGATTGGCACACTGTCCCGGGTGTACCATTCATGTGTCTTGTGTCTTAAGTCTTCTGGCAAAGACTCCAGACACCCTGCGACCCTGAATACAGGATAAAGCGGTATAGACAATGAGTGAGTCCATAGTAAATCGTCATTAGGTGAGAAGGAGTGGATATGTGGTGCCCTGGTTTGGACAGACTTGGATCCTCCATCCTGACAGATTACAGAAGGATGAAAATGAAGTATCTGCCCTTAGAGAAGAGTACAGAGCCGAACAGTGTGAATCAGACTAGAAACTGTTGTTTTTTAGTGTTGGTTGCTCATCACTTGTGGCGCAATTGGAGATTACACAAGATGATGTCTAGCCACAGCTGTATTTCTGAACGTAACCGCAAAAAAAAACTAACAATCCTTTAACAACAGTAGTCGTCGGTTTATGAACATTTTTATAAGTATTGATGACTGGATGGTCTTGGCACTAACATGCTGTGAAATTGTACGCCAGAGAAACTGAGTCTTCAACAACTGATAATACCATCACATTTAGTCAGGCTCAAAATATTTTCTTAACCCTATGTTTGAAAATAAGCTCCGTTAATGTAACAGAGAAAGAAACACACTTCCTGCTGTGTCAGGGCTGTTTCCCACACAAGCTTGTGGTTCTGCACACTTCCTGTATGAATATAAAAACATTTACATCTCCCTCACCTAGATTTACTTTTATGTAAATTCACTAAGGCACTTTTCCTTTAGCTCGGATTGTATGATAATCTATTAACGATAAGACAAGACGGTGTCAAACCACACACCCATTCCTGTCTAGTCGCTCTCCGTCACTGAACTGGGGCTGTCCTACCGGCTTCCTGTATGTATATAATGCGTGTCTCTGTGTGTGTTTACTCTGCAACAGGTCTTCCTGAGCAGGCTGTTTCAGCAGCAGCGCTGACTGCATCTCAAGCCTTGAACGGGAGCACTTCTCTCGCGCAGCACACACACACTCAGCAGTTGCTGGAGTCCGGCAGAGAGGCCGTGTCGGAGGACAGGAAGAGGAGCAGAGAGGGAGAACAAGACACAGAAGAGGCAGAGGAGATTGCAGACATCATGTCAGCGAGGCAGATGTCCATCAAAGAGAGGCTAGTGCTCTCACACACACACACACACACACACACACACACACACGATTAGAGAGACAATCATTTAAACCTGCACAGCAATGTTGTCTTCATGAGTCTTTGGTATTTTGGATGCAATGTACAGTACTGTGTGTGTGTGTGTGTGTGTGTGTGTGT
>JAOVVA010000054.1:10887956-10900482 GCA_028565275.1 Leiocassis micropogon | reverse complement strand
TATTTTGTGAATGAAGGCATAAAACCGATTGACATTTACAGACTTTCTGTAAGTTTTCTGTATGTACCATTATGAGACGATTAGCCGCAATAAAACATTCAAAGGGTGCAAACCTTTTAGAGAAGACTATACTTCCGTGAATGACAATCCTTGAAAATAGACAAAAAAACTTCTCATCAGCTTACATAAAAAACACATCTGTTTGATTCAAACACCATTTGCACAACTATAGGGACTATAGAAGTCATTGCTACATCCCCTCTATAGTCCAGGCCATTTACACATGTTTGAGCCATTAAAGGAGTTCCTGGGAGGCCAGTGCTTCAGATGTGAAGCAGGTAGTCTGATCATGGCGCTGGTGTACTGAGAAAGTCCCCGTTTGACTTGAACATACTATGTAATATTCTCTGTGCCTTCTTTTAGAGAAGGGCAAAATGTGAATCCCACTTTTTTTTTTATGTACAGTCTGTTTAAAGGCGGAGCCAAAGAAATACTTGAAATATTGGTCACAAAGAAATTGTCCTTATAAAAATTCATATAGTTCAGATTCTTCTTTGTTACATGTACTGTTGTACATGTATTTCTATATTTATTATGCACAGTGCTTCAAAACCATCTTACCCACACTACAACGTCAGTCACTGCCATGCTGAGAATCAGTGAGGGCTCCATGGTGGATGTGGATGGTTGTGGTGAAATCTGTGGCTGATCTGTCCAGTCAATTCCTGCGAAGTGACCTATATAGGTTTACCTGATAAAATGCCAACTGAACAAAAAGACATGATCATTTTTCTTAATAAACTGGCAACTGAAGGCATGTGTTTGTTTACAGGAGAAGAGGAGGACTCTGAAGCCTCAGGGTTACTGACTTTTAGGAGAAAATTCTGACTGAAATATCTATTTCCTGCCTGTCAGTCATGAATTAGTGTGAAATAGAAAATGGAAAAACAGGAAAATGCTGTGTGTTACAGATAGTGTCGTTTACACTGTGGGTTTAGTTACTGTAGATTCTGTCTCACAGAGCTCCAGTAGCTTGTTTATAAAAGAAAATATACCAGTGTAAGCACTGAAAGTCCTTGTTTAAACCAAAGTTTGAGGCATTCAGATTCGTTTCTTTGCCCATCATTATGGTTGAATTGTAAAATAATTATTTTTAGGAACTTATTTTATTTTCATTAATGTATCCTCTTGCATAGAAATTCTTCTGTGTGTCTCTGTGATTCCTTGAAAAAAAATTTTTATTTTTTTTTGGGCAAGAAAATCATGAGTCCTACTAATCTTCATCATTGTGTGCAGGTGACTGGAGGTTGTACTGTGTAAGAGGAGAGAAGCCAGTAGAGGGCCACCTGCTGGAGGTGGTGTGTCACTGCAGCAGCCTGCGCTCTCGCACCTCCATGATTCTTCTCAACATCTCCAAAGCCAGCATGTTCCTGTGGCACGGCTGCAAGGCCCAAGCGCACACACTGGACGTGGGCCGCACTGCTGCTAACAAGATCAAAGAGCAGTGAGTGAACGCAACACGTACAGAACAAACACGCGCCGATATCTTATAATGTGGCTAAAAAAAGAAGAAGGTTGAGAAGGTGTTGTGGGGAAACAAAATATTACCAAGATTTATTACGGCACTAGATACAATCTTATTCATAAAAAAAATAAATAAAAACAAAGAACAACACTGCAAGATGGTGTCTGAAATCACTATATTATCAGATTTCAGTCTGGTCCACAGGAAATGTATTTGGGTACAAGTAAAAATATCCAGTATGTATAAAATCTTATTAGGACACAGTCCAGATACAAGATGCATTAAATGGCCTGGTACAGTATAAAGATATAAAGATGTTCTTTAGTAAAAGGGAAAAAAAATCTTAATCGATTAGTATTACTGTAGCTGAATAAAGGTACAGTAAGTAATAAAATAGGTAAATAATGTAATAAAGTCTACATCTAACCTCATTTATTTAAAAAAAATACAAAAGCCTTCTGATAAAATCTGGTTTCCACAAAGCGATTTAGCTTATATGCTTTATTTTTCAGGTGTCCTCTTGAGGCAGGGCTCCACAGCAGTAGCAAAGTGACCATCCATGAGTGTGAGGAAGGCACCGAACCAGTAGGATTCTGGGAAGCTCTTGGAAGACGTGACCGCAAGGCGTATGACTGTATGATCCATGGTGAGTCGGGTTTTTACAGCTGTGTAATGTGTATTAAACTAATGTGTATTTTGTGTGTGCAGTAGTTAACATGGATGGTTATTTGTGTTTCAGATTTGGGGAAGTTCAACTTCACGCCACGGTTGTATCAGTTAAGCAGTACATCAGGGGAGTTTGTGGCTGTGGAGTTGATCTGTCCATCTAGAGAGCCGAACCTGGTCAACTCGATGCCTTTCCACCAGGAAGATCTGTATAATGTCACTCAACCAGGTGTGGTACAGTACACACACACACACACACACACACACACACATATATATATATATATATATATATATACACACACACACACACACAAATTATTATTTTTTTTATTTTACATACCTTTTTCTCTTTCTTAATTGTTCTATAATACGTGAACTGGCTGCTTTAATGATACAATGTACTCAAGCAATATCACACTCAAGGTCGTACTGTTGTGCTTGAGTATCAGCACGACAGTGATGCCTTCGTCACTCTGGTTGCACTATAGTGTACAGTACGATACAGTTCTATACTATAGCTTGCCTAGTCTTGATAATATAACATCACAAAATCAACCTATAGAGCCCGTAAAACTGTTAAAGAAACTACTTTTTTTAAGACTTAATTTTGTTTCTCTTTATATAGGGAAATATAGGGAATATAATTTTTTTTGTCTTTCTGTTACAGCTCTGTTTTTGGTGGATAATCATCATGAGGTGTACCTGTGGCAGGGCTGGTGGTCTCAGGACACTGAGAACACAGGCTCTGCCCGCATCCGATGGGACTTAGACAGGAAATGTGCCATGGAAACTGTGCTGCAGTACTGCAGAGGTAAGAAATAAAAAGAGATATCGTCCAATTGATATGGGTGGGGGAATGCCCTTCTGTGTAATATTATGAAGTCATTAGTAGTTCTTTTATGCAATTTTATTGTACATTTATGTCATTGACATCTGGAAGATAATTATAAGGAGCGTTCAAATCAAACTGGGACTTTTGAACACCAATGTTGGTACGAACTGCCTTTATTTCTCTATATAATCCCCTGATACACTAGTGCACAAATCCCAGCGTTTTACTTGTGCTTGGTTACTGTACCATCAAGATAGTTGTAGGTTTTCTCAGTACGCCAGAGCGATGATCAGACTGCCTGCTTTCATGTCTGAAACACTGGCCTCCCAGGGACTCCTTTAAAGCCCAAATATGTGGAAATCGCTTAGAGCGAGGTCAGAACTGTGCTGGGACGTAGCAATAACTACCAGCCCCAGTGCAAGTGTGTGCTCTTAAATAACTGCACTGGGTGCTGAGGTACCTCGGCTGGGATCATACAGCATTCTTTAAAATGTTTCCACCATTTTCCACGGTTTTATCTGCAGCTATGACTCTCATCACAGTACTGTGCTTGAAGTCTTCTGTAAATGTTCGTTGGTTTTATCCATGAGAATTTTGTCACATGTCCCAGTTGACCGTTAAAGGCCTCGCTCAAGGTCTTTGCTGGGACAGCCTGGTGGTGCTGGGATTCGGGCTCAGTAGTCTGATGTTTTAGCCACTAAACTAGCAACAAAGTTTCTGGATTCACGGATTCATCTCAGAGACAAGACTTTAGTGCATTTTATGATCAGTGCTTAATTTTCTGAGAGTTGTCTCAAACAGGTAACATCTCAACTAATCAACATGATGTGAGGTTCTTAAAGCTCAAATTTATATACCGAATGAAATATTGACTTTAGGTACTACAGTGTGATTCTCACTTCTGAATATACAGTATATTCATCATTATCAATAAAGGTTTATACTGTTCCCATTGTCATTCATGTTTCAAGTCATGGACTTTTTCCCTTTTCCTGTTTCCCATTCTGCTGATCAGTTTTAAAATGGGAAATAAAAACACTATATGAACACACGAACACCCAGCAATAAAAGAGGTAGATTTTGAACCTCCTGGCTTATTCCACTTAAGTAGTAAATCAGGGTGTTTGCTGTGGAATGAATCGGTACAGCCAAACATCCAAACCACAGACTCCTATGGATTTTTATTTTTATTTTTATCAGCTATTATTTTAACCATGTTAAAAGGATGTCTTTAGAAGATCAGCTCTTGCTTCACAATCTATGTAACTGCATGTGTTCTACACAAATGTTTTTTTTTTTTGCCCCTTTCAACCTTTGCGTTCTGTATTTGTGTATCTGTTTAGAAAAGAATGAGAAGAAGCCTCCAAAGGCCTACCTGATTCATGCAGGACTGGAGCCACTTACATTCACCAACATGTTCCCCTGCTGGGAGCACAGAGAGGACATCGCTGAGATCACAGAGAAGGTTGTCCACTTCACTCTCCCTACCCCTCTCTACCTCTCTCTCTCTCTCTCTCTCTCTTTCTCTCGCTTTCTCTTTTAACAAACATACATACAAAAATTTTAATTTGTACAAATATCAAGAGAAAAATATCCGTTAAAGATTGATGGATGGATGGATGAATGAGTAAAACATGATCTGACCGTCTTTGCCTTGTTCCATGTTATAGGAAGCAGAAGTATGTAATCAGATCATACTAGTGGAAGATGTGTTGGCCAGACTCTGTAAGACCACCTATCCACTGATTGATCTCATGGCCCGGCCGTTACCAGAAGGTGTCGACCCTCTACACCTCGAGCTCTACCTGTCAGATAAAGACTTTGAGGTGAGATTCCAACCCCTATTCAGAACCTCTGTATTGATAATTCCCAAAAAAAACTGGTGATTGGGTTTGTGTGTGTGTGTGTGTGTGTGTCACACTGGTGATTGGGTTTAAAGGCTTTACTTTTGTATTAAGGCTTTTTGAAATTTCATTTTCGGATTTAGCACGGTATGTTCAGTGTTTATTTACATAAGCTCGTTTTCCACTCCAGTTATTTTTCTAACACGCAGCATTGTCTAGCTTTTGTGATTCTAATAAAAAATTGTAATAGATATCAAGTCTAGACTCGTCACATCTTTCCAAAAGGTACAAGTTTGCCACTATGGTGTTGATATTGTGTTGGTATTGAAGATATGTTTTTTTTTATTATTCTAGTGTGTGTATGTTTTTTTTTGTTTGGTTTTTTTTTTTTTTTCCTGTCTCTCTCTCTCCTAATTTACTCTCCATCCTCCTTCTTCACCCTCTTATGGAAAGCCTTTTCTTCCAGCGTTATACTTTTTTTTGCCATTTGTCCATTGTGGTGGCATAGTCATGTATTTGATATTGGTTACGTTTTCCTTTCACCTTTAGGGTGTAGGGGCCTATGGGAAGGTGAGTTTTTACAGACTGCTAGTGTTCTCCACATTCACACAAAGCTTGTATTTGGAATCGGTCGACCTGTAGTCGTTTCTTTTGCTTGTTTCACAGCTCTCACCAAAAAGTGTCTTCTTGATAACATTGTTCTGGGTATTTGACCTGCCACACACGATAACACACTGATTTATTTACTGCATGTGTTTCACACACTTAATTGACTAATGTGTTTTTTAATTGAGAGAGATTTCCTGGTGTTATTCACGTGTTTACTGGTTTATGTACAGTGATGTCCATTTATTCAGTATTTGTGCCCCAACTTGCTATTAACCGCAATAATTTCAAACACAAAAAATTACTTGCACTTATTAATATCTATTAATGACAAATAAGGATCTGCACTGAAATCAAATAAGCAATAACTAATCTTATGTTAAATGATTTGTTTATTATTAAAACTATAGTGGTCTTTTATGGTATTATAGTCAGTATTCTATTGAATAGACCTGTAGTACAGAGCTAGACAACATGTTAACGTGTTTAAGTTTGTAATATTCTGGCCCTGACTCATGATTATTTTCTAAAGAAGTGTTTCTGAAATATGAACAACTTTGGGCCACCTGTACTTGGAACATAAGTTTTTTGCATCTCAGGCTCTTGTGTATTGAAATCTCAGTACTGCGTTATTGTAGATGTACAGTGCACATTAGATTTGCCTTGTAGCCTCAGGCCCTTTTTGTCAGGTGTATTTACCATATAGGGCACTTGGATTCATAGGTAAAACTACTGACTTTTTCTATAGATGATTTGTCAGCTTCCTTCATCCTTTCATCAGTGGAAACGAACCAGTGCAGCACTGACACTACCCTGTGTGCTGCACTGGCATGAAGGTTGGCATTGAGGCCTGCATAGCAACAGCTAGACTGACGTCTCTAATATCTACACATGCCACTCCTGAGTTGCCAGTGAGATCCACACCCCCTCTGGACCTGTCTGACTCGTCCTGGTGGTCTGGACCACGTGTGGTCTGCTTGGTATAGGTGTGGTGACTGGGGACGGTTCCACTTTTTTACTGTGAAGATGGTCCTGGCCACTGCTGAAGCAGACAGCTGTTCTCTGAGGACTTGAGGGGAGTTTTTTCTTGCCACCGTCGCCCTCGACTTGCTCATCAGAGACAGTCTGATAATTTTTACTCCAACACGTTCTATCACATTTCAATAATTTTTTTCTTTATTTTTGATTCTGTAAAGCTGCGTTGCGACAATGACAGTTGTTAAAAGCGCTATACAAATAAAAGTGAATTATACCCAGCAGGTCACCTGTATGGTAAATGTAGCTAACTAAAGGGTCAGTGAGATGTGACTAAAAGGCTAAAGGCATAATTAATAACCTAAAGGTAAATCAATAAGGGTGAAAATTCCTTAATTAAGTATTAGTAAATATTTCAGCTTTAAATATGTGGGTGTATGGTCCTTCCCACTTCACAACACACCTTTTCACGATCTAATCATCTTGCAATGTTTCCCAAAGTCGATGTGTTCCTTTTTCAGGAAGCACTAGATATGTCGAGGATGGAGTACGAAGCTTTGCCGGGATGGAAGCAGGTGAATTTGAAGAAAGCCAAAGGATTGTTCTAATGGGTTTCTTACTGTGAAGATGTACAGACGAGGTGACGGCCTCTGCTGCAGTGTTAAAAGATGGAACGTGTGAATAGATGGAACATACGTGTGGTGCATTAAACACTCCTATTGTAGCAGAACTATTGTAGCAGTATAAATGTACACACATGCATGTGCAGGTGTAAATGCACTGGAAAGAATGGTGGATAGTGGAGTGCACATATAAAGAAAAGAAAGGCGTGGTGGATATACAGTAGATAGAGATCTGCAGAGGTTTACCAGCCTCTTCGAGCACATCTCTTCCTATTCTATTTTTTTTTTTAAGATGTAAAAAGTTGTAAATTACTGTAACGTTTCTTTGATTGTGATTTGTGGTTTCCAGCTGTTTCTTTATTATTATTTTTTCCTTCATTCCACTACATGTGAAATGTAGCACAGGTCAAGATGCCATTACAATTTCCTGCAAGCTAAAAAAGAGAAAAGACCTAATATTGTATCATTTGACTAATGCAGCAACAGCAGACTGTTTTTGCTTTGCAGTGCTCTTCGATATTTTACTCACTTGCGTAAACACTTAACAGGGAATTTCTTGCAGTAAATGTACAGTAGAGTATGGATTTTTACAGAGATAATGATGTACTAATAATCATGATTAATGTGACAGGATTAATGTGATCTACATGGCATCACAGATCGGCGAGAAGGTGTGTGTGTCTGTGATTGAGTAATGTGTGAGTGTGATGTTAACATGAATTGAATTAAACAATGTTAAACTGGAGGTTAAATCTCCTTGCTCAGATTCTACAGTGTATAGTGCCTTTGCTTTCATGTACAGTTTATATAATGAAAAATAATAGTATGCAATTTTAATATTTTTGTGACTATAAATAATATCAAGGGGAAATAAAAGAGTGAATGATGAAAATATGCAGTCAGTGGTCTGCTCCTGTGATTTCTTTTTTACACACCCGCAAATTTCATCCGTCAGCTCCGAGTTAAGATGGTCTTTAAATGCAACAGACATCACTACTGCTCAGACTCGCAACATCACAATTTCAGTTTCTGTGTGCGAGTATTTTATATACACACACAAAACAATCACTTCCATCATTACAAGATGTTTTTCTTTTATTATTGCTAACAAGTATTCGTCACAGCTACAGTAAGCACTTTACATAATTCAGTTCAGGAACTTGCACAATTATACAGTAATTCATTTCATGTGTTCTGAGGAGGGTTTTTCTGTTTTGTGTGCATGCAGAATCATGTTCCATCAATTATCTGTTTCTATCAAGCTACATGTAAAGTAAATCAGGATTACTCAAGGAGTTTAAGAGTACCTATAGGTTTAAACACGGTGTTTTTGCTAAGATGGGAGATAAACAGATTGTGCTGGAGGACAGTGTTTCTACATCATGGTCTGCTACTAGGTTTGTAAACTGTTCGAGAGGATTTATGAAGTGGTTATTTGTAATATTGTTCACTACTAAGAGGAGGATTGCAGAAGACGAAGCTAGAGAAAGGAGACTGATGGCACAAATGGAACAATGCAAATGGATCTGGTTGCAAAAGTGTAGCAACCAGTTCATGATCTGAAAAAGGGGATAAAGTATTTAATGTGTACGTTTTTCTGTTTTTAAAATAAACAGCAAATTGCAAAAAAAATTAGCGATATGGACTGAATGAGGGGCTTGCAAATTGGTAAAAATTCTGTGTATTGCATTGAAATATACTTTTAAATTATATGATTAGAGAGCAGAGGACATTTGTGCTTTCTAGTTTCTTACCAGGTTTGAGGGTTGAGGGTTCGAGTCCCACCTTCAGGTCTGTGTGCATGTTCTCCTTTTTAGGTGGGTTTCCTTTGGGTACTCTGGTATCCTCCCACATGCCAAAGACATGCAGATCACGCTAATCTGAGTTTCATAATTGCCCACAGTATTTTTAAGTGTGTGTGTGCGCGCTTGTGCCCTGCAATGGATTGGCACTCCGTTCAGGTCCTGGCCTTTTTACAGGATGAAAAAAAATGTAGAAAATGAGCGAGAGTTTCTTAACATTCTTTCCATAAAAGCAAACACCATGTAATTAATCCCTTCTCGACACATTGAGAAATCATTTCAGAACATTTTTGTTTGCTTACAGGGTCATCGCTCAGTGATCCTCGACTCAATATTGTGCTAATTGGCTGGAAAGACCACAGCTGGAAACATCATCTTTGGCAAAAAAACTTTAATCCAAAAGAAAGACTTCAGAGAATGTGTAGCAACATGGATAATTTGCAGGAGAACACATTCTTATTAGACATTCCAGGGTTGGACGGGGACTGTGTTTTGGAGAAAACACCTGTGCTTGACTGAGAGATACTACAAAGTGTTCAGACTGTTTATTCCATAATTGCACCCATTGTATTCCTTCTGGTTGTGTAAGCAGCGTGTGAACAAACGCACTACAGAAGAACTTTTTGGTGACTGTGTCTGGGATCACACCATAGTGCCGTCACCGCTAGGAGAGGGGAGGACATAAAGCATTGCATTGAGAGTGAAGGAGACACCCTGCAGTGTCTTGTTGAAAAATGTGGGAAGAGATACCATGTTCCTTGACACTACAGGGAAGAAGGGAGCTGTGCGAGTGTCTGAACTGATGAAAAGATAGAATAAGCAGTGGTCTTTTTCATTAAGACGGAGAAAAATGTGAGACGGATGAGAGGAAATACTACCTTGTAAACACAACACACACTTGACATTAATAGACAGTAAGAAAAGTATGGGATTTTTTTTTTTTTTTTTTTTTTGAGAAAACCAACATAACATCACATGGAATGCAGTATTTAACCCAGTGTGTCTGGATCCAATGATTTGTTTTAATTAACTTTCTTCCTTTTTTTTTTTAACTCATAAGTTTCAGAAGAAACTGAAGCTCCTGGCAAGTGACAGAAATTTGCTGAATCCCACATTTTACACTGTATGTAAAAATGTTCAATATTTTACAATAATTTAGCGAAACTTGCACATACAATTTGTTCTTCTGCAGTTTTGCCTTAACTCTGATGATCAGAACTCTGCATGTGGCTCAGTTGAGTCTCCGCTGCCTGGGACTTCATTCACTCTATCATTAAGGTAGGCAGAAATAAAAATCATGTTTAGGCACATAAAAGATATCTGACTACAAACCCTGACACGACCAGTTTAAAATCTGTAAGATGATGTGCAGAAAGTAAAAGGGGCTGAAAACTGAATTACTGAGCCAGGGACTGATGAGAAAATTGGGAATGCGACATCTAATACCAATCTGGCAACAACAAGTGATGTATAAAAGATCTACCAGCATGTAAATCACTAGAACACAGATCAGCCATAATGTTATGACCACCTGTGTAACATTTGAGTAGATCCCCCTCTTTGGCAACCATAACGGTGATGTGCTTAAGCTGACGCTCTCTGTAAGCTCTCCATAACCCCTTTCTTGTCCTGCTCTGACCCCGTGGAAGGAGGACAGCTGCCCAGATACAGCATTCCGTCCCCAAACCATACGAGCCACAGGATCTCATGTGATCTGTTTTATAGGGCTTTTCACATGTATATACTATATGTAACCCTGACCTACAGCTAAAGTAAAAAAGTGTAGGCTCAAACCAGCGACGCCATGCATCAGAAGCTCCATGCTCACCGCTGAACCATTGTAGTCTAGGTGAGCCTTGTGCTTATTGGTCTTTTGTCTTAAGAAGTGACTCAAGGCAAAGAAGTGATTAATAGAAGACATGCTGCTTCAGTGCTTATCACTTCCATGCACATTCTCTGAGTAACAGGAAATGTAGCTTTGTCATCATTATTAACCAGCACACACCAACACACTGTACCTGCCCACCTTCTGAGAAGTGTTTAAAGTGGTTTTTCTGCAATTTTTATTTTTTTTTTCCAAATGAAAAAGTTGTGCACAGGTATGTATTAAGAGGCTTTGTTTAATAAGTACTGAATGTATTTTATTGAAACATCACACCTGGGGCTCAACCCAACCACCTTCACCTGCAGGAGCCACTATTTTACCCACCGCAGCCCCTAGGGACAGAGGTGGAGGTCAGATTGGGGTAGTGGGTCTGTCCATGTGCCATCCGGAGCATCTGGTGATGGATACTCTGCACCCTGGAGACATATCCGTTGCTTCTATAGCAGTTACTTAAGGGGTCAGGTTGCCAGCTCAACATCAGATTGTCATTCACACACTGTGGGCAATTTGGGAACGCCAGTTAGACTATTCTGCAGGTCTTTGGATTGTGGGAGGAAATCAGAGTACCCGAAGGAAACCCACCAAGCTCGGGGAGAACATGCAAACTCCATGCACACAGACCAGAGGTAGAAATCAAACCCAAAGGTGGCGGTGCTAATCACTAAGCCACCGTGCCACCAGAGGTGAGATAGTAGGCATAATTATGTACATCAATGACTTAACATAATGAAACAAATAAAAGATGTTCAGCGTGGATCTGGCACTCAGTTCTCATCATCCTCATTGGGTCCAAGGATTCATGTACATGTCACAATCATGACCAGCAGGGGGAGATATGCTATAGGAAATAATCCCCAAGCTGCATACCATGAACTGAGCAATGACACCAACATTTGTCAAGCATCATACTTATAGTGTAGAAAAAGATTGGCGGACAGAATATGCTTTATAATTTCGTAGGTCATACAATTAGGAAATTATAATTGTAACCATGGTTTGTGATGTGGCACAGAGACCTTGCTGACCGTTACAGTGCTCTAACCGCCAGGCCCTCCATTCATCTGCAATCGTTTTGGTTTTACATATGCGGGCGATTCTGTTTAAAGGGCAAATATTTGTGTAGGTTGCATGTGACATTTTGACTTGAGAAGTATTTTAATGGCTGGGAATGATAACAGTTCTATTAGGAATGGGAACCAGTGCATGACTAGAAAGTGTGACCACAATGGGGAGACCTACAGTCCAGTACTACTCATGAGAACTAGTCGAAAATGTATTTGTTTTACGTCAACGCAGTGTCCAAATGAATATATACATTTGTACAGTAAATAATAAATGTGGGAGCAAAACCTATTCTATTCTACTACACAAAGCTTTAAAACTGTTACATTGGCTTTAAAATAATATTCTATGTGCTTCTAGGTTCATGTGCTTTTAACATAGTGTTGTTGTCATTGTTCTTTCAGCTGCTCCTGTCAAGGACTCGTCACAGCGGAGCACCCGATCCACACACACACAGCTTGGCACAAGTTTTACACAGGAAGCCCTTCCGGATGCAACCCTCCCATTTTTTCAGTGCTTGGGCCCGGCACTGAATCCAGTGGCTGAGTTGTGGGCATTGGCTAGAATTTTTAACCTTGGCCTTCCGAATGGTAGCCAAGGTGTGTGTGTGTGTGTGTGCGTCTGTGTGTGTGTGTGTGTCTGTGTGTGTGTGTCTGTGTGTGTGTGTGTGTCTGTGTGTGTGTGTGTGTCTGTGTGTGTGTGT
>JAOVVA010000054.1:10861257-10878084 GCA_028565275.1 Leiocassis micropogon | reverse complement strand
AAAACAGATGCCAGTGATGCAGACACAGCTGAAAGTGAAATGCCAACAAATTCTTATGAAGCAAACCCCTGGTCATACAGTATTTAAGTGACCACTTTGATTTCAAGCACAGCAAAAGGAACAGATTTATTATGCAAGTGTGTTCCATCCCCCATCCCACCCCCGCTGTTAAAAAAAAAACTAAAAAGTAGTAAACAGTAGTAACAGTACTTTTACTTAAGTACAAAATTGTATTACTCTTTCCACCTCTGAGTATTATACAACAGATTCACACTCGACACAAAATTTCAAAAACTCAATGGGATTGGGGTCAAAATGGAAAAATGTACGGCGTTGTATTAAGTTCAGACGACTTCCTGGCCGTGTCTCTCTCAGGTTCTCGATGAATCTATCCTCTTGTCACTAACTTCCTATCACACGCATGATAATGGACTCAACAGGTTCGATGAGATTGAACAGAGTTATTACTACAGTATGCCCAATTAGATCGCACCACACTCTTACCAGGCACTTATCACGCTCTTCTTAGCTTGTCATTGCGACCGAAATGCACGCTGCTTTTCATCGTGAAGTGATGCTGTGAGAAATTGGATTTATACAAAATTCTCTGAATGGGAAAAAAAAACCATGCTGATAGTCTGCTGCATGGGCGCCATAAACGTTGTAAGCACCAGAGAAACACAAAATGAACTTACAATGTGGCATGAACCGACCATAGCCATAGCACAAGACTGAAGAGGTGGTTGTGAGGACTCCATTGACGTGGCAACAACGCAGTGACGTCCCAAAGACGACTCAGTCACAACGCCATCCAATCTTACCCTTCAGCACTTGAGCTTTACCCTCATGCCTCACAGCCGGGCTGATATTCAGTACATCAGCACTCCTGTGTGATCACTCTTTTGTCCCTAAGAGGTGTTCAGTATATCATTAACTGATCATTAATATGTCCCTATTGTGTCCTTCCAGTGTCTTGCATTGACCACATGGTCACACAGCAGCGCCACATTAAGGGAAGACAATATCCTTACCGGTTTCTACTGATTTCTTGCCAAGTTGTGTAAGTTCATACCGCATTCAGACAATTTTTGATGGAACATGGCTCAGTGTGAAAGCCCCGCTTAGCTCCTAGTCGTTCACCAGCATGGGTGAAAGTAGATGTCATCGTAAACACCACTTTGTCTCCTTAGTATTTGCTTCTGTCATTTCGAGTTGCCTTTGTTCACAGGCTGGCTTTTAACACTAGGCTGAATCCCAATCCCTCTCTATCCCCTGATCAGGGAAGTACTTGGCGTGTGTGAAACAAAGAACCGTGCACCCTAGATGTCACACAAGCTTTCCATTTTACGCTATTTGGGATTCAAAGTAGAAAGTGAGCTGATATTATTGCTATTCTGCCTCTCACTCACTCTCACTCATCTTCTATACCGAGTGCAAATCTAGGGCACAAATCTATAATAGTTGTGAAAAGTGCGCAGTGGGATTCGGAACAAGGCAATTGCTCTTAAATTAAACCGCTCTAATCCTCAATTAGAGTTCATTGCAAAAGTGCATGATGGGTCCTAGCCTTTGACCCTTTCCCAAACGAGAGATAAGAGTGTGCGTAATTCATATCAGTTATGCCTCGACCAGAACCACATGTTGGCGCTGCTCTAGTGCTCCCCTGCCAGATCTGGCATCAGTGAGCTGTGGTTTACACAGCCAGGGCTCAGAGTGCAGCGTCAGCATGCCAGCGCCGTGATTGATGCGTGAGGTGCTCTGTTCTGTGATCAACTGAAGGGGAAGGATTTTCCTCATCTGTTATTTAGAGAGTAAAATGAGAGAACAAAACCATTGCTCTTTTTTCTAGTAATGAAACGTCAAGTGATTTTCAGGATTTGTTTATGCACATTTCTGGATGCTCAATTATTAAAAACATATGAATGTGTAGGCATGAGGTGCGAGGGAGAAGGAGCTTTTTTTTTTTGCCCTTTGCAGATTTATTTTTTATTTTTTTTCCCCCTTTTTGTCCATTTGTGAAAAGAAGTGCTGCTGGTAATAGAATTCAGGCAAATCAGCTCATAATATGTGTATTGTAGGTAAGATTTAATGCAGAAATGACCAGTCCCGCGATGTTACTCTACAGTTAAGTAATATCAAGCTTGTCCCTGTCACTCAATCAGTTTGATGCCAGCTTTCATTAGGAAACTTTAAAAAGACAAAACACGCATTTTTCTCCAAGGTGTGTGGATCTTAGTTTCTTACACTTGTTAATAAATTATATCTTTTCATGCTGTCGAAGCAAACTTTCCTCCACTACTTTTTAGTGAGATAGATGGTCACTAAAAAAGGATTTACACCTAAATAATAAAAATACTAATAAAGCTCAAACCCTGAAGGCAGCTATTGTAGGTCCAAAACAAAGCCGGGCTTGGGGATTGTTTTCTTTTAAATGAATCAGCCAATTTACAGCCATGTGCTTTTCAGTTCTGCTTCTTTTGGAACCTAGTTGTGGTATTCCTCTTCAGGCAAAATGTGCTCCTGTACAGATGCTGGAACCTACAGCACCTGGGTGCTCTGTGTCCCATTTACAGATAGCAGTTTCAACAAACTTTAGAAACCTTAGTCAGCACTGACGACAGTGCGTGCAGGGCTGGCTGGTGTAAATGACCATGCTTTCCTTTTAGAATTTTAATAGATTAAAAAAGTGGGTTTAAAGTGGATTTTTTTTTTTTTGAGGAACCAAGAACAGCAGCACCACTAAATAGATTTGCAGTCTGTCTTATAAAAGTATATCAAGTAATTACACTTGGTCAAACATTTTCTATATTTCCTGTGCACTGAGGCTAATTTATTTATGGTCACTATGGTGACAAGAGTCACTAAATACACAAATACACTGCACATCATCAAGTGCATAAGAGCCTTTGATTGATTAATTCTTACAGCGATTAATATCTTTCAATTTTTATTAACCCTAATATTACTGTGTTTCCGAAGGGTCACATTGTTCGCCTGTGTCAAGCAAAGAAAACAACTAAGGATATTTGTAGAAATGAACCTAGAAATTTCTTGCACTGCTAGAAGAGAGATGGGCGTGAGAGAGGAAACGCATGAAGTGATGCACCCACCAGTACATCTGGAGGCAGTGTTATGATCTGGGGTTGGTTCAGTTGGTCAGGTCTAGACTCAGCAACATTATGTGGCAATAAAATGAAGTCAGCTGATGGCCTGCATGTACTGAATGACCAGGTTATCAGAGGAATGCATTTTCTTTTCTTTCCTGATTGCACGGGCATATTGTGAGTGGTTCTTTAAGCATGAGGAATCATTATCGCAAATAAATTGGCCATCACAGAGTCCTGACCTTAATCCCATTCAAAGTCTTGTGATGTGCTGGAGAAGACGTCATGGAGTAGTTTGACTCTCCTGTCATCAATACAAGATCTTGGCCAAAACTCAATACAACCCTGGATGGAAAGAAGCATTGTTACAGTACATGTCTTATGGTTGTTGAAACAACGGCATGCAGAATCTGTGCCATAATCAAGGCTAAAGGCTGTTGGACCAAATTTTAGTGCGTGTGGTGTTTTTTGGCCAGGCAACGTATCATTAGCTGTGACTGAGAAGGTGAACATGAAATATAATATCAGGTATAATCAAATTGAATGAGATGATTTCTGTCTCAGTCACTGTTTTTTTTTTTTTTTTTATCCTTTGGAAGAGATGCATTGTGCCATCAAAGTATGGTTTAAACAAGCGGGCCAAACAGCAGAACAGTAAGTGTTGTTAAAAGAAAGAGTAGGTTAATAAAAAGCACAGCTTTTCTACAGATAATTCTTGTGATTTGGATGAGACGTTGCATGATTACAGACTTGACCATAATGGTTTCATGATAGTAACTAACTGACCACTTCCAAATTAATATCATGTACAGTACATTGTCGTGATCGGCTGTCACTAGATCCATATATATATATATATATATATATAATGTGTGTGTGTATATAGTAACATGCAGATGTGACAGATGTACAGTATATATGAAACAATAGGAATTCTGTAACTTGCACTGTCCTCCATATTCTCTCTTCAGCACTTGAAAAGGCAGTTATGTACAGGATGTGTGTACGTTAATGCCAGCCATGCCATTGGTAAAGAGTGTTCTCGTGTCCTCAGCTCCTCCGCTTCCAGATGTCTGAAGTTGTTGTTCTGTCAGTGTGGTGTACTGTGTCATAAGTAAACAGGCCAGGCCCATCAAAAAACTCTGCAGCTCTGGGAATATCTCAGAAATATCGCAGAACTAGCAATGAATAAAAATGGAGATTTGCCACACACCTGAGGAACATATATTATGAAGACACTTTTTAAGAAGAAAACAAGTCTGACTCACTGGTGAACCATTTAGTACTTTTGTGTCGCTTATCTTTTTTGGCTGCTTCATGTGTTTCTTTCGCTTTGATCTGTATTCAGGGTTTTTTTTTTTTTAAAGACGTTAAAGAGTTCTGTCCTGTTCATGAAGATTTCCAGTTGCTAATCAGATACCGTAACAAGATATCAAGGCTAAAAGACTCTGGGTTAAGCCTCAAGTCCGTTCAGAGTTACAGAAGTGTACAGTGCTGCTTTATTCTAAAGCAGGGAGGAAATAAGCGAGGTCGGCTGATGCATATGTCAAAAAAAAAAAAAAAAAAGAATGAAAAGAGAAAAACAGGTGGGTGTAACAGTTGCTGCTGTCCTTCAAAGTTTCCTGGCAAATGGGGTTCTTCTGGAACGGTCAGGGGTTGGATAACATTTAATTGAATTTGAAAGGAAGACAATGGTCTCTGAAACGTAACTCTCTGTAATCATTTTGTGTTGAAATGTCCGCACTTAAAGCAAAGCTGCAAGAATAATGACCATGATGTGGCCTAAAAAAACCTATGATGGATGTAACTTTAGATGATGCTACACTATTTTAAGAATTTCACACCATGCTTTTTTTTTCTTTTTTTTTTTCGGAGAATTAATTCTATTAAGACAATTAAACCAATTCTATCTGTTTAACACTGTACTGTATCTGAGTGTGTCATTATTTGTAGGTGAAATAATTAAGCCACCTAAAATCACTCATGAATGTTTTGCTGTATGTACAGTGCAATTGACTTTCCCCTTCTCTTGACCATGCGTGTGTGTACGTGTGTGAGAGAGTGAGTTGAGGTCAGATGGGGGATTAGGGGTTTAGCTGAGTGTCTCTTATGGGCCACAGCTGCACATGGCTGTTCTAGCAGCTGTGTGATGTCATCTTTAATGGACGGCGGTGTCCACTGGGAAATGGGAAACTAGTGGAGGGGGGTAAAATGATCTTCCTCATAAATCATGTGTCCACCTGCTGCATACATACCTGTCATTTACTGCTATGGCTTGTAGAATAGTTTTTTTATTTTTCTGTTTTATAGAACTGTTGTTTTGTGGTTATGCTTTTAGTCCATGATCCTTTTCGGCATGTTGCCCCAGTACCCAATAAATTATGGATCTATGATGAAACATTTTTGAGAGCAAAGAGATGTTTTTTGTCTGATGGAGGAAATGATGAAAGATGAGTGTAAAGTCTGCATTAGATCAGGGCATTCTCCATATCCTGAAATCAGACTGGGACAGCTCACCATCAGGGATGTAAGGTGAGACGGTGAGGCAGATGGAGGGGCGACAGGGTCGAGGTGTGTGTGCGTGTGTGTGTATGTGTGTATATATACACAAGTAGATGAGTGGATATGTGTTTGTCAGCTGTGCACGCCACTCAACATTTTCTTCTTTGATATTGCTTTGAAGACCAAAACATATTGACATCAGATCAAATACAGTAATGTATCTAAGGTTATCAGTGCATGAAACAATCAGACAGTAAATCTGCACAGAAACTCCAACTCCAAATCTTCCAACACAGGACAGTCTTCAGGATGGTACACTTTCTGATTTCTTAGTAACATGACAATAAACACTGCCTGGCCAAAAAAGAAAAAAAAAATGCACATATTAATTATTTTCTTGGACCCCATTACATTTGATTACTGCACACATGGAGTTACTCCGCAGTCTTCTCACACACACCCCTAAGATGTTTTGTTGAACTTTCTGCTCCCACGATGTCGACCTGACGATTTTTGCCATAGTTGTCCTGGAGTATGCCTCAGAGAAGAAGAAATCCATTGATGTGATAACCTGGTCATTCAGTACATTCAGGTCATCAGGTGACTTCATTTTACGGCCACACAACATTGCTGAGCCTCGACCTGACAAACTGAAGCAACCCCAGATCATAACACTGCCTCCAGAGGCTTGTACAGTGGGCTCTATACATGATGGGTGCATTGCCTCATGTGCTTCCCTTCTTACCCTGATGAACCTATTACTTTGAAATATGGTCAATCGGGCCAATCACATGACCTTTTTCCATTGCTTCAAAGTCATTGACTCCTAGCAAACTCAAGCTTTTTTCTGATTAGCCTTACTGATGTCGACACAGCTGTTTGGTCTCCTATGAGTTCTAGTCATATTGTGTGTGTGAAAAATGCTCTCATGTTCACTATTAAACATGGCTGTTGGAAAGTGTTTCGATGATCTCTAAATAGTCATTAATGATTTTACACAATCACATTTCTTCCATCAAACCCAATTCCAGTCATTCCAGCGATCTCCTTCGTTGTTTTCTTTGCTCGATGCGGCCCAATAACTTGACCCTTCTGAAACACAGGAACATCTTTTCCCCTTCTGACATGGCTGTTTAAGAAATGTGAAGCTGCTCACTGCATCACTTAGGGGTAAAAGAATTGTTGCTAGCCAAAACATTTTCGTTTTTTGCTGCAGCAATTATTTCAGTAAAGGCTCTGTAAAGTATTTGCTTGTTTAAGTTGAGATGGCAACTTTTTTTTGGCCAGGCAGTATAAATTTTAACTTTATAATGTAAGAGGAATAAAACTCTTCAATATATGGAAAATAATCAACTCCATCACTTAGTTGTTGATTAGTTTTCTACAACAGCCTACTCTATTATGATTTAGTCCTTAGTTAGACCAGCATGCTTCAATAAGGTAAAAGATTCCCAAACATAAAGGGATAAATTAGTGAGACAGACGAGCAAATTAGGAACTTATTTAACTACTGATGTGCTCCAGCCACTCACAAAAATTTTTTTTTTGCAGTTTGTGTGTCAGAATGTGAGAGAATATCTAATAACTTGAAAGACAGAGACATGACTGTGCAGTATTCTGTGCATGGAGAGAATGCTGATGAAATAGTCTGTAAGGTTGTGATCTGTAATGTGTCACTGAGTTTGATCCGTCACTGCCGGGATTTTAATTTCTAACATGTACAAAGTGCTGAGGATGTGGGTGAAAGCTTTGCTGTCAAACACGGGATCGGCTGACTCTGCTGTCCTTCGCTGAGCTTCTGTCACTTCTCTTTGCTGATGCTTCTTTTCCTTACTTCAGTCAGGGTTCAAACACAAACTGCTGAAACGCTATTGTTCGAATTCCCATTAAAATAATCCTCCTGGTCCGGAATACAATGCATCAAATGTAATAGAGAGAACGGATACAAAAGGTAAGAAGTAATGATGTTTGCACCTTACAGAAAGGCAGACATAAATATTGTGCATGAGACTTTGATGAATAAAACATGCACTTTAATCAAAGCTTGCATTTTATAGTATACTCCATTAGAAATTTCCTAAGCGTGCTTTTCTTTACTAAACAATGCCCTTTAAATATTACAGAGGCTTTGGAAATGTTCCCAGGGCTCTGAATGTTCCCTGGAGCATAAGGGCTGATTGATACAGTATTTCTGTACAGATGATTATTGTTTCAGCAGGTTGTTCTTCAATCTCTATAAAGATTGCTCATTTGGTTATTGGTCTCCCTCCTGAGCAAGGTTCTAGTCCAGGTTACTAACATCAGCCAAATGGCCAGCTCAAGCCCTCATACTTCTTCCATTTCACAACGTTACAGCTCCACTGTGCTCTTGGGAACATTGGGAAACAGTTTTATACCATTGCCCAGATTTATCTATCTATCTAGAGTTCATTTTCTATCATTTAACTCTTTAGTGAGATATAAATGGATTTGAGAACCTGCTTGCACCCTTCACAATCACTGTTTTCAATATATAAATATGGACACACACTGCTCTTCAGGCACGCAGGACCGTTTTATACGTTCTTTCCATCTCTTCTCTAATTCCCTCTCCTGGTTCATTATGTTCAATCTACAGGGTCTGATTAATCTGTAGCACTTTCTCTGGGACCAGGCATGAGACAATCTCAAATTTCCCTCCATTTTGCATGGTCTGCTATGTTTTTTTTTTGTTCAGAACTTTGACTCTCCCAAACCATCTCAGTCTTCTTACTTTCTAAGATGTGCAAACACTTCCTCATACTGTATATAATCTCATGACTTAACACCAGAAAATGAAATTCTCGGTCGTCACCTAGTATTATGATATATGTGTGAGTGACTGAAGCGAAGACTGAACATGTTTACACTGCATGAACACTGTAAATGTTTGACACTGACGTGAGGATGACTGATCTTTATGAAAATAATTGCATTTTTCTTTACATATATATTAACGGGTGAAATGGACAGTTTAATCACAGTGCAAATAAAGCATGAGGACATATTTAACTAATGCATGACAGGCTGTGTTTTTAAATTAGCTTTGAGAAAGAAAAAAAATGCTGGTGGAGCTCTTTATAGCTGCTATAACATAAGTGATAACAGAAATTAACTTGTCTTTTAGACACTACACATCATTTAACTATAAACTGTTTAAAAAAAGGGTGTTTTGTAATTTCCATCCATCCATCTAGGAGCCTCTGTAGTCCAACTAGAGGTCAGTTCTGATTACCATTGAATTTATTCCCATTTAACGACCATGGTAGGACCTCTGGTCTACATTCACACACTACAGGCAATTTGGGAACGCCAATGAGTCTAATCTGCATGTCTTTGGACTGTGGGAGGAAACCGGAGCACCTGGAGGAAACGCACCAGGCACAGGGAGAACATATAAACTCCATGCACACAGACACTGAGGCCGTAATCGAACCCGGACCCTGGAAGCACAAGACGACAATAATATACATTTATAGGTAATTAAACAACTATGCAGTATAACATGACATATTGCAGATTATTTTCCTCCACTATATTGCCCTTTCATGCTTTTTGTTTTTTTCATTTGAAGGACAACACTATATGGAAATTATACTTACTCTGGGTAATAATAGTATATGGAGGCTTATATGAGTGCAGAAGGGGAGGTTTTGCTAAAGTCAGAGTGGAACCTACCTGAGATTAATTTTAGCAGTCCTCGATAAATTATGACTGTGTTAAGAAAAATGCTTTTCAATCCATGTACACGTGTTGAGATCACATCAAATGTCAGCCCATGACATGATGTACTGCAACATGAAAAATAATTACTAAAAACGAATTATGAGAAATGTCCAGGAAGTATTATCTAAATTGACCGTTTTTGATATTTGGTGTTTTTGTATATAATTTTTTATTACAATAAGGAGGTTTTGATTAGAATGTTCAGATTGTCAGATACTTGGCAAACACATTTCACTTCTTTATCTCTCACATCCCGGGGTCCCTTCACCCCTGCACTGTATATACCGGGTCCTTGATGTGACTCACTTGGTGTGTTACACATACAGGTGTGTTAGCCAATACACTAATACAGTATGTGCAATGCAGAGGAACTGGGAATTTTGACACACTATCCTTACTGCACCACATATTTTCATGTATTTGTCTTGCTATAAAGCAATCACAGTAATGTGCAACAAAAATGTTTCACCACACTAAAGCCATTGCTCAATAGTCATGCTTTTTTTTTTGCCCTGCAAAAGATTGAAAAAAAAAAAAAAGATTTTATAGGCCTTGCTGCACTCTGAAGCACATGGATTAAATCTCTCTCTCACACACACTCTCACACACACACACACACACACACACACACACACACACACACACACACAACTGCAATAAAACTCTATATTGCCGCTGTGATGGACGGCTGTCTTTGGCAGCCTCTGTTACTTGGCGCTCCTTGTTGCCTGCAGCACTGGGCCTTTTCCCAGCCCAGGTCTGTCCAAGAGAACGAGAGAACATTACATCACTTATTACCTTCGAACAGTGGGAAAAGACCTGTGACTTCTTTTCCCACAAACACACATGCTTTAGACTTGGATCAGCCTTGCATTCCAGGTCTTACCTGCACATTGACATGGATTTCATTCTTTATCTTGAGGAATGGGGGTGGGGGATTTTTTTTCCCATTGAAATACACTGAATATGCTTAGGGAAAAAAGTTGCTTGAATTGAAAGAGGGATTGTGGATTTGGTAAAGGGCTCCCCAGTGTGCAACTAGGAAATCAGCAACATGAGTTACAACTACCAGTTTGAATAAAAAGGTCACGCTCTTGACATAAAGCACAACTGTACTTCATTTGACTCTGGTGGGTTCCCTTCACTGCTCCTTTATTCTCTTAGAAACCAAATCATTCTGCGGATCAAAAAAATCAGTGTTTGATGAACTCATTGTTGAGTTATTTTTGTGTCTATCTTGGTTAATGGATTCCTCCATTAGCCACAATGCTGTCTGACTACCTGCTGATAGTGGTGCCACTGGGAATTAGTGCTTGCTTCATCGCAGCCTAAAGAGACAAAGAGCGAAAAAAAAAGAAAGAAATAAAGCAATAAGAGCAAAATGATGATTGTTTGTTTTTAGGAGCTAACGGCTTTCCACTGGAGGGTGAAATAGATTAGATGAGGTTAGAGTAGGTATTCTAATTATTTAAAACATTTATGGCCTACACATTGAATCACAAAGTTGTCCTCCTTTAACATTATGATGTGTTTTGAAACAGTATGATTGAAGTACAGTATGTGGTGAAGTTGATATTGTGATACAGCCATGTGTTAAGGTTAGAACCTCCTCTTTAAATTCTATGTTTTTCTTTTTTGTGTAAAATCATCTGATCATAGTTGCCGTTGATATTAGCCAAAACACATAAAAATTGGTTTCACTGTACCATTAGCTATTTCACAAAAATGAAGAAAAAATAGATAGCTTGTAGATCCACCATCAGCAGCAATAACTTGACGTAACCATTTTTTGTATGACTATCAGTCTCCCACATGGTTGCGGGGGAATTTTGGTCCTTTCTTTTTTTAGAACATTGCTTCAGTTGATTGAAACTTTTGGAGTCAAAATCCAGACCCATATGTTGCATACAGTATGCACAGCTCTCTTAAGGTCCTGCCACAGCATTTCAGCGGTTTGGACTTTGATTAAGCCATTCCAAGATGTTGATTCTTTTATTTTGCAGCCATTTTGATGTAGATTTCTTGGTGAGCTTTAGATCATTGTCCTGTTGCATGACCCAAATTTTAACCAAGTTTTAGCTGTCGGACAGATGGCCTCACATTTAAGAATACTTTGGTATTCTCTCAGAGGAGTTCATAGTCGACTCAAGGACTGCGAGGTGCCCATGTCCTGTGGCTGCAAAATCAAGCATACAGTAAGTCATCATCCCTCCACTGCCGTGCTCGACAGTGGGTATGAGGTGTTTCTTCTGAAAAACTGCATAAAGGCCAAACAACTTGACATTGGTCACATCTTTTCATAGGACATTGTTTGAGAAGCCTTGGTTTGTTCAGATGCAGTTTTGTGACCCTCAGTCATGAATACATGTTCTTTTTGCCACTCTTTCAAACAAAACATACTTGTTCAGTCTTTTTCTAATTGTGCTGTCATGGACATTTCACATGCTCAGTGAGACTTGTAGGGTCTGAGATATAGCGCTTGCATTTTTGTGTATTTCTTTGTGGATTACACAGTCTGCCCTTGGGGTGCATGTGCTGGGATGTCCAGTCCTAGAAAGATTGACAACAGTCTCGAATGCTTTTCACTTGTGAAGAATCTTTCTCACTGTACAACGCTAAAACTGCAAGTTGTTTGGAAATGGTTGTATAACCCTTTCCAGATTGATGTGCAGCAAAAGTTGCTTCTCTAAGACCATTGCTTATGTCTTCCCCTCTTGGCATTGTGTTAACACACACCTAAATGCTCCAGACCAGACAATCTGCATCCTAGCTGATGATCAACCATCTAGCTGATGATTAGAAACAGTAAGACGGTACTTGGTATTGCCTACAATTTTTTCCCATCTTTGTTAAGTAAGTAGTGGCACAGTGAAAAAGATATACAGTATGTGACCCACTGTGATCAGAATATTTTCATAGCCTATCCAGATACATTTATATGATTCACAACGCTCTTTTTTGCACACAAACTTGGAATTAAAAGGGGGTTACTAACCTTTACACATGACTGTATGTACAGCTCCTTTTGTGCTGTTTTGTTTTTGATGTATTTGCTATTTGACGTCAAATGACGTATATGCAAAGGTAAGACCTTCCAAATAGTGTAATAGATGTATATAGTGTATGTGAGACTCAGTAACTCAGTGTTACTCTTTACACACACATATTTATTTCTGTACTCTAATTATTTTCTCTCCATCTGTTCATAGTTGTCTTCTTTCCTGCTTTCAAGGCCTCACTTCTTTATACCAATCTGTGTATTATTCTTGTACCTTCTTCTGCAAATAACCAACATAATCCATCTTGAAAAATGAAACTATGTTAATTTCTTTTATTTTTAGCCCTACTACAAAGTGTTAAAGTTAAACCAGGACATTGGAGCATGCAGAATAACAGAACACAGTTATATTACAAATATATAGAGAAATAAAGGTAGCTTTTAACGCTAATAACTGTGTTCTGTTATTCTGCATAATCAGATGTCCCGGTTTGACTTGAACACCTAATGCATTTAACCCAGTGTTTCACTAGTGACACATGAGCCATGTATGTAATGTACAAGTGCTGTTTGTGATTGATTGTGCGTACAGTTCCCACATACAGTTGTGTCTTTTCCTCAAGTTGGTGACAAGTTATCTGACGGTTCTCAAGGATCAGGTGTTCCACTCACTGAATGTTCTTTACATTCTTTACATGTAGTTGTAGGAAACAACTACAGTTTGTTCTCTGAGCCACCTGTTTCATCACAAGTCCCGGTTTGACTTGACGCCCCTCATAGCCCACTAATGAACCTGAGGACTATCTCAAGAATATCTAATGGCACTCTTTTAGTAATGAAACTGTATAAAGAACAGCACATTATGAGCAATGAAAAGGTAAAGAACACTGTAATACTAATACAATTACTGTAAATATGGTTTCCTTGATTTTATATTATATAGAATCATTTTGTATACTTCAGTGTCGTAATAGATTTTGGTGCTTACTAGTCGTGTAAACTTCTGTTTTAAGGCTATGTGCTTGTTCCTAGCTCTCTCTCTCTCTCTCTCTCTCTCTATCTCCTTGTTCTTCATTCACCCAGAGGGAGCATGTATGAGACCAGTGCAGGAACTAACACGAGGGCCGATGCATATTTCTCTTTAATCATCAGTACACTGATGCTTTTATTCTCTCTCTAGCTCTTTCTCTTTACACCAGCAACATGATCAGTCACAGGAGATCAAAGCCCATCCCTCTAACAGGATTATGGGTTAGAGGAAAGGAAGGAGGAGAATATCTGTTTTAAAGGAGAAAAGCAAGGAGACAAGTGGGAGGTCAGAGACTGAAAGATGGAGAAAATAATATAATGAGCCACACAGGTAAGGGGAATGATCCGAAGAAAGAGGAACTTCTATACACGAAGTGCACTTTTCAATATAGCTTGATGTAGATATGTGTTCCTAATGGCATGCACACCTTCCAGCTACCTTTTCTCAAAAGGGATGAAGAAATGGTGATGATTATGAATTCTCAATGCACGCTGATGAATGGTGACTAATGACCGAGTGAATATGGCTGATGAACTCCACCTGTGTGTCATTATGTAAGAACGTGAAATCTGACTATGGTGAAGGTTTAGGTTCCTCGACACAGTTTATATTTAGTAGATAAAAAAACAACAAAGGCCTAGTTACACACAGTAAAATGTATATACATTGTGTACCTATGCTTGAACTTAGTGAAAACTTAGTTGAACTGACCATGAAAAAAGTGATTCAAGAGGATACTGATCTGAGTCATGTTTACCAAAAAGTATAGACATACAGTAAGATAATCAGAGAGAGTGTGATAGTGATGAACACACTTAAGAATGATATGTCTTGTAAAACTCAATCCTGTATTCTTCCCAAAGAGCTTTAGGAAATGTATCTGGATTGGCTATCCTGTGTGAGTAATGATCTTTATGGTCAGATTCACACAATTAACAAAAAATATTACAATATTTAATAATAATGATGACTATAAAAAAACAACGAGTTATTCCTGCGAGGAAATGCCACTGGGAATGGAGTGAACTTTTAAACAGTGCACTCATATTGTAATTATGGAGTTTTGTTTCTGTAGATAAAGAAAAAAAACAATAAATTGCAGTAAACAACCTTTACATCTAAACATTTTACATGCATCCCTTTTTCATGCTACATAACAAAGCAATTACTTTTTCAAAAATAGACTCAGAAACTTTCAGATCGAATCTTTAATGGCTTTTGTAATTTCCACGGATTTCTAAAGTAAAAACGTGTGTTAAATGTTGCCTATCAGAAAGCTATTACTTCTCTCGAACTTATTAATTCTCTCAGCAGGAAATACATTTCTATGGTTAGGGAGTGAAGTGTATCACAGTTCAAGCGCTTACACACTAAAATGGGGAAAAACCAATAAATTCGGCACAACTACCGTATATCCATGCAGATTCATAAGCGTACCTGTGGGGAAGGAGGCACGGGAGAGAGAGAAATCGAGCTTTCAATGTCACTGCCTTTTGCCTTCCTGTGCTCTTTCCTTTGAGCCTGGTGGTCCAGATGGCATAAACTCAGTATGCTCCGCTGGGTCATCAGACCGCCCAGAGGGACAGCAACCATCTGCCCAGTGCTTTTCCCAACCACACTCAACCTTTGACCTGAAACACAGCACAAACAGTAGAAACCATTGGACTAGAACTTCTCATTCCAGCTCTTCCTTTCTGAGATTTGCTTGTCCAAAGACTATTCAAAGTAGTTATGGCTCATAGATTATTCATGGCTTTACCTTTAATTTTACTACGAGAATATATCCTAAATTGCACATCCCATATGATCAAACCAAGTTTGAGATGGATGGGCTTCAGTGATGCAGCCCTGTACTAATCTGTTCATAACTAAAACTTCTTGATGCGCCGGTTGGTAAAAGTTGTGCATTATGACAGCCACACACCATTTGGATGGATCATGTAGTATATAGTTTTAGGACTCCCTTTACACAAGGACATACACTTAAACACTTTAAACCCTTTTGGGTTTTGCCCCAATGCCAGTACATCACAAGAATATAGAAAAATCATTTTCTGACTGATTTATCACTGATCTCTAATTATTTTTCCTCCCAACTTTTTTTCCATTGCCCTGTGAAACTCAAAAGAATTGTTTACACTAACAAAACGCTAAGGAGGCTATAACCATCCTCCACTGTCTCCAAAAGCTCAAGAAGCTTCCCAGTTAGGAAACCTGAGAGCTATTTGTCATAATCACTTTTCAGCCCACCTCTCTTGGGCTTTCTAGCAGACAGAAGTGCTCTTGCTGGGGCTCCTGCTGGGACAGAGACACCTGGGAGAAAACCTGGATCCCACCTCAGCAGTCAGAATCACTTACAATTAATCTATTTGCAGTCTCTGTGCCTTTCTTTTTAGTAGGGTTTGTATGAGTCACAATTATTATTATTCTATTGAAAGCTTCATTTCGTCCTCCTGTCCAAACTGTCCAAACTGAGGCCTGAGGCAACCAATGTTACAGACACATCTCTGCTAACAATATGCTAACTTCGATCAGACTTTTCCAAATAAAATGCCTTTTAAATCAAAGGAAACATAGCATTAACCCAGAAGCTCATTATTAACTTATAATGTAAAGGCTAGTAAGTCAAGGGTAGCTCAGTGGTTAAGGCATTGGACTAGGGTTTGGAAGGTCCCAGGTTCAAATCCCACAACCACCAAGTTGGCCCCTTGAGCAAGGCCCTCAACTGCTCAGATGTATAAGATAAAAATGTATGTTGCTCTGGATAAGGGCATCTGCTAAATGGATATAAATCCCAAGTGCAGTTGTGTATTTTTTTGACATTTTGTCAATCAGTGACACCAAATGATAGACAATATCATGATGGGGGGGGGGGGGGGTATTTATTTATTTATATATTTTATTTATTTTCTTGCAAATCTATTTTTAGGCGCTGCATACTTAGCCCAGGTGTGTTCTGTTTGCTTTGATTATCTTGAGACGTCTCTAGAATTTGACTGGAGTCCACCTGCGGCAAATACACAGTACAATACTGTAATTTAGGAAGCACACAACATGCACTTATATAGAGAGAACTCCTTGAAGAAAACTGGCTCCAGGGTGCAGATTTGGGAGAAGGTTCACTTTCCAATTAGCCTAATCTGTAGTGATGGGTCGTTCATGAATGATTTGTTATTTTTGAACAAGTCTTTAACGTGACTCAGAAGAACAAATAGTCTCAGAGAGTGATTCGTTCATTTTCTAGTTGGTGTGCATGGCCAAAGCATCAGAAAACCTCTGTATTTTACGTACAGGAAACAGAAAAGAGTACGTAGTTACCTCTCAAGTCTTTTGGTTTGAATCGTTTGTTATTTTGTCATGTGACTCCCATAGACCAGTGGCGGCTGCTAGCTTTTGAAACAGGGGAAGCTCATATTAGGCCTTCATCATAAAATTCTTTATGTTATAGC
>JAOVVA010000054.1:10824089-10861157 GCA_028565275.1 Leiocassis micropogon | reverse complement strand
CAAAAGAACGTACGACTCAAGACTTGAAGACTCGTTGAGAACGAATCGCTCAATTCTGTTTCCAGTACATAACCTACGGAGGTTTTGCGGTGGTTTGCGCATGCGCGCACAGTAGAAAATGAACGAATCACTCTCCGAGACTACTCGTTCTTCTGAGTTCACGTTAAAGATTCGTTCAAAAATGTGTGTATTTATTAAAAATGTAACCCTTAATTTTATTTCTGATCAAAAGAACGAAAGGAACTAAATGACTCAAAAAAGTGTTCATTTTGATGAACGAGATTCGAAGAACCGAGTCACTAAAATGATTCAAACTTCCCATCACTGCTTGGACTGAGAGGCTGAATCCTAAATCCTATAACCCCTAATCAAGGGCACTACTTAGTGTGAGGAACAAAGGATTGTACACAATAGTGCACTAGGTTTCCATTAACGCTATTTGGGTTTCAATCCCGGACCCAGAAGTTAACATAGGTGATATTCTAAAGTGGAATAAACGGGGAAATAAAGAGAAACTTGTGATTTTCTTCTCTTACGTTTTATTCTCTTTACCATTTTGCTAATTAGAACTGGTAAGAATTTAAAACTACTTTCACCACTTTTAATTACACTGGCGGTTGCCAGCTGCACCAGTCGCGTTTAGTTCCGCCAGTCGAGGAAGGATGTGTGTGGGCAGAGCAAAATAACTGGTTAAATAAACAAACAAACAAACCATAATCTGTCAATAAATGGCGTTTGGTGAACAGTTATATGTTATATAGGGCTAAAATGCCCTTGTGCCTACAACAGCTTTGCTGAGAACCAGCACACAACTGCACTCCCTCTCATGTAATCCTGCTTATTTATTGCTGCTTATTTAAACCGTGTACCATTTTTTCTCCTATTTGCAGGTTACCTCAAATGACCATCAAGTCCTCTTCCTCATCCTGTGATCATCATGAATGTGGAACACAAGATTTCCACATCTTTAGGTGTACTGCACAGCTTAAAAAACAAACAATAACCACAATTTTGTAAAACGTTTGTACCACAGCTGTCTCTGCATTAAAAAAAACAAGTACATATAAACAATAATAATGCCATGTTTGTTTTAACTTCATTTTTTTTTTATTTCTGCAGATCACATAATCAACCATCAGATTATACAGCACTAAGATACTGTTATTGACAACATTTACACACAACGTATCAGTCGCATATATGTTTAGCAGTCGATTCTTAGCTTGTATGTGATCAAAGCATTGGAAATGTACCTCTTAATCAGTTTACTGGAATTTAATTACTGAAAAATGGTTATTCTCAGACTACACATTTACAGGTTTATATTAATTTTGCAGATTTTTCTGTTGATGATCTTATATGGTGGGGGGGGGGTGGTATAATTCTGCACAAGCACTATAAAAAGGCTGTAAAAACATTTTTTTTTATTTTTTTTAAGCAAACAAAGTGCAAAGCAACATCATTTCATAGAAAAGTTCAGATAAACTTCACTCCACAACCATAAAACATTCTCCTTTTGGCTGCTTCCGTAAGGGGTCGCCACAGAGGAAATATCTTCCTGTATATTTAATTTGGCACGGGTTTTACACTGGATGGACTTCCTGATGCATCCCTTCCATTTTATTATTTAATCGGGCCGAGTTTGGTGATTTGTCCAGGCCTCCCACATGGCAGGTGAGAATTCTATCATGGAAGTACCAATGCTGTAAAAAGCGCAACCATAAAATGAAGACACTATTTGACATTACAAAATCATGAATTATGCATTAAGTAAATGTTTTTGGAAAACTCATTTCATTGTTATGTTTTAGGTTGTTCCATATTTCTTCTTGAAAAGGGGGAAAAAAAAACCTGGCAGTGTCATCTCAGAATTCAACACTTATTTAGAAACCTGTCAGTTCTATCGTTTTATCCTCACTGGTTTAGGACAAGGGCACACACACATATGTTAGGCTAAAGCCGCATTAAAGACTTGTCATAATATCACAGGGGACAAGAGGTGACCACATTTTTTTTATATCACCTATAGACATCAAACATTTTTGTGCACATTTTTAAACTTTAACTTACATCAACATATTTAATTTATAATTTTTTAGGAATCAACCATCACAATCCACAATTAAATCACTTAAACAAAGAACCACAAAGTTCCCTTAAGCTCCAAGAGCTTATTTAAACTCCAGACTGTCATAGAAACAGTGATAGCAAAGAGGCAGGTCTCAGGTGCTTTCATGCATTGCAGTCTTTTCGCACATGAGAATGCTGGTGAAAAATCTAAGCAGCGTCCTGTATTTATGAACACCGCCTGACATTTTTTAGACATTTAAACAAACACCCACAGAACCACACTGTCAGTCGCCTTCTACACTGAAATGTACTTCAAGCTCAGGTCAGGACTTGATCTGTGTCTAGAAAATGCATGCACAGGTTTCATAAGAAGCAGGAAGGCATTTACAGTACATAGCAAGAGCTGCAAATATGCTTAATATAAGACATTGTATAAAAGTTTTAAATCTTAGAAGTATCTTATCTAGTCAAGATGCAAAAGCAGCATACCCATGTAATCTTTGCAAATATATATGCTATTGTCAATATATCTATGAATATAACTATATAAAGAGAGATATATATATAATCTATTTTAGTAAATTTCTATAACATTTGGTAGGGTTTTGAAACATTTAAGGTACATTCAGTTACCCTGTGGTACTTTAAACAGAACAAAATATTAAATATATCTACAGTTTAAAAAGCAATGCTTGACACACTTGCATACACACACACATACATATATATAGACCTCTTATTGTAAAATACAAATCATGTATAAAATAGGATTTTTAGAATATAATTTATTTCTTTAACTGAGATAAGCAGATTTATGAATTCCACTGACCAAGTCCTCAGCACAGGTGTCGGCTCTGGAGCAATGTCGAGATTCAGGACAAGGGTCAAAAAGGCTGTCCATAAACGAAGAAATCTGTAAACTGGGAAACCAACAATAGACCAGCACCATTTTGCGATCATTACTATACAACATAATTTTTGATACCTTTATGCAAAATTGCTTTCCAGCCTAAACATACTCAATGCTACAAGGGTAAAGGGATAATTCAACTAGCTGCCAAACCACATCATGAAAAATATTCAATGCATCATTGTTGTTCAAACTATTCCTTTACTGATCTTAAACATTAGAGTTTTGATTTTTAGGCTACGTTCACATTACCCACCTAAAATGACTCAATTCCATATTTTTACCCCAACTGTGACATATCTAATTTTTTTAGGACTGTCTGAATGCTTTTTCACATCAGATCCGAGTCATTTACATATGTGTAGTCAATCCTAGATCAGATATATATATCCCATACGTTGTTGTGATTTTTTGCCTCTGCACGTACATACAGTGATATCTGGTGTCAGCCAGCACCGGCAGAGCGGAATTTTCACAACAGTTCAATACAGTATCTGCTAAAACAGCTAAAGTGGGGTGTCTGGCTTTATTTCTTCTTCTTGACTGCTTCAGAGCAACAACCTATGCATATCTGTTGGTTAAATTGCATCCATTGTTTGTAAGGAACGAATAGTCGCGCAAATATGATGCGTTTTATTCTAGATAACGAGAGCGAAGACGTATCCATGTGCACATGCTTGCCATTTCAAAGGACATAAACGTCCACATTAGAGTCAGATAAAAGTCCCCCGTAATTATGAATGTGAACCGTCGTGACATGGAAATTCAATCTAACCAAAATCTGAATTGAACAAAGTGGCTTATGTGAACGTAGCCCCAATGGAGCTTTCCTGGTACTAAAGCATTTCCACATATCAGCCAATCAGGAAACAGTCTTCAATATATTTCAAATGTATAGCACTCCTGCATCATACAAACATCAATTTTAACTCATGTGCTCATGTTAATATTAATAGTGATATTTGTATATTCAGTGAAGTCCAGAAGTCTGAGACCATATTAAAAATCTGGTACTATTTCAAACAAAAGATACAATGTTGGAGTTTAAAAAAATCCAAAACATAAATGTGCAACACCAACAATTCGATGTTCTAACTATTTTTAGAGCACAACATAAATGTAAGAAAATTTGTGATACAGACCACATTAACTTGTTTTTTTATTTAAATAAAATATTAGATTTTGCATGAATCTTATTGGTTTCTTTAAAGCATATGTTCAGACAATTTGTTGCTAAATCGTATCTAAATGGTGTCATCAAACCTTGTACAAACGTGGAGAATGTCTCTGCTTAAGTGCACATTGCCGTTAAAGCAAAAGGCAGATTTTTTTATTTTTAATTATTGAAGAACATAGAATTTACATTAACTTTGAGTGCTGAATTAAAAAAATGTCAAAGAAGCATTTTTCTAGTAGTCTCAGACTTAACCACCTCACTGTATATGCATAATATTCACAAATGAATTTAAGACAGTGTGTTGCCCTCTAAGAACCGTGTTCATTACAAAGAACCAACAACACAAAATACCTTCACAAGTTAGATAAAAAGCAAATATTTTAAATTAAAGCAGTCAAATTGTCTTTTCAATATCAAAACCAAACAGTGCAATACAATATGACAAAAACTGATGAACATCGTCCTTACATACTACTCCTTATGGTGCTACTTTAGAATGAGAGCAGATTTGTTCCCTCACTTTGAACCAAGAACATCCCATAGCATGACTGGGTTTTCACACTTGTGAACTCCCTGCCAGTGCTCCAATACGTCCTGCTTGCTGCTCAAAACCTCACTGCACAGGATGCAATTAAAGTGTGACCCTGCTCTAAGGGTCAACCTTTTGACAGGGCCCTCAGAGATGTACTCATCTTTAACTTCTTTCTTCAGTTCCCTTTCTTCCTCTTGGCTCTCTTCAACCCCTTGGTGGTGTGAGTGCAGGTGGCACTCGGGCTTGGAGAACGAGAAGAACTCCTCATCACAACTTCCGCAGTGTACCAAGTTGCGCCTCTCATTGAGTTGCCTCCAATAGTGAGCCGCGTGTTTAACCAGCTCATTCTCAGCTTTACGTCCCTCGTGCATGGCCCCCTCTTTTAGACGGACTTGGACTTCTTCACCATGCACATACAACAAGTGTAGCTTCATGTCAGCAAAGGTGGGTGTTATTGCCTGGCAGCGGCCACATTTTATTTGCAACTCTACAGGATCTACAGGCTGCTCTGAAGCTTGGTCCTCAGAATCCATAAACCTAAATGGTACAGGAACAAAAAGTTGAAAGTATACCATTATATCGGGTGACTTTTTATGCTACAAATGTTCCAACATAACACTGCACAAAGTATGGTGAAAAAAATGAAAAAAATAAAAATTCATATGGTGTGCCAAGCTTGGTATAGTACCTATATACTGTATACACCCCTGATCAACCCTGGTCCTCAAGAGCCACAGTCCAGCATGCACTACTCATTACCTGGATCAGGTTTCTTCAGTCTATTAGAAGCTAAAGGGGGCATCTTAGATAAAGGTGTTGTGGAGTAGACAAAGTGTATTGGTATCTTTTAGCTTGTGATTGACTGAACACACCTGATCCAGGTAAATCAGCAGTGAGTAGTGCAGGGGTAATTGGAAAACATTCAAGACTGGATTGTAGAAGAACTAGAGGGGCCTGCGCAGAGAACTGGCATAAACCTTGCTAAACACACTGAACTGAAATGGTGACTTAGCCCCTAGGTCTGCTCATCTGACATAACTACATGCATAATGCTGGTTCTCTTTTGGCAGAATAAAAATATTCCAACAGCCCCATTCCAAAATCTAGTGGAAAACCTTCCCAAAAAAGTGAAGGTTTTTATACCAGCAAAACGGGGGAACTAAATCTGTAATGAGATGTTTAAAAAGCACACATGCATTAGATGGTCAGATGTCCATAAACTTTTGGTCACATAATGTATCTACCTTCTTTGGTCATGTAGTGCATTATGTTTTGGAAAATAAGAAATGAGGTAGAAAATCTGGCCAAATTAATAAATTAGTTTAAACCCTAAATATGTCAACAAATATGCTCCCAAAACACTAATTTCATTTCAAACTCAACTTAATAAACTCATATAGTGTACTGTACTGCTATGTCTCTTGCACTGCTAGGATGTAAAATACATTGTTACTCCTTATATGATAAAATATGATGTTACCTCTATATGTACTGTAACTCATGCAAGAACGTTTTCTTTGGTATGCACTGTCGTTTTCTTTGGTATAAGTAGAGTAAATACAGTAATAAGTTGCTTTATGTTCTCTACTACAGTACAGAAAAATGTATACCGTATATACTGTTATGTTAATATTTGTTGCAAAATTAGTAAATTATCTTGTTCTTAATGGTTTGTTTTATATATTGCCATAAAAAAATTGAGGAGGATATTTGCGGTTTCCGTGAAATTGCGGGGGCTTCCACAACTTAGACTCTAAGGAAAAATCTGTGAACGACTGAGACTGCGAACTCTGAATCGCGACTTTGCGGCGGGAGTACAGTCTACTGCTTGTAGATATTCTTACCCTTCTTCAGGTGTAATCTCCTCATGTTGACGGATGGATGGCTCCACGGTAAGGATGACCCTGTGCACTTCTCGGAGATGACTGAAGTACACCCCGACATACCCAAACACTTTCTCACAAAACTCACAGCGGAGGCTCTTCCTAGGCCTCCCCTCTGAATGGTGAAGCTTCATGTGTGTGCTTAGACTACCTGAGTGAGCATAGGATTTCCTACACACCGGACACCCATAAGGTCTCAGGTTACTGTTCATGTGACTTTGTAAGTGATGCTTGAACTGAAAACACCTACTGCAGGTTGTACATCGGTGGAGGGCATGGCTACCCACATATGCAAACCTTCCAGTTTCAGGCATAGATTGCTCCCTTGGAGTCGGTAAGGACATTAAGCTTGGCTGGACAGTCAGTGTTTTTCCTGAAATCCTCTGCCCCATGACAAGTTTCTGGTCAAGGTTTTTACAGCTTGAGAGAGAAGCTAGAGGTACAAGTTGGGGAACAGTTGTTTTCATTACTAGAATAGGCTTTGGGCGAATGCTGCGATACTTTTTTGAAATGTCCACAACCTTGTCTTCTGGCAAACAAGACTGGGTACTAGATGGTGGTTTTTCTGGTATTCTCCTGGAGAAAAATGACAATGATCTTTTTTTTTTGGCCTCAAAGGACATAACGTCCTCCATGCTTTTCCTTTTCCTCCCTCTCTTCTTGCCTGTGGGTTTCTTGCAGTGGATGTTATTTGCACTCTTGGTTCTCTTGTCTGCAACCTTGCCTTTGGTGCCCGGGGAAATTTTTGGCCCATTTTGGGACTGAAACGATGAGACCTTCACTGGGGAATGGATGCTGGCAAGACTTGATGATTGTAAGAGGGAATTCTTCACCTTGGCGTATGGCAGAATGGGGAGTTTGCCTTTGGGGGGAGAGGGTATGATCTGAACAGCTTTGCTGAAGATAGTGGGGGAGAGGACTGTAATAGCACTTCCTGTGGAGGCACCATCTGTCTGGGTTTTTATGGTTTTGCTGTTACTGACAGGAGCAACAAGTGCAGTGGCAGAGGTGGAGTAGCTGAAGTTGTTCAGAGAATCAATGCTTTTTTTAACTGCTTGCTCTGTCTGTGACCCTGTGCAAAGGACAGCATTGTCTGACAGCAAGATTTCCGATGAAGCAGCAGAGCCCGTCCCAACAATCTGTTCAGATGATGATTCCAGGGTCTCAGGTGAACTGGAAACACCCAAGGCTGTTTTTACTGCAGACTTTGCCTGTGGGAGCTTGGCCATCTTGGCTGAGGTCTGCATCTTACTACTAGTTTTCTCTGAAGCCCTCTGGCTTCTGATCGACTGATACCTGGGAATAGGCAATTTTAAGTTCTTTTGGATTTGACTTTGTGGTGATGTCTGAGGCAAGGCCACCAAGGAGAAAGTGCCCTCCTGTCCAGCTACCTGCATGAGTGCATAGTTTTGAGCAGGTACTAAAATGGATTTGGGACTGACTGCTGTAGAAGCCTCTGGAAGGGTGGAGGGTGGTTGGCTGGATATCACTGCAGAGGATGAACCCAATGTTGGAGCTTTAGGTGCAATGGTACGAAATTGAATAGCCTTTGTCTGTGCAATAGGACGGCCATCATCTGTTCAAAAGAACATAAGGTTTTCATCAAATCATGGTTATGCATGAATTAACTGCATTTTGGTTATTTTTGGCTAAGAATTTAAATACATAAGTAAATAAATGACTGATAAATTTAATCAATGTCATCCCCCACACACACTATTATGGTTTAATGTAACGCCACTACTGTAATGCCCACAGGGCAAATGTACACATAGAAAGGTTTTACATACAAGCTTTTTAAATTAAAGGCTAACTAAGGCCTTTATCTGTATAGTTGTTCTGACTCCAAAAAAGCTGTGCGAAGTGTCAAGGTCTAAACTTATTGTTGTAAAGCTGAGCTGAGTTTCAGTTTAAGAGATTTAGAGGATGGTTTGGCACCTAATTCTGACAGTGCATGCACCCTTGGCACCTTCTCCCTCTCATGTTCTATGAAATACTTGAACTTTATTCAGACCATTGATTCTAGCTCATCTGTGACTCATGCCAGAAATGCGAAGAGAGGAAAAGTCTATGTGGAGAGCGATGTTGGCACCAAGTAGTAGCCAGTAGGTTTTGCACAATGAAGGAGAGATTGATTAGGGTAAAAATATAACATGGCTTAACTAATAGAAAACAGAAAGTGAAAAGTATTTTTTACACTTTTAAGTGATTCTGACCTAATTTGCAACGTATTTAAAACATATGAAACTTTAAAGTGATGATTATAACTGTCGGCATTATTTTGAACAAAAAGAGTTTAAGGTTTGATGTAATGCTTAAAATCTATGATTATTAAAAACCCTTGCTTTGGCCTGAGATTGACATACCTGGTCGCTTAAACCTGGACAGGATAACACCCAGTGAGAAATGTGATTTTTGCAGCCTTCAGTGGAACCAGCATTGCAAAGACCAATATTGTGATAATGAGACATTACGTTATCCAGACCTAGTACTAATGTTGGAGTAATAGAGGATATGAATAGGAACTTGTCTTAAATTGAAGCTATTCTAAACTTAACAAAGGGGCATTATCTTAGATAACAGGTAATATGTATTTATTTTGGTCACAACCAGATACACAATGAGACAGACCAGCTACACAGATCAGCAGAGGAGGGGTGAGGAGTTCAAAGGTGATGGTCTGTTGTTTATGTTAGTGGAGGAGTTATTGTCAGGCTCTCTGTGTGTGTGTGTGTGTGTGTGTGTGTGTGTGTGTGTGTGTGTGTGTGTGTGTGTGTGTGTGTGCGCGCGCGTGCTTGTGTGCCTCAGCCATGCATAAAAAAAAAAGAATGTGCTGAGAAGGCCAATGGATGGTCATAAGGTCTGGAGAACTTTACCAACTCCCCCACCCTCAGGGCTTGATAACATTTGTGTAACCATTCTTTTACTCCTGTAACAATCATTATCAATAAAACACATGCCTAATATTGTGCCACATGCCAATAAAACACATGCCTAATATTGTGCAGGTCCCACTTGTGCCACCTAAAGAGCTTTTACGCCTCAGGATGTACTGTGGTATCTGGCACTAAAACATTTGCAGATTTTTAAAAATACTGTAATTTAAGAGTTGAGGCCTTCACGTTTCTGACTTGTTTTGTCCAGCACACCTCTGAAAGGTTCAATTGGAGTGAAAATTTCTGTTATGTTCCTCAAAACTATTCCTGAACAATTATTCACGCTAAAAGAAGCCCTTGCAATTAGGGAATACTGTTAAGATGGAGGAGTGTTGTTGGTCTGAAACAATGGTATAAAGAGCATAAAAGAACGCATAAAGAACATTGGCAGAATGTTGTCCAGAATATCAGACTGTGTCCACCGGCTTGGCTTCATCTTGGAACCGTCTCTTCCTCAGGTAAACAATAGACACGCACATACAAGGCTGTCTACCCAATGTAAAAGAAAATGTAATTCATCGGATCAAAACACCTTCTTCAATTGCTCCATTGTCTAGTTCTGATGCTCACATGCCCATGCTCTTGAAGGCACTTTCCGCTTGGGTCATCTGATTATTCTGCAGCTACACAGAGACGTACGCAGCAAGCTGTAATGCACTGTGTGTTCTGATACCTTTCTAACAGTGGCTCTTCTGTTGGATCGACCAAATGACCCTTGGGTGGTCATGACCTTGACGCTGGTTCACAGGTTGTCCTTCCTTGAGCCATTTTTTCTAAGACTAACCACCGCATGCCTGGATCACTGGACTTGCTATTTTGGAGATGCTCTGACCCAGTCGTCTAGCCATCGTTAACTTGTAAAAATCGCTCAAATCTTTACACTTTCACATTTTTTTTGCTTCCAACACGTCAACTTTGAGAACTGCCTGCATGTTGCTGCCCTATTGTAGTGATGGAACAAAAAATTTATTCAGTTGCACATTGTGATTCATTCTTCAGTGACTCCAAAATATTTTTTTCCCTAATTTATATACGTTTACATTTGAGGTTGCTGTTCTACCGTAATCTACTTTTTTCCTTCATTTTCTACATTCTGAAACAATACAGGATATTTTAAAACTATCAAATAACACATATGGAATTAGGTAATTAAGTAAAAACACCAACATGGAGGCCTCATGAAGATCATCTGAGGAATGCAAGACCGAAACTTGCCTCTGCTCCAAAGGAGACGTTCATTTAGAATTACCATCCTCAAAAATCACCTCAGATGATTTACAAAGCACAAGTAGCATAGACATCTCAATATCAACTGTTCAGCTGATAGGAAATTCAAGGAGATTATTGCATATTTAGGATGGCTTTATCATAGTTTTACAAAGTAGAAAAAGTAAAAATTAGGAAGGACCATGGAATTAGGTGGTGTGTCCAAACTTTTGACGGGCAGTGTGTATATCTCACCTTTTGACAGGTGCCACTGTCAAATTACTGTTATTCACTTCAACAGACAAAGGTTTTGATTGTAGGTCTGATTAGTTTACTTTTAGGAACTTTTCAAAGCTAATATACTGTGATTATCACACTGTTCATTCATATTCATGTTATCATCATTTGTATAGTACATTGTGTACATGAGAAAGCATCTAGAATGTTTGTAATCTTTGTACTCACGTTGTAAAGGTGATTTTAAGGGGCTGGCCTGCGGCTCCTGGGATTTCATGGCTGCCATCGTCACTATAAACAGAAACACGAGAATACACCTTAGTATTTTCTTTTATTAAAGTGATACCTTAAGTGACAGTAAATAATTGTGTCTATTAGATACAGTTTGTTTGTAGTCTCTTGATGTTTCCCATCTCACATTTATACACACACACACACACACACACACACACACACACACACACACACACACACACACAGCATTTAGTATAAAAAACAGGGGACATTCCAGATGTCATAGGGGTAAAGATTAGCAGGGGTTCAAAGGTAGGGGGGGGGGGAAAACAACAGGGAGAGGACAAGAAAAGGGGGAAGCAATAAGGGAGGAGGCATGTGATTTGAGATGACAAAATAGATTTGTGTGTGTGCGTGTGTGCATGCATGCTTTGGCCTATAGGTGAGGTTCCTGTAGCTGTGTGATAACAGCTTTGGAGTGTTATTGTGTGCATGGGTTTAGGGGTAATATGGTAAGCCGGGGTAGCCCAGCGCCTGCAGCACTTGAGGGAGATGAAAGCAGTTGATGTGCACTAGATAACAGAGATGGACGCAACACAATGCATCTGGCTGGAGAGTCTATTTCTAAGAAAGGAGGATGTGATCATAAAGACGTTTTCCACTTTTTCCTTTATCCAGTAATAATCCTTTCACATGCTTTAAATCATTCCTTTTCCGAAAAATACCATTACAGCAAAAAAAAAAAAAAAAATAGCATAATTGCATCCAGGTTTCCTGCATGAATGAACTTGGATTTATTTAGTTATTCTATTTGTACAGAGATGTGCATAGAATAAAGTAGTTAAACTGTGGGATTAGTGTGCACGTGCCCCGTTTCCTCTTATAGCATTACAATGACTCAGGAAGAAAATACAAATCAGTCAGCAGATCTGTGCACATACCTCCCCCCCAACACACACACACACACACACACAACCTGTAGTAAATGAAGAAAAAAAAAAAAAACACGTTAGTTATACCACGTGAGAAAAAATAATTAACACAGCGGTAGGCTCTGCTAGTGTAGCAGTTTACACACACCCAGTTTACACACACACACACACACACACACACACACAGTCTCTCTCTCGCTCTCTGAGTCATTAGCTGTCACCTGAGCCAATCAATGTAAAAGGAAAAATCTATTCCAATTTTGAAACTACAGGCTTGCCTCGGCATGCAGGAGGTGAACTAATCAATAAGTAAATCTCAGAGCATCTGAAAGAAGAGATTAATAGAGGAAAAATATCACTAGTCTGCAAATTCAGGGCGGTTCAGTGTACTGCACAGCCAGCTCTATATATCTGAATGTTACATTCGGCACGGCTAACACTCCGATGCACTGGCAGTCTTCCTGTTCGCACAACATTTCCGGATCAAGATTCGACATCAATTCTGTGAAACACCAGTATTTACCACGTCGTAGAAATATTACCGCACAAACGGGAAATAAAAGAAACGTGGCCTTCAGCGAATATGTGTGGGAGATGGATCCCACATCTAAGAGATGATAACGCACAGAGAGCTTCTTCCTCTAGGCAGTGATTATTTTAAGGTTTCTGGAGAGAAGAGCCTCATTTCCTCACTCAGGCCCAACAGGATGCTGTAAATCTAAAGTGTTAAACTCTGACCTATGGAATGCAGTCTCCAAGAGCGATCTGGCAAATGCCACCTATGTGCTGCGGCACAGGACAGGAAGTGAATGCAGCTGTCCAAGTCTCACAGAATAGTATGATGATGTCACAAGTGCTTCCAGATCAACAGTGTGCTTCAAACATTTTAAATGCCTCATGGAGTGGGAGTGGGGTTTAACCAGATGGTCTGATCGAAAAACAGTATCGACCTGCTTACAATGCAATTCCCATTTCCCCATCTTTATTTTCATGGAAAGCTCAATCACAAAACTGTTTTCCGGTGGGTTTTTTTTTTCTTCCGGTAAACTGATGGTTCCAAATGCTTCACGTGTACGGTTGGGGATGTGTGTGCAGAAGGGCGGGGCTATTCACAGACTCACTCGTGTGTATGTGTGTGTGTGGGGGGGGGGGGGGGGGGGGGGGGTATCGTATCGTATGTATGTCTGGTTATCGATTAACGATTAATTAATTAAGTGGTAACGAGCATCACTGGGTTTCCTACACGTACTCTGGTTTCCTCCCATAGTCCAAAGACATGCAAATTGCCCATAGTGTGACCCTGCAGTGGACTGGCACCCCATCCACGGTGTCCCCTGGGATTGGGGCCTCGTGTGACCCTGTATAGGATGAGCAATATAAAGAACGAGTGAGAGTGAGTGAATGAGTGCTTTTTAAGGTGTTTGACTGTCGGTTAAGAAAAACGAAAAAAAAAAATCTAAATGCTACCAAAGCCATCATCATATCGCTGTTCCTACAGACATTTAAGGCGTATTCCCTTTAGGGCACCGGGATTGTTTACAAGAACATTTGAACCCACATGAACCCACATTTCTGGTTCATTTTGATCAGTGAGAACCTAATCGTTCCAACCTTGGTAATCCTGGCCGAGTCCGTTTGAAGAGTTATAGCACAAAAAGTTAACGTCATTGTTCTCTTTCTTCATTGTGTGTTTAATGACGGCTTATAAACCAACTAGATGCAACCTGCCACCTGCTGTATCAGAGGGTGTAAATACACACGCATACCCGCGAACGGAGAGCAGAAATAATGTTGGCCAGCGGGGAAGTGGCAAAGGGGGGGTGGTGGAGCAATCGTTCCTGGGCATGGTGCAAATCCATTGTGCCTAATGTGAAAACGCCTTTAGAAACTTGCCGGTTAAAAAGGAAATAATATCTACTCAAACAAAGTTAATGCCCTTTGAAAGCAGCAATATTAATACAGTATGTTGTTTAAATAATTACCCATGGGAGTGTTTTTGTTCTTGTGGGTGAAAACGTGTCTAAAATCACATTATGTGTAAGACGGCAAAGACACATGGAGCCATGATTGACTCACCTTATTTGTTCATTAATTTTAACATCAACTATTTAGTAATTTGGAAATTAAATGTGACCTATTACGCAAAATTCACTTTTTAGTCATTTTTAGACTGGAGACATTCCAGTGTGTATGTACAAACAAAAACTTTTTGGACCTACATTCCATCTTTCAATTAAATTCTCCCCAACTGTGACCTCATATGAGAAGGTACCCTTCGCCATACCTTATTGCCCAGCTCTTTGGAGGGCCGTGGCTCAGCAGGAGTCCATATGCATAGATGCTGAAACTGTGCATTTGTGGGAGGAGTAAACTAAAGGGAGTCTGAGGTATAAAAATGTACTATAATAGGGGTAATTTTATCTGGAGCATTCACACTAAGTTGGAGCTCTGAGATCTGTGATAACTTGTTAAAGAATCAGTAAAATATGGGACCTTTAATATTCAGTCCGGGTTTTTCAAATTCTTGTCTTACTTTACATCGTTTCTTCTTCTTTCTTTTTTAAAATGTAGTCATACTTCAGGTGCGTGAGTGGCATCACGTGATACAGAAACTGCCGTCATTAGTCATAGCGAATATGAAGTGAGTAAGTGGTGCTTTGTTTGAATAATAATGTCATCTATGCCAAAAGCAAATTTTACCTCATTCCTACACTATGAACAATTTAGTTTTGTAGCAGACTAAAATAACCAAAACATAATAAAACATTTTATAATTCAAGCTCTGTAGTTGGAATACAGGAGAAATAGCCCATCTTATATAACTAAGGGACTTGGATTAGGTTTTATTTCTGTACAACATGCACCAATTGAATATATTGAAGATAAAAATTAAGTGATCGTATTTGCTGTTCTGTGTGTATTAAATGCAAAAGTGTTGTGACCTGAAGGACTGAGTGAATCACCTTCCTGAACCTTTAAGTGACCTTTCACAGTGCTATGTGACATTTGTGTTTGTTAAGTGGGTCACACGACAGTGAGCGTTGGTATGGTGCGACATCTAGCCTCTCCCCGCTCGCTTCATCTCGACTTCTTTGCCCGAACTGCTGCGTTGCTGCTGCTTTTTCATCTCGTATGCACATTTTAATTTCAGAAAGAATATGAGACGCAACATCAAAGTGTAGGCAGATACCTCTGTACGGTCCTTATTCAGGACAGAGGACTTCAGGGAATCGATTGGGAAGTCGAGCTGCTAATAAAAAATTCCAAGCGAAAGACAGAAAGAGAGATATCTGTATGAGTTTAGTCACTAACAACTCATTTGCAAACACTGACAGAAGCAAAGGTTCAGGTTATTGAGGCCAGATTAAGTCACTGATGAGAATTATCCAAATTAATCCACTCGCAGATTTATCCGCTCTCACAAATGTCAAAGACAGGAAGTCAGGAATGCCAAGAATACTTCTTTCTAACAATAACACTTTGCTAATTAATCAGTTAGATGGGTGATAAAGCATCCAAGGAGGAAGTGCAGACTTTAGTCAAATAATCCAACATCAATACATTTCGAACTAAACACTCACTTTCTTTATAATCTCTCAAGCTTTCCCATTCATCTCACCTTGAGAGAGACAGAGAGACAGACAGAGAGAGAGAGAGAGAGAGAGGGAGGCAGACAGGGGAAAAAAAAGAAGAAAAATAATGTTTCTGAAAAGTAGAGCTAGAGAAAGAAATGAAACAACCACAAAGAGAAAAGAGAGAGAGGCAGACAAAAAAAAGAGAAGACCAAAGGACAGGGAGAGAAAAAAAAGGGAGGAAACAGTAGACAGAAAAAAAAATGACAGACACATATGGATGGACAAAAACTAGACAGAGACAGGAAAGAGACAGACATTAAAAAAATTAAAAAGAAAGAGGGAAAGAATTAATCAGATACAAAGAGAAAGACAGAGACAAAGGCAAATATAAACAGTAATAGAGAGAGAAGGAAAAGAGACAGGAGAGACAGAAAAAGACAGAACTGAAAGAGAAAGCGAACAGTGGAAAAGAAAAGAAAGAAGAGAAAAGAGAGAAAGAGCAAATGACAGACAGAGAAGGGGGCAGACAGACCAGACAAAAACTTAAGAGAAAGGAAAGACAGATACAGAAAAATGGAAAAAAGTAAAGGGGAAAAAGTAAGAGAGACAGACAGACAGAGAATAAGAGAGAAAAATAGAACATGAGTGACAGACATGGAATTTAAGGACGTGTGTGTGTGTGTGTGTGTGTGTGTGTGTGTGTGTGTGTGTAAAAGTGAGAGACAGTGCGAGACAGAGAGAGAGGAGTGCTTCACTAATTTGCGCGCTGCTCCTCTGTTCATCTCGGAGGAGGTGGAGAATGTGGGAAATGTTGCGTGGCGGGATCAAAGGGAACGCGCGCTCTAATGACCGCGGTAACTAACAGTAGAGCTGATAAATTAAGCCCGGCTCTCTAACAAGGCATTTCTCATCAGCATGAAGAGCTGTTTCCAAGATCAGGAGGATCCCCAGCTACAGCTTGAAGACGTATCGATTAAGAGCGTTCATCATTCTCTGCTGCCGTCTCCATCCTTCTAGAATTATCTGCAAATAAATAAGTCGCTAAGCTAGCATGTATTTAAGTGAATGTAAAACGATTAAGATAACAGAGGTTCTGATTGTAAGGGTTTTAGCGGTGTTCGATACGCCGCAGCATCCGCTTTCTGCTGTCCACCGGTCACTAAGCGTAATTAATTGTAGCCTGCTGAGCAGAGAAAGACCTTATGTGGTAATGTGCAACGGGAAACTGTCCAATAGGGTAAAAAAAATATTTACAATTAATGAAATACCTTTTCAAACAGAGGTATTTTCATGCAACTGCAACATCATCACATAAAAAAAAAACAGATCGTCGTACTCATAAAAAATAATAGATTATGCTCTTTAAAAAAAAAGAAAAAAAAAAGGATCCAGTCTAACACACTATAGCAGAAATATTTAAGTACAATTTGTCAACTTCGCTTGCATTCACCCAGGCTGCATGGTGACAACAGTTAATACTTGACAGTTAGTCATTAGTTTATGGAAATAAATGAGATGTGGTTAAGAAGTGGTTATGTTTTGTTTCAGAGTGACGCTTCATGTTACCACTTTTGACTCATGACTCTGAACCCATGATGAGACATCTATTCTGAATTTGACACATGGAGAATAAACACGTATCCCTCTGCCCAATGTCTTTATGTACACTGTCTGGCCAAAAATGTCACACACTAATAATTCACTTGATCTTTATAAGCCTTGATTTTGGCACACAATGTGGTTGTAAGTTCATGTATGAAAATGATTCCTCATGCTCCCAGAACCACTCCTTCACATTTTGAGTCCTGGAATGCGCCTGTGCCATCAGGGAAGGAAAATGTATTAGAAGTGATAACCTGGTCATTCAGTACATTCAGGTCATTAGCTGATTTCATTTTACTGCCACATAACGATGCTGAGCCTCAACCTGAACAACTGTAGCAACCCCAGATCATAACACTGCCTCCAGAGGCTTGTACAGTGGACTCTATGCATGATGGGTCCATCACTTCATGAACTTCCCTTCTTACCCTGGAATAGGGTCTCATCCGACCACATGACCTTTCCATTTCTCCAAAGTCCGATCTACAGTATATTGAAGCCTTTTATTTCCACTAGTCTCACGCATGGTTTTCTATTATGGTTTTGCTAATGGTAGATTTTTTAAGGATGCAACTTCAGGTTTTTTTTTTCTGATCATATTTCTTCCACAAAGTTGACAGTTCACCACTAGGTTTTAATAATGCATTGGACAGTTCTGAACCCAATTTCCATCATTTCAAATCTCCTTAGTTGTTTTCTTTGCTCCATGCAAGGACGATAATTTGATTCTTCTGAAAAGGAGGAGAGGCAGAGTATGAACTTTCAATCCTGACATCTACTCACTAATTAGATAAGAGAAAACTCTGCCCTTTCCTGAATTGTCTTTAGCTCTGTAGCTAGTCCATAGTCTAATGAGCATCTCCAGGTACATAACAAATAACAACACATGTTTCTGGATGCATTCCAACACAGAATCTGCTACAGGAGCCACGATGATTCCTGGTTAGTGTTGGTGGTTAAAGTTTTTACACTTTTAATCTGTTCTGCTATGGTATTTTTTTAATTCTCACGGAGGTCTGCAAGATGACAGGAAGGTTAAACTGTAGATCACGACATGGGTGAAGGCAACAGTCTATTTTTAAAATGAGGTCAATGGCAGGAGTGGGAGTACACATTTCTCCTGAGACTCTAATGCTGCAGAGGGATGCATCAATCTCTCCGACGCACAGTGACACAAAAAATACAGCTGGATTCTCCATTCTACACACACACACACACACACACACACACACACACACACGATACACACCAGCATTCACCAAAAAGTATATTTTACTTGTAATTCTATTTTATTTTGGTAACCTTGTAAATTTTTCACATCCTTTTATTCACATTCTTATTACTCTTATAATATTCCATTTTTAAATTAGGTCACGGGCAGGTGTCTAAGCATTTCACTGCGTATCATACTGTGTATGGCTGTGTATGTGAAATAATTTGGAGTACAATTATTTGAATAACATCACTAATAATAGGAGCAATCCACCTTTATTCAAGTCAAGCTGCTTAACGTTTTACAGTTAAAGGCTGAACAGAAAAAAATATTTCCCGATGTGTGCATTTTTACCATGGAGGTATGCTGTATCTAATCCTAAAAAGAAAAACAACAAGTCTGATACAAGCATTATATCCTGCTTTCTAACTGTAGACTCTCATTGAACAGCAGCAAAAAAAAATCCCTACAGCTCCAGCAGAACTTATTTCACACGGGAAGATGTTTATTTGACGTACATATTATTTAAGCTAATATGCAGAAGAAAGCTTACAGTATTTAAAAATGCGCCAAGACATGACATGCTCTTGAAATAGGAAGACAATTTTTTCTGTTTTCACCAAGTAACTAATTGTGACCATTAGAACAGCAGGGTGTGTGTGTGTGTGTGTAGGGGAGGTGTATTGGAGATGGAGTGGGAGCATAAAACGCATGAGAAATAAAGTGCACCATAATGACAAGGAAAAAGTCTACATGACGATTTGTAAAAAAGGAAACAAATGAGGCAGCACAATGTAAAGCGAACAGGATGTACAGTTCACTGTAAAGGTCTAAAACACATGGAAATAAATGCTGTAGATCAAATAGGCCTGAAATCTATAAAGCCCAGTACAGAGTAGGGACGGTAATCACCAGTCACCTCCCGATACGATATTATCATGATACCTAGGTGCTGATTCGATTAAAATTGTGATTCTACAAGTATAGAGATTTTATAAATATCCTGATTAGATATTACATGTATTCCCATATTTGAATGTTATAACTTTAAACCTAAAAAAGTTTAACAACATCAGTTTATAACATCTGTTTTCTCACAGATGCTGGTGAGTTTATTGCTGATTTTTGAGGCTGGTAACTCTATATGAACGTCTCCTCTGCAGCAGAGGTGAGTTTTGGTCTTTCCTGGGAAGGTCTTCATGAGAGCCAGTTTCATCATGGTGCTCGATAGGTTTTGCAAATGCACTTGACAATACTGTTCTTGCAAGAACTATTCAAAAAGCTCACCTTCGTGTCTTAAATTAACAACTGGCTGTTGCTGATGTTGTTACTTAATCACATAATCCATGCGTGTTATTTTATATCTGGAAGCTGAGTCACGTCATCTGGACTTCTGTCTTGTTAGGTACTTGGTTGAATAGTGAAACGTATCTACCCAACAAGAAAGAAGTCCAGCTGACATGGCCCAACTTTCAGATACTGTAACCTCACGACGCTGACTGGGAAGCTTCACGTAAACGTCCTTCCCGGCTTCATCTACCTCAATTCTAACCCGAGTGACCTGTGTGCTCTGTGAACTCATTTATTTCCTACGTTCTAGAATACTTGTATGAAGTAACACGTCTTACTTCATACAAGTATTCTAGAACGTAGGAAATAAATCCATGTGTTATATACAGGGAGGTTTATGTAGCGATCTGATTGTGCAGCAGGCTGGGTCTGCTTTGTGAGTTCACAGAGCACACAGGTCACTCGGGTTAGAATTGAGGTAGATGAAGCCGGGAAGGACGTTTACATCTGCTTATTCTACACAAGTAAATCAAAACAACTAAAACAACTAACAAACAACAAATATGACAATTTCATAAATATGCCAATACGATATAATAATGTGCCTGATTTCATAATTTTTTAAATCTTTAAAAAGATTTAATGAGTTATTAAATGAAGCTTGTTCCTTATAACATTAGGTTTTCTCACTTAAAATCCAAGGGCAGCATTTAAGCAACACAAACCAACTTCAAATACAGTACAAGAGTTTAGCATTTACCTTCAAATTAAATTAAGCAAAAAAAAAAAAAAAAAAAAAAACTTTTTTACTGAGCAGGACGTATCTCTTATGTTATCGTCAATAATTATTGTTTCTAAACAAACTTAGCAAATAATTCACTCCTACCACACAGGATGATCTTAGAAAAATAAATCTAGACTTCCGAACTTTTGACTGGTATGGTTCTGTGTGTAATGTACATCATTGCAGACATTAAACAATAAGGTGTTTAAAATGTATTCCTCAGACAGGTACTCAACCTATTTAAAAGTCATAGGCTTCTTATCAAGATCTACTTGTAGATTATTCATAAAGCATTGTGGCACTGTTCTGGCTATAAACAGTGTCTGAGAAACTGAAACATGCTATTCTAAAATAAAGGTTCATTTTACCTTTGTGTGACTTTTTTTTAAATCTTGAACTGGACATAAATTGTTATGAGTAGACGTGGGTGAGTAATTTGCTAATGGGACAGTTTTATTAATACCGAGTTCTAAATGTTAAGCACAGACTAACTTCATGGTGAAGGCTCCTTTACTGAGCTGACAGTAATAATAAATCGCTTTTAAAGGACATTCAATGACATTGGCTTGGATCGTTGCAAACACAAAACCAGCTCCACCATAACAGGTCACCTTCCACATCCGGTTGCTTCTGCTCTTTCTGGAATTAATAACAGGTCGTAGTCATGCTCAGGTCAGTCTTACACCTCTGTCGAGTAGCAAGCTCTGTATGTCTGTATTAACGCTCACAAACAGTCCAAAAAACAGTTTTTGTGCAGAATGATTTCATTTAAACTTCCCTGTACAGCATACACTGACCATATAATAACCTTTACTTGTAAAAGTGAGATTCCGGTTGATCTTAATGAAACAGTATTAAGGCTGTGAGGATAGTTATTTGAGTCAAGGCTGATGCTTGTTAAAGTGCGAAAAACACTGAGGGAATGTAGCATTATTAAATCTCTTGATAAAATAACCACCAGGTGTCTTTGTTGTCTTTTGCGAACGCTTGTTTAGGGGCAGACACAAACAAAGCCGACAGGGCTCGGGTAAAATCGCATGCAGCTGTGCCGCGGCTTAAATTAGCCCCGAGCAGCACGGCGTCAGAGGAGGAGAGCAAAATTACACCCCTCCGCTTACACTCAGGTATTAAACCTAAATTAGAGAGGCACATTGATGTCATTATGAAACACGTGACCAACCGAGAGGTCTGATATTTTAAGACAAAACTCACACAAATCTTTTCTTTACAGAAGAACACCAAATGAACCCCAAGCACAAGTTCCTAAGCTGACAGAAATAGAGCACGGCTGTGTGATGTGATGTGATACAGCAGGCTAATGAAGCAGGTGAGAGTTAACATCTTGAGCACTGAACAGTCCTCATAGTGTGAGAACTCAAAGATGCAGAAGAGATATGCACACGTCTGAATGTTTGATGCAGAGCATTTCTCTGAACTTGTCTTTCATGTCAGTTTCACACAGACTTCAGACTGATGACAGTCGACACATTCTTTTTTGTTTGTAGCTATCATGGTTTCCATTATCTTTCTTCATTATCGTAAAAACCTGGCTCAGGGCTGTACAGTCCTTCCGTTATGTTTTTACACAAACATTTGTTGCCTTATTTTAAGCACCTGACTTTTTAAAACTGTCTAGAGCTAGACTCAAATCTGAACTGACACTAAAATTTTTTATTCGATTTGATTCAACAGCACTAATGTTTGTCTGATATTTCTTACAGGTTTCTTATAAAGTATTAAAACCTATTAAAATATTTAATAAATACAGAAATGCTATGTAACTCATGCTGTTTAAATGTCTTGTCTCATACAAACAATCCTTTTTTCTGCCAATCATGTCCTCCACACTCCAGTCCAGCAGGTAGCGGCACTGCACCAACCGTCCATAAGTTTAAAAGAAGAAGAAGGGACACTCAAATAAATTAAAATATGCAATGTATTTCTGGAAAATGCAAGTGGTTTTCTGTTTTTTTTTTGTTTGTTTTTTTGTTTTTTTAAAGCTGTGGTATATTTTGAAAGAATTCATTAATTTAGACCATTTAATATGTGTAACTTTACCTAAATAATTTAAATGTGTGAATCGATTCTGGATCGAAATGTGACCCAATGATGCAATTAACTGAATTGACCAACAAAAGATTGATTACATTACATAATCGATTCAATCGCACAGCACTAATGTCTACTGCTCAGTCAGGATGTGGTCTGTGGTCAGCCCTGATCTTGTGCTGTATTTGATGTACCTAAGGAGTGAAATGCCATTTTTGTCCTCCGTCCCTTAAAGCATCTTTATTTTTTGAACAAAAATAGAGATGCCCTATGTTTGTCTTTTGTTAGCAATAAGTGAACTGATGATTGATGTGCACATTCTTAAAATTGTGAACTGATTCAACAAACCAACCTTCAGATTCAATTATTTGTCACATGTATAACACAGTGAAATGATTTCACCGTATATCTAGATTAAGAAGCTGCGGTCAGAGTGCAGCATCAGCCAGGATACAGCGCCCCTGGACAGACAGGGTTAAGGGCCTTGCTCAAGGGCTCAACAGTGGCAACTTGGCATTGCTGGGACTTAAACCTGCAACCTTCCAATTAGTAACCCAGAGCCTTAACTGTTTGAGCCACCACCCCTAATACATGACTGTATGTTGATATAAAGCAAACATTTATATATACAGTAAAACTCATTCAATAGTAAGAAGTACTACTTTGTTTGCTGCTAATGCTCTGTGTAGTCTTGATTTGACTTTGCTTCCTGGACAGAGTTAAGAAACAGACCACTCCGAGTTCTTCAGTAGAAATTGTTGTAATTTCTTGCTTTCTACTGAAAAAACCAAGTTACAACCTTTAGTCAAATGCAGAGTTAATAAAGGCTGGGTCTGTGATACTTCCATAACAGAAACTATGAACGCCATAGAGGTAAAAAGCTTTTGCACCGTATCTGTGTTGATAAAGTGTAACACAACCTGATGTACTGAACCAGAGTTTTTTTGTTTGTTTTTTTAAATAATGGCATATCCTTAAGCAGTTTATTCCTCTTATATCACAGCAATTCACCAACAATGTTACCTGCAACGTCTGTTTATAGCTGCTGTCACATAAGCCATGACAGAAAAATAACTAGTTTCACAGTCATTCCTTCCCCAACGTCTCCTATTTACTTGTTAATTAAATGTCAGTACTTAAAGGAACAGCTTCACCTCAGACCAACACAAAGTGCTGACACAGCAGGCTCCTTCCAAAATTGTTAAACATCTCCTTACAGCAAACTGTAGACAAGAATGAATGGTAAAGCAGTTAACCAGTCAGCACCTTACATTGATCCTCTTTACCTCTGTCCAGATCCACTGAACAGACTTCTCTCTTCCTGAACAATGTGTCTGCTAGTAGTGCTTTGTAAGGTGCCTGATGATTCATGTCTGAACAAAAGGGCTTTGCTGCACCTTTTCGTCTCTGAGTGCTAACAGCATATAGCTTTTTTGTCTGTACCAGAAACAGAGGTATAAGACAGCCTCAAGGTTCCCCTCAGCACAAGATATCAAAAAGATCAACCTTAAAAATGTTTTTTTAAAAAGCCCCTCTCTGTCTCTCTCTCTCATGCGCTAACCTTCACCTACTGTACTCTCCCACCAGTTCACTTACAGCTGCTCGCACAACTCCTCTCAGTGACAGACAAAAACTAAATTACTACTTATGGGCTAAAGATCTTATAGATACTCATAACTCTGGATTATGTCTTTGCATCTAAAAAGCACAAACACTATCCAAAATACTATCAAATATCAACAATAACACTACTAATAAAACTAGGATGTGAACAGATTTTATCTTCAGTTTTGGAAATGCTGTATTGTAAAAACTACTTTCATCAGGAAGTACGTAAAACACCTAAGAAAGAAAACACTACAACATTTTTTTTTTTTCATCTGAAGTCCGTAGTCTATAGGAATCGGGTCAGAAACGTTTTACTAAAGGAGAAAATTCTCTCTGCATATAACGTAATCGGTCCTGACACAGTACATTAAGAAATGACAGAAAAGTCAGAGGCCATCAATTTGACAATTTGCTATAATCTCTAATTTTTAAATAGTTTTTTTGCCTGTGTATTTTGGGTCGCCCAGCATGTATCCCCAAGTGCAGTAGACAAAACCATCACACATAATGAGGAAATTGGCTCTTACGAATCTTCTCTGGAACGGATGACCAAGAGCTACCTCTGCTGCAGAGGATAAGTTTATTACAAATGACCAGCCTCAGAAACCGCCAAAATATAGCACCTTAGATGAGACCTTACATAAATGCTTCTCAGAGTTCAATCAGCAACCACATTTCATCATTCACTGTTCAGAGGAGAACACGTGAGTCAGACATTTCACTGTTGCATTGTGGGGGGAAAAAAAAAAAAACATACTGTAACTTCAGAAGAAAAACAAGCAGAACAGACTTGCTTGGCCCAAGAAACACAAGAACTGGACATTAGATCAGTGGAAAACTGTCCTTTGGTCTGATGAGTGCAAATATGCGATTGTTGATTATAACAGTCATGCCTTTGTTAGATGTAGCGAGGGTGATCAGACTGTTCCTGAATGTGCCGGTCCCACTGTGAAACATGGAGGAAGAGGTGTGATAGTGTAGGTAGTGCTTTTCTGGTGACACTGTTGGTGACCTAGTCAAAATTGAGGACACACTTAACCAGCATGGCAACTTCAGCATTTTGCACCAACATGCCATTCCAACTGGCCTGCAGTTAGTAGGACCATCATCTGTTTTCCAACAGGACATTGACCTCAAACGCACCTCTAGGTTATCTAAAAGCTATTTGATCAAGAAGGAGAGTCCAAGAAATCCAATTGAGATGGTTTGGGATGAGCTGGACCGGTGAAGGAAAAGCAGCCAACAAGTATTCAACACCTCTCATTCAAGATTGTTGGAAAACCATTCCAGACTCCTTTTTTTTGTAATCCTTTAAACATCTCTTATTTGAAAGAATCGTTTGCCTGCCATCCATCCATTGGTTATTATATGGTAAATACAATGTTGAATTAATTTAAAGAGTTTCACACACACACAAACACACACACACAGACACACACACACAGACACACACACACAGACACACACAATTACTGACATTGCAGTGACTCCTCTTTACCACATCCATCAGCAGAAAGACACTGCTGTGGGGTTCATTTCTGAAGAGGTACTATTAGATTCCTGGATATCAGAATTTATTATCATCACAAATGAACATGTCAAAGAGAGTTTTGTACCTTTCGTACCTTTTAGAATTAGGCTTTAAAATGTACATTAAATACTACATTCATGTTTCCAGGTAAAAGGAAAACACTTGATAGAATTATCCATCAGGTTCCAAAAGTGCAGCTGAAAATGTGCTTTCACTCAAATAGGTGTATACACATTTTTCACTTTAAATATGTTAATATTTAAAAGCACGCTCAACTAGAAAGAAAATGCACAACTAGAAAGAAACACTGCACGCTCTTTTTTACGACACTGTACACTAATTAGTAGATTACCTGAGCAAACACAGTCTAATTAGTCAAATCAGATCTAGAAAGGAATTACAGTGTAAACTTCATTAGAGGCTACATTTGAATAATGCCAGTCAAAGCCATTTAAACCTTTGGCTCATTAGTGCATCATTATTTATTGTTGCATTGTTTTAACTGGCAGCAAATGCAAAATGGGCTTGTAAATAAAAAGCAAACCAAGCCAAAAACCATCACCCAGTCAGAAGACAGTGACAACTGCAAGTAAGATTGCGTGGAGCAAGAAGACGGAGGAGAACTGTAAGAGGGGAATCGTTAGGAGCAGAGCAGCAAGAAGGGGCTTCCTTTAAATTGATCCCACGGAGACCCTCAAGGTTTTATGTAGGAATTTGGAATAAACCCCTCAACAAATCACAGGATGTGAGGCAAGCCCAGAGAAAAAAAAAGGAAAGCACAAAAGAAAATAAAAAGACATGCCTTCTGGTCAGCAAAACGTCGTGAACCTGCCTGGTGGAGGGGGGGATAAAAATGAGTTCACCATGATGGAAACCAGGCAGGATTTTAAAACATTTAAAAGTCATTTATAACAACAGCATGGTGTCTCCTGCCCTAAAATTATTAACGATTAACTTCTGGATTTTATCAGAAAGCAAGAAAAATAGCTTTTACTATTCTAACAAGTATTCTGTGTACAACTATCAGTATGAGCATTTGTTAAACAGAAGCAGGACAGTTTACAATGCAAAAAGATAATCATGATCATATGACCCAAGTACTGTATAAGGCATTTATATTTAGGAAGGGAGAAGACACTCATGAGCTTTTAGAGCTTAAACTTAAAGTATAAGGTAAAGCATTTTTATTTCATACTAATGCTGAAAATGTAGGGACGTAAACAAATACATTATTCTGAAAGATCATATAATGGAGGCGTGATATTTGTTTGGTCAGAAATGTTCACAGAGCATCTGGTTGAGACTAAAGGTGTGCACTGGAACCATGATCCTGTGGGGCGGAATTAAGCAGCCATGTGAGCATGAAGGTTTTACTCTTCAGCGGGTGTAAGCACAGAGTCTGACATGAAGCTCACATGAAAATGGTGTGGTGCGAAGTAGCTGCCTGGCAATGGTGGTTTAAATTAGGAGACTAGTTGTTTATACTTAGGAAAAGAGTATCAACTTACAGTGGAACTACAAATGTCCTCCCATATAAATTTTCACCTTAAACATTTAAATTTTGCACTATACTGTGCAAAAAATTCGCATCGGCATACAAAGCATTTTGACAAACACTTTCACAAACAAATTGAACCAAACGCCGCTACTTGTGAGTGACAAATGTTATGAATTCTTTAGTCAGTGAAAGCAGTTTCAAAAAAGTCAACTCACAATACCAACTTTGCCTTCGGCATGCGTTCAAAAGCTAAGTGACTTGTCACATGTTGCTTTTTTTCTTTGTAATATTAGTAAAATTTTTGGGTGGCTGAAACGGATTCTCTGCATTTACATTATTTCTTATGGGAAAATCTGTATCGTAATACAAACTTTCAGCTTAAGAACTGACTCCAAAATGAATAAAATTTGTATGCTGAGGTTGCGCTATATTTTGAAGGAAAATATGCCAGGCAGGAACAAATAAAAATGGGATTCAAATCAGTAGTTGAAAGCAGTTGTGAACTTAGTGATGTAAGCGATGTTGTTAAACTGTCAGAGCCAGAACTCAGATACCATACTGACTATGCTGGTGTATGCATGTTTACATACTGTATATATTTACAATGCCACGCCGTGTAGTCATTACAACAGTGGCTTAACAATGCACTCTAATCGAGAGAGAGAGAGAGAGAGAATGCCCTGTAGGTGGGGCATAGCTTCCTACCTAGGAACATGTTAAATCTACACAGGACATTTGTGTTTGTTTCAGTATGCGTGTGAGAGAGACAAAAATGAGTAAAACCTTTCACCTACATCCTTCCCTCCTTCTCAGGTTCTGTTACACCACAAAATAACTGAATCACAGTGAAATGCCAAACACCTCATCTTCTTACTCAGCGGTAGTTAATGGCACTTTCCAAAGGCTGGCACTGAACTGCTACACTCAGGCTTTCTGCTGCACACCTGTAATTGATCATCTAGAGTTGACGTGAATATCCAAACAACCAAAAAATAATAATTTTACAAATGATCCAAGAACAAAGATTAAAACATATACCCAACCTCCCCCTGTTCACACAAACATACACCATGAGCCAAGCGTTATCTGCTCAGGCCTCCTTTACACTCGAGCAGGAATTGGTAACACACTTTGGCACTAGTCTTCATTTTGTACACTGCCAAAAACACTCACTCATACTCACTAATATTCCGTTCAACTGCCTTTAGGTTTGATTACAGTGAGCAATGGGGTGTCCGGTTTGTGTGTGAAAATAATTCCTCATGCTTCCAGAACCACTCTCTTAAAAAAGTTTAAGCCCTGGAAAACGGCTGCGCCATCATGCAAGAAAAACTCCACTGATGTGATAACCTGGTCAGTCAGTTCATTAGCTGACTTCATTTTATTGCCACTTAATGTTGTTGAGCCTACAGTAGACCTGACCAACTGTGAAGCAACCTCAGATCAAAACACTGCGCCCAGAGGCTTGTACAGCGGGCACTACGCATGATGGGGGAGTATCGCTACCACGCTATCACCTTTTTTCTGATTAGCCTCACTAACAAATGCGTTTCCACTGCTGTTTAGTCTCAGTCTGAGAAATCTCGTTGTGTCTGTGGAAATACTCTTACTTTCACACAGCTTTGATTTTAATGTCAGTATTTATTAATGCCACTACAAGTGTTTATGGGAATTGTGTTTGTTTTTTTCCCCCCGCCTCATTTCTTTCAGTGTTTCCCGCCATGCCAACATGACCGGACATTTTATTTATTTATTAATTTTATTTTTATTCTAATTCCGTAGAGTGTACTCTCTTAGGGAAATAATCATTTGCATCAAGAAGTCTGTCAGGTGGCTCTCCCTGCATCTCCTCCATACTTCAATCTGATACACATCTGACAGCTCTTGTAAAAATGAATAAAATAAAAAATAAAATAACATTAACAGTTGTGTTGTGTATGAACACACTAATTTCTTGGTGAATGGTGAACTGAACGGATCAGTTTAAAGAACATGAGCATCGTTAACATGAACATGAGTGGCAAAGACTTTATTTATTTGATTTCTAATATTGCTAATGCAGATATCCCGCACATAGACAGCAGCAGCTCCCTGTCGTCTGCAAATCATACACGACATCTCGGAAATCAATTTTTGAGAGAGCGAGAGAGAGCGAGAGAGAGAGAGTGACGGAGAGAGCATATACGGATTTGTCTTGTGTTAAATGAATCACTGTTCATAGTGGGCAGGGCATCGTGTTTAACCTCTCTTTCTCTCTCTTTCTCTCCCTTTCTCTCTCTATCCCTCAGTCCAGTTGCGTCATGTGCAGCACCGTAGCCGAGTTGGCAAAAAGTAAAGATACAAAACACACAATTCACCTCAAGTACAGTAAAAAAGCAGTGACAAAAATGTGACATGGTGGGTCTAATGGATGTAATAGTCATATTAAAGTGAAGTTAACAGTCTCATCCGTTAGCATTTAAGAGCTACATTATATGAACTAGCGGGCTAGCTGCTACTCTGTATCGAGGTAACGTGTGATGAGATCGGACTTCCTGTTTACTTGGGTAAAGTTTTAACAGAATATTAAAAAAACAAATACAAAAAAATAATTATAATCGCACATCTTTTTTATATGTTATACATGTTTATTTATTTATTTATAGGATGAAATATATTAATATTTTTAAGATTTTAAGATACTTTGTACTAAACTCTTTGCCTGTGAAGTAATTGCTAGCTTTGACAGTTTTTGACAGCAGAACATTTTTTATTAATTTTTTCATTGTTTTTTTCTCGACCTAAGTAACTTAGATGTTAATTAACTGTTAAATTTTAATGGGTCAGCACTACCCTTATAGGTTTTACTAATGCACCAACAGTTTTTAAACAAATTCCAGTAATTTATATTGTATATTTTGTATAATATATAGTGCATTTATTTCCTTGAATCAGACCAATAATTTGAGTTTTCAAATTTCAGTCCTTCTCAAATCTAAACCATAAACTCTAGAAATATAACCAAGAGTAACTGTGTAAAAGGTATCAGAAACTTGAGCTGGAGGAACCCCTTCTAACCAAATCTGAAAATATGAAATGGATGAAAACACGAAATATCTGATGTGCTTTGGCATGAGGATAGAGGAGGCCAGGAAGGAACTTGTGTTAGTCCACATTCTACCTTTCCGACACAAAGCCAGCCCACCGGCTGCCTGTGATGGCCCGCCTCTCTGTGAGCGCAGCAAGAGGACAGGAAGTATGCAGGAAATGGCAAATTCAACACGTACACAAAAGACAACATTTAAACTACTTTGAAATGACAAAAAGGGGGGGGGTGTCGAGTCAGAGCACAGACGTCTTGAAATAATCTGCATAAACATAACTGAGCGTAAAAAAGCTCTACGTCTTTCTCCTGTAAGGTTTTATTTAGCCGTGGGAGTTGGAAGGATATCCGTTGGGTGGCGGACGCTTCCTGTGTGAGACCGCAAGCTCGGTCGCGAGATTGTGTCACTGTTTATGCACAGGTAGCGTGCAGAGAGGTACGTAGACTATGTCTGAAGTGCTGGAAGGAAGCCCAGTATCGCATTTCAATAGCTTTTGATCATCTTGCTCAATTTCTCATTTCTGGAAGTGCTACCTGCGAAGCTGCTCTTCCATCATTCTTATTGGCAAGAACTGTGTCGTTAGTGGAACATACAAAAAATTAAATGAAAACAAATAAACTAATAGATAAATAAAAACAAGATACAGTCTTGTTATATACCAGTGTACATCCTATACAGGTATGTGGAGGTTGAGAGGTACGGCCTAACCTCTGAGGAACACTTCTACCCTGAGTGGATGCGTTTAGTATGTCCTGTTTGTTTTCAGGGCAGTGGTGTTTGGCGCCAGCGCAGCACGAGGGCAGCACTGTCTTGACTCTGTCAGCTGTTTGAGAAGCTGGAAGGGCTGGAAATGATTAGTGCTTGCAGCACAATTAGTCAGTGCATCACGACACTAAATTTAGAAGTCCGTTTCTGGGTCTGTTCCAAACAACATCTGCCCCGGGTTTCTACTTGTACAGAGGTGAGCCTTTCGGTTACACGGGGGAAATAACAACAACTTAATAATATGAAAGTGAGAAAAGAGGAAAATTAAATGTCATCATTATGAAACGGTCATCCTAAATTAAGTTGGGATGTAGACATAAGTGCTCATACTGGTGAATCACTTCTATGAGGTCACAGGATTTTCCCTGAAAAGATTTTGCTGGAAATAATTACTTCAATTTATTTAAAAACAAAATTTGAATTTAAAATTATCAGTGTGTGATTGCTTATGAGAAGGCACTGTATTAAGAAGTGTTAAATGTCATGATCATGAAACGTCACAAAAATTGAAACCCTGTCTTAAACAAAGTGCCTTTGAACAGATCGCCTGCGCTGAGTGTCTAAGTCTGTAAGACCTAGTAAATCACTCTCACGTGCACCATCGTTTTATGTCCACTCGCAATACGGAGGTGCCAGTTTTATGATCCCTTTGGTCAAGTACAGTGCTTGAACCCTTTTTCTGTGATGGCTCCAAGGTTTCAGTTCCTGAACACACCCTTCCTGGCATACAACCAGCACTGAAGGCCCTGGAGGAGATGCCACTGCTAGCTTCCATGGAAACTAAAACTCCAACTAACAAAAAGGTCCAACTAGTGCCTCATTTCGGCCTGCTCATTGCACAAATCTCGAGTATTATTTTCATGGCCAAAAAAAAAAAATAACAATAATAAAAAAAATTATCCCATGCATGATCAAGGGGTGTAAACCATGCTTACTGCTGCCACAGTTAGAAGAGAAGGGGTGAGAGATTTTTATCCTTAAAAACAGGAGGTTCGCCCACGCACTCACCTGGGACTGCTCTTGGCCGGTGCGAGGAAGCCAGGAGGTTATGGGAGCCTGGGAATGTTTAGTATGAAGAAAGCAATCCGAAAGGATCTGAAGCTGTGGGAATTGGGCAGGAAACATGGAAAGTAACCCTTTCCTGCCTTGAAAGAGTGAGAGAGAGAGGGGGGACGGGAAAGAAAGCAGGAAAAAAGTAATGTACTGAGAAGATAATTTAGTTCCACACTGATGACATCAGATCATCGTTGGGAGGAAGAAAAGAGTTGTTACTGATTACACTCTGAAAAACTGAAAACAAAAAAACAACGCATTCGTATACAATGTAAACATCAAGGTAGAGCCAAGAGCACAGTAAAGGTTTACAGGCTGTTGTAAGATTAAAAGATAAAAATTTAATATTAAGACACACATATTTAAAACTGCTTTAAAACATAAAGACACAAGGCAATTAGAATAAAAGGCCATGGCCTGGTTAAGCGGTTATGACATCCAAAGCAAATCTGCTGCAAACAACAGGGCTGTCTACAGCTTGGAGACGTACAGTACTGAACACAAAAAAAAAAAAAAAAAAAAAAACACACAACTGGCTGAAATAAATGAATAAAAGAAGACAAAGTGCAGTCAGCAAGTGACCTCGTGTAAGGGTGATGAAAGGGAAGGGAAAGTAAAAGAGGTAACTTTGGCAGTCAGGCCAAGCGATAAAACAGCAGACATGCTCAATGCACAGCGTATAAAAATGTTTGTTAATCTATCAGTCACTGAGACAGATGAGAGAACAGCATGTCCTGTTTTCAAGATGGCAAGTGTATGCAGAACGGATTCCAGCATATCCTCAGAGTGATATAATTTACTGTGAAGAAAAATAAATAAATAAATAAATAAATAAATAAAATCTTCTATGACTTATAATATGTACAGCAAATGCATTAATGCAGAGGAACAGCAGAGTACATCAGGGATTATATACAGCGTGACCGATATACTTTTTCAACAGATGGAGGAAGAGGGTTGGGTTGATACAGTATCTAAAGTCAAGTCAGATGTTTTTTTTTTTGTTTTGTTTTTTTTAAATAATGATCTGATTTACACCACGTTTGTCAGGTTCCTTTTAAAATGTACTGAGAAGATAATTTAGCTCAAATCTCTCCCATGGCCTTTGAATTCATTTTAGCAGGTAAAGATATCTATAGAAAATCTGCCTTGAAAGTCTAAAACATTGTGAACAGTTTGGCAGCAAAACGAGATAAACACTATTTCCGGATTTTTACTCATCACTTTTGAAATTACTTTCCTTTGGCACACAATGTTAAGTGAAAGTTGCTGCATAACTTTCTTTTTGGAAGCGTAATCCTTCCATGTTTTAGGCAAACCTTACTTAACATGGAGAGATCGTATTTCAGAGCAAAACTCGACACATGATAGAAGGCCAATAGAATCACTTCTTTCTGTTCCGTGATCAGAAGTGACGCTACCTGCTGTGATAAACAGCGGCTGCTGAGAGTGAACTAAATGTATTCAGCCGATTTTTAAATAATGTTGAAGCCAAGAAAAGAGATTTACACTTCATTGCAGTCACCCCAGCAGTACTGGACTACAGGTACGAGTCGCTTATTGTCCGCTATAGGTTCTGTAAAATATGACACTATGTGATTTTGAACATAGTGTTATATACTTAATAATGCTGTGGGAGACTGTACAGTAACATTCTGTTTCACTTCCTAATCGATACTCAGTTTTCTGCTTGCTAATGCTATGACTTGCACTAGTTGGTGCAACAGAGAGCCATGTTGCACATGCGTTAATAGTTTTGAGGAAAAAAAAAATAATTTAAGCAGTAATTACTTAAACTTTTATTAAAAAGTGAGTGGTCACATGTCTACACTACATAGCCAAAAGTATATGGACACTTAACCACCATACCCACATGCTTGTTGCACATCCCAGTCCAGATTTAATTCAATTAAATTCAATCGCTTTTAACAAGGGGCATTGTCGCAAAGCAGCTTTACAGAATAAAAAAAATGACAGAAATAAATCAGAACATGTACAAAAAGAAATTAATAGACTATAACTACCATTTTGTCCATGATGAGCGAATCGAGGTCGACGGTGGCAAGGAAAAACTCCTTTATCTGTGTTATTAACCTCCAACCTCCACTAGATTTTCGGAGTGTGGCTGTGTGGATTATGTTCATTTAGCCACAAAATTATTAATTAGATACAGTGGTACCTCGGCATGCAAATGCCCTGCCTTAAGAACTTAAATTTTTTTTTTTCCCACATGAGCGACTGAACCGAACGCAGGCTTTCGTCTACATCGTGTGCATCCTACATTGTGTGTGTGCATAAGTTGTGCATTCAAAACTTGTTTGTGTCAGTAGTAAGCCAAGTAAAGCGAGTTAACCTTTTTTTTTTTGGCTGCATTTTGTCCAACAAGCAAAAAGACAGTAGCAAGAAGAAAAGGAAGCCACTTTCAGTTTAGTTTGTAAAGCAGCCAGTGCCAGGAGGAAACATTAATTAAAGTTAAGTGATGTATAATTTCTATTTACTTCCTATTTTACTTTATTTACATGTCTTTTTTTATGTTATTGTTTTTATATGAGAAATATAATAAATGTTTTGGAAATTATTAATATTGGGAATATATGGGTGACTGGAAGGCATTATGTGCATTACATTATTTCCTATGGGGAAACACGTTTCGCAATACAAAAGTCTCACCTTAAGAGCTCGCCTCGGGAACGGATTAAATTCATATGCTGAGGTACCACTGCATTAAAAAGGGAGATCTGGGTGCATCCAAAATGTGTTCAGTGGGGTTGAGCTCAGGGCTCGTTGCATGCCACTCCAGTTATTGCAATCGTAGTCCTTGCTTATGCACAAAAGCATTGTCAAAGACAAAGACATTCTGTACTATAAGACAATCGTGTGCTTCGTGAGAACACAGAATATCAGAGGCAATAAATTGCATGCACCACTGGGTTAGCTGACCAGTACCTTCTGCAGCGTGAACCCAGTGTGATTGGCTGCTGAACACAGAAATGTTGACCACAGCTGGTCATTGTTGAAAGTTCCATTGTAGATCATGTGACCTGGTTTGAATTCAGAATGGAATCTGGAACTGAATCCTCCCTAAACTAATCCCACACACACACACACATATACACACACACACACTCCTGCGAGGACCTTCAACTGACACAATTAACACACCTAAATCTAAACCCCAATCTCAAACCCAGTAACCAAAACTACTCTGTTCATTTGTTAAATTAATTAGCTGCATTTCTGTAGAGCAGCCACAAAGTAAAAACTGTCAGATGAAAACAGTCAGGCTTGTCAAGTGTTAAAAATCTCTTTTGTAATTCTGGATAATCTATGAAATGCAAGAGGTGGAGTTGTGGAGATTGTTTAGAAATGTCCGCTTCAGATCGAGAAATAAAACTGAGAATGGACAGCTGTGCACGAAGATCAAGCTGGCAAACATGAGGACCTGAGAGAGGTCACGGAAAGTGCGAAATGAAAAACGTGAACGCACACATAATGGCCAGGTGAGACCTCTCTGAGGCAGTCTAAGCACTGTGTGTGTGTGTGTGCGTTTGTGTGTACCATATATGAGGAAGGGAGGGAATGTGAGAAGGAGACAGAGACAGAATGAAGGAGGGAGTGAGAGGAAAGGTAAGGTCCAGATGAGGCAGCTGGGCTCTATTACTCTGCACTGGCCCACCTCCTCTGCGCAGGAAATGAGCAATCATTTAGTAGTGACAGGTACATGCTGAACCTCACTATCTCTCCTCTAAAACCTAGCAGATACTGCAAGCAGCCAGCCAGCATTAACCTCTCAGTCCACCACACACTGGCGTGCGGAAAGGTTTGCGTGAGCATGTGTAAAGGGAGAAAAGAGATGGAAAAAGGAAAATTCACTGACAGAATAAAGTTGAACACAATAACATTAAACTGTTCTAGTATAAAAAAATGAAGTATGGGAGAAAACGAGGCTTCTCAGAGCTGGGAAAAAGTTCATGTGTGTTTTTGGTTTGCGAGCAGTTCTCTGTAAGTCTCCCGTGTGCTGTGAAAGGTTGAGCATGGCTGATTTTAACTGGGTGTGACTGTGAAGCCTGATTTAATGTACTGTCTCGGCCAGCGAGAGCACACCTTACTGAACTGACAACAAAACCCTGGGCACTAATGAAAAACACAACTTCGTCTGCTTTATATCTGCAGTGCTCACTTCAACACTGGGCACATTCGCGAGGACCATCCAGGACATCAGCTGACAGAATAAAGGTCAGACCTTATATGTTACCAAAAATAAATAAATTAAATACATGCACACTACAGCTAAAAAGTTTGGGATCACTTGCAAATTTCCTTGTTTTTGTTTAGTCATTTTTTTTCCTACATTCTACAACAACAATATTGGGGATTTTAAAACTACAAAACTATGAACTAACACATATGGAATTAGATAATTATGCAACAACAACAGTCAGATGTAATTTTGTTATAGCAGTGCATTTGCAAAACCCAGCAAACACCAAGATTAAACTGGCTCTCATGAAGACCTTCCCAGTAATGCAAGACCAAAACACCGCTGCTGCAGAGGAGATGTTCATTTAGAGTTACCAGCCTCAAACATCACCAATTTACAGCACCTCAGGTTAGAGCTGTTATGAAGGTTTGACAGATCACGAGTAACAGATACATCTCAACATTAACAAAGATTATTGCATATTTTGGACGCCTTCAGCATCGTTTTACAGTGTAAAAAGAAATAAAAATCAGGAACGACCATGGAGTTAGAAAGTGATCCCAAACATTTGAGCGGTAGTGTGTGTGTGTGTGTGTGTGTGGCTCTGGAAAAAAATTAGACATCACTGCAAAATAATCAGTTTATGTTTGTTTTCTTTTCTTACAGGTACAGTGGTGTGAAAAACTATTTGCCCCCTTC
>JAOVVA010000054.1:10804058-10814080 GCA_028565275.1 Leiocassis micropogon | reverse complement strand
CAAAATGTCTGTGTATTATTATTATCACTGCCTTACTAAAATCTCTCAGACAAACCAACACATGCGAGTGTGTATTTGGCGTGGCAGTAAAAGCTTGTTACGCGAGGCTGAGGCCCTCTATGGGCTGGGCAGGAGATGTTACTACTGTGGTCAGAATAATAAAAGCAAGTTCACTCCCTCAACCACAGAACCGCACAGACGACTCCTGACTCATCCAGGCGTCACCTCATTATGTTGAGTGAGGATGGAGAGCAAAAATGGCAAAAAACTAGAAACTAATGTATTTATGAGAAATTAAAGTGATATAAGATGCAATGTCACAGAAGAGAGAAGCAACATGATTAATTCTTGGGTTATTCTGGATTATAGTGTCAATCCTTATTCTACTCATCTACTCAACGTGTAAACCACTTTGCTTTGAGATTTGAGATTATACTTGGGTAGGGGAAGAAGAGCGCAGAAGACGCAGTCACTAGCCTGGTATTTATCAGTTTCCTGTCTCAGTCATTTGATCAGTATTCAGTTCCTTCCTGTCTGAGACATTCTGTATTATTTTTTTTAACAGGAAGAAATGTCAAGTTTTTTAACTACTGTACATCAGTTGATCATACACCTGAATTACATTTATTTTCTAATCAAGTAAAGATGCAGATTTTATTTTATTTTTTTAACTGCAGTCCCATCTGCAACCAATCACTCGCTTTAAAGGGAGAGAGGTCATGTGACTAAGAAACAGGAACATGACTTCAGTTTGTGGGAACCGTGTCTCAGCTGCTATTTTTACTCCCACACATAAACATCAGCTGGGTTGCTGCTAAAGTCTCAGCCATTTTCATGTTTCCACTGGTTCCATTATTTTACTGGAATTCCTGTAGGCTCATTACAACTGACTCTGGAGAAGAAGAAGGAAAAAACAAAAAAAAACCTCAGGTTACTGTCTCTACTTTTCAAGACTATTATTTTATTAGGCCTGTAGGAAGATCGGGGCTGTCGAGCAGTTTCGTACAGTCTGCCGAGGAGTGCAATTTATTGGGGAATGAAACATTCACCAGGCTATTACCACATCCACTCCACATCCACCACTCTCCTGTTCTACGCTCCAGCCGCATTCATAATTTACACTTTATGCATTTTTCTTGTTCTTTCCGTGTAGGGTGTGCTCGGGTCCCGTCTCTCTGATGTAAAATGCAAGTCACAGAATAGCTAGTTTAGTAGTTGACGAATTGATGAGTATATGAGTATGTAACACGCCTTTGGGTGGGTGCATGAAAGAAAGTATTCATTTTATAGCTAGCTGCCTCTTAAAAGACAAAATGCATAAACAGAGTGAGAGGGACGGAGTGAGAGGGAGGAATGATGCTTGTATGTAAGCACTGTCTAAACACATTTTTATGCTTATCCCAGCACTGGACTGGCCCCGCATATTCACTTTCTGTATACTTTTAGTGAGGTGGATACAACAGTGATTTCATTTGAGTGCATGCCTCAGCAATGTAACACGCCCGTCTGGCTTTAAAGTGTTTAATATTCTATTACAAATGTGCACAAAGCTTTGCTGAACACATCCACTAAACAACAGTGACACATCACTTAGTTTTCAAAGAGCATTTAGTTTTAGTCTCACTAATAATGTAGTGTAAGCTCTCATGCAAAAAGCCCAGCTTTAAATACAAGTCTGATCTCCATCAGGTTCTGAAGCTAAGTGTAGAGAGCAGGGGATTCCTGCTCTGTATCTGTATCTAACTGACGGACATGTCTTTGGACAACTACTTTATTTCTTTCTACATTCTAAAACAATGCTGAAGGCACCCAAAATATGCAATAATCTCATCTGAACAGTTGATATTGCGATGTGTCTGCTATATATGCTCTGTAAAGCCTTCATAACAGCCTGGTGATGTTTGTTAATTGGTGATTTTTGATAAAATGAACTTCTCTGCAGCAGAGCTAAGTTTTGGTCTTGATTTGCTGGGATGGTCTTCATGAGAGCCGGTTTCATCACGGTGTTTGATGGGTTTTGCAAATGAACTTGACAACACTGTTCTTGCAAGAGCTGTTCCAGAAGATCCGACCATGAGGTCTTAAACTAACAACTGACTGTTGATGGTGTTTTTAAGGTGTACAGCATTTAATCACCTAAAGCCGCGTCTTATTTCATAGTTTTGAAATCTCTAACATTGTTCTAGAATGTAAACAATTAACTACTAAATAAAAAAACATTGAATTAGAAAGTGCATCCTAACCTTTCTGTATACTTCTGTAAATGTCTGACAGTGTATACCAGTGTGAGTTTAAATTAAACATCATTTACAAGTCTGTATACTGGGGTTGGAACGACACATCAACTAAAGCTGTGGGATTTAAGTGATTATGCAATTTAGTTTATTTTTTTGGTTAGTTTTACTAATTGATTTAATTAATGGAATCAGTGAGCCAGTTATCAATTTGGGATCAAGTTCACTCTTTTTAAAATATTTACATCAACTATCAAATTGTAAATTTTACTAAACTGTTGAATTCCTTAAAATATACCACATCCTCTGCAGAAAATGAAAATTGCTTCCATCTTCCGCAGTTTGCTGGAGTATTACTTCTTCTACCTTTGAGTTTAAGGACGGTTGGTGCAATATCGCCACTAGAATGGAGTGTGGCGCTGAATTGGGAAAAGAAGATAGACGCTTTGTATGAGACATTTGAAAATTCAACAATACAAATTCCGCAGCATTTCTGTGCATACGAGATACTTTCAATAGTTTCAAAAATTGCAATGCCCCCCAAAAAATCTAATCGAATCTAAAGTCTACCAACGATTCACAGCTCCAGTGTCGATGTAATCTGTTGCATCAATGATGTCCATATGTGAATTGATGTGGAATGTGTCACAATGTTTATGTACATCCCCAGTTATTTTTATCCAAAAAAAAAAAAAAATTAATAATAATAATAATAATAATAATAAATAAAAATATCAGCTTTTGTGCAGTTGTGGTAATTCTTTAAACAGAGACCTGAAATTGCAACACAACTGCAAATAGAAAACAATAACCAGTCCCGTTCTCCAAATTCTTCCTACCCATTATTCTGTCCTATCCAAGCGTATACTTATACATTTAAAAAATATATACATTGTTTTCATGGATTTAGCCCATGGAAAGAGCCAGCAATGGAAATATTTATTACATTTATTTATTTATTTACATTATTACATAATATTTGTCTGATTGTTGGTTGCTATCAGTGCCTGGGAGTAATACTTGTCTTGTGTATCAGACAACAACTAACTTGCGATTCAAAGCCGCTTTGTGGTGCATTTGCAAGTTCTATGCAGTTTATTTATGCAAATATAAACTTATAAAACTAAACAACATCGATTTAAATAATATGCAAATGTGTAGATTTACAATCGGCACTGGCTATTGAAGTTAAGCATGAGGCGTCCTTTCTCTACAGCATTTATTTGCACAGAAATGTATGTCTTTAATTTAAACACACCTATACCTGAAACGGCCAAGGTGCACAAATCAGTATCTTAACACCTATTCCATTATCGTGCTCTGTACCATGTAGAAGGTTCCTTCTAGTTTTGCCAGATTATACTATCATCAAGGAGACCCAAGTCACTCACCCCCCCCTCTCAATCTAGTCGCAGCTGCTGAGGACAGCAACATCCGCGTGGACATCAACAGTATAACGCATGATCTCCAATCTGTTTTCATTTACATCGTATGGAAATCGGAGGGGTGTCTAGATTTCGAGGACACCATAAAAAATGGCTCAGGATTGACAAAGCGGCTGTGGCACATTATGGGAGAAAAATCAAACTTGTGTCACTCCAACTGTCCAAACTGTCCTGCTCTATCTGCATGGAACAGATAAGCGCAAAATATTCAGCTCAGTACACTACATCTGTTTATACGTCCTCAGCGTGAACCCAAGGGACAGAAGAATCATCTCACATGGTACACAAGTAGTTTTTTTTTCTTCTGAAACACAGTGTGCAATAAGTCTATAATACTACATGATACATGAGCTTCTAGCAAAGCTGCCCAAATCCAAAGTCAAGCAAAACAGATGACTCTGCTCAGGATTTTTCTGTGCTCTCTCTGAATACAGAACATGAGTTAAGAACAGGCATGAAGCCCTGACTTTAAACAGCTCCGCTGAGCTCCATTGAACGTAGAACTTGAGTTACCCATAAAATATGCGAGACTACAAGTTCATATATTTTCTTTGGCCATAGTGTTGGACTTTACTATGAAGCACTTTGATCTTAAAACAAAGACATTTGTTCTGCATATGTTCAGAACCTTTGTCGATGATTAAAGCCTGTTTCCCTCTGATTGCAGCATGGACACGGACACACACACACACACACTGTATTACTGACATCCACAATACAAGCTGGCTGCTATTAGTGTACTCGAGTCCAAGTGTGTGTGAAGCACTGGCAGCCATCACTACAAAATCTCAGCCACTGGCAGGCCACTACAAGGAAAATGTGATAATTTCTCTTTACTCTTTGTTTCTTTTGTGTGCATGCAGAGTTTGTGTGTGAGTGTGTGTGTATGGGGTGATGTTGACATGGTTCTGATTGACCGGAAATGTTAAATAAGCATCTGCAATGAACAAAAGCCTCCGTCCCCCCTCTCTTTCACCACATGTGAAACCACACAGCGTCTTTTCACCTGCAAAAACAAACCTCAACATCCTCTAAAAGTACTGTGAGTGTATTTCTCCACAGCGCATCACAGCCAAAACAGATTTTTCGCATTTTGTACCTTTTAGCTGCCAATGAGCACGCCACCACCAAGAGATAATGGCTCACCTCTTTATTTTCATCATCAAGCTTTCATTACGCCTACGTACTCGGAGGAAAAACTGACATTTCATGTTTAAATCCATGGTATGTCTACATCCAGTTAATGAGCCAATTCAGCTCAACACTGCCGTACTATATGAAGTTTATCCAGAGCTGACACAATATATCCAATCTACAGCGCTTAATTGAGAAATATACGTCATGGCTCTACTCACAATTGCATGTAATGAATGAAGTCCGCCTGTGTGCAATTACAGTGTCAAGTGGACTCGGTATGAATACACCTGTTTCTGGAAAGTGACACGCTGTGTGAAGTTTGCTAAAGACCATGTTAGGAACTTTTACCTCAGAACAAAGTGCTGTGTTAGTTGGGAACCCAAAAGTGCTCACTAGGCACGGGAATGACCCTTCACCCCCAGATACGATATTATCACGATACCTTATTAAATCCATTTATGAATTAATACTGCGATTCTGTAAATATCCTAATTCTATATTTTAAAAAAAAATTCACAAAGTGTGTTACAATTTTAAGACCTTGAACCTTTAAAATATAAGAAATGTTTAAAAAGTTTTCAAAATTTTATACCTTAGCTTTATTCACCAGCTTAACAACTGACTTGAATATTCCTTACATTAGTTTTCTCATTAAAAAAAAAAACTAAATTAATAAAACAAAAAAAAAAAAGCTAAATTTTTAACGAGCAGCATGTATCCACCGTAATTATTATTTCTATACAAACTTAGAAAATAATTCACTCCTACCACACAGGATGCCAATGTGTGAATAGTTCAGAGTAGGATTATAAAGAAATGGTTGCATTTTACCGCCTCAAATGTCCCCAAAGTCTTGGACGTGTGTTGCGACGAACAGGCGGGTAAGCACTGCTTCTATTGCTGGCACGTGCAGCTTCTAACGCGTGTTCTGAGACTAATTAGCGCTCGTGGTGTTTTAAGACTAAAGCAGTTATATCCGAGGCTGATCAGGGTGAAAAACAGCCAGTTCCAGTCACTGGCTGATCAACCTGTACATCTCTACTTTGAATGTAAAAACTATTTATTTTTTTTCTGAGTCAATGTGGTGATACTTGAATCAGGACACAAAAGAATGGTGATCCATAACTGCATCGATTTCTTCCCCCCTCCATCTCTATTGCTCACAAACCCAGAGAATGGTGAAGCATTGTGGGGGTAGCTTGTGTCGTGGGGAATGCTTTTCAGGGCTGATGACAAGATTTATTGATCCAAATACAAGCCAATCGTAAAAGAAAACCTGTTGAGACTGGGGTGGACCTTCATTTTGAGGATTCCACCAAATTTCAAACAAAAAAAACAAACAACTGTGAGTAGAGAAAAAGCACATCAGGTTTATTGAAGTCAACAGCAGACAGACGACTATGAACCGGTCGGACAAACAGACACCCCACGAGGTTCCCACCTCAAAGTTCCCCTCACTTCCTTAATTTCACAGGGGTTTATATACCTGACAAGTGTTTCATCGATCCTCCTTGCTCGACTCAATGTTTATTTAATATTCAATAGATACATGTTAATTTGTTTTGGCCTAGTGGTGTGGTGACTCCTAATTCCATACTATCCCCCATCACTATTAAGTCATGTCTGGGTTGGTTTTATTGGTCCTTCTGAAATTGTATTCTCCTTTTTCCTCAGAGAGTTTGGTTTAGTCCTCTTCTCCGAACCAAAATATCGACCACTAGTGCTGACCACAAAATTTTCCCATTAGAGAAAGTTTAGAGATTTTTCCAAAATTCATAAGTATCTTATTCTTATTTTCCTATCACCCTCTCATGTCTCAACTGTACTTAGTATACTTAAAGTTATTTAAAACATTTATTTATTTATTTATTTAAATCCATTTATGATCCATTTTATAAATTTTAAGATTATGTGTCATATAATGATTAATTATTGGACTTCATTATGGTTAAGATTAAGGATTAATCTTATCAAATGTATTATATTTATAAGGCAGTTCCCAGTAATGCTATATTAAGGATACGCGTTCCTGAATATAGACCCCGGGGCAGACTCAGAACACACTGCAGAGATTATATCTCACAGTAAGCACAGAAACATCGTATGGCTTCTGGAGGATAATCTGAAACTGGGGTACAGGAGTCTGGAGGCACTTTCTCTGGCTCTTGCCGCTGTAACCCCAATCAGGAAACACTGCAGGAAATGGATGAATGAAAGAGCAGGAATGGTAAATCTGTTAGGAATGAAAGGTTTAGATTTTAATGGTGGCACCGTGGTCAAGGTGCTGGACTACTGATCAGAAGGTTCAGCACGACCTTAAACAAGACCCTTAACCCCATCTCCTTAATAGCTGCGGTATTATGGTTAGGGCTGGGTACGGAAATTCGATACTTTAATGGCATCGACAGAATCGCTTTGATACAACCGAGTATGGGAAGACAGACTGTCATTCAGAAACCAAAATTTAAATGAGTGCTCATAATATCATAAAACTTCCTTCAAAATCTTCACCACCAGATTCCTCTGAGTCTGATATTTATAAGGACATCGCTATGTACACAGCTGTTTGTTAAATTTTATTTAAATTTACATTACCATAATGTGTGTGTGCTGCCAGTGACTTTAGCAGGGATCCACAAGGGATGTTGTTTGAGTGTGGCTTTAGCTTACAGCCAGAGAGAGCTAGGAAACTCAAACGCTGAACGCTATTCAATCAGACGTTCAGTACAGCAGTTAGTAAAATGAAGCTTCCTCATGTGATTCTCTCTCTTGTGCATTTTTTATTTACTAACTGACTGTGGTGTGCATGAACCATGAACACACTGAAACAGCGCTATTCACTGCACTTGCTCATTTGTCGGTAAGCAGCGGACTGAATGCAATAAAACAAAGTGACAACGAGCGCCGTAAACATGCAGGGCGGTGACTATAAGCGGCAAAGTTTTTGTTCATTAGGTTTATATTATGGCTAATATTCCATGAGCTGAAGAGAGAAGTTCCCCCTCTCGCTCTCTCTCCTCAGACCAGTCAGAGATGAAGTAAATCGTATAACGATCAGAATCTTCCGGCGACACACTGCACCGCTCAGGGTACTTGTTTCGCACAAAACGTAACAGAAAACTTCAAGTTGTGGTAAGTGGATTTTTTTTTTGTTGTAAAACTGCTTTGAGTGGAAAAATAACAGGTTGCTGAAATATAAAATGAAAGAGTTAAACCGTAAAGAGATTTATATTGATTATGTTATGAAATGTATTGTTCAGAAACTGGTATCAAAGTCTAAGTATTGAGATTAAAAAAATATTTACAGTACTGGCCAGTTAGCCAACTGGTTTAGCCTAATGTTTACAAACAATCATAAGTCGTTAGCAGACTTTTTAACTATTTATTTGTTTGTTTTTATTTCTTTTTTTTAAAGGCTTCAAAGCTAGCTTCTATTACAAGGCTGAATTGCAAATCACTCCCCAACCCCTGATCAATAGTACTACTCGGTGTGTGTGATTGTACACTTTTCATTAGCATTTCCATTTCGTAGCTTTAATACTATTTGGGATTTAACCCTAGAACCCGGGGTTAACGCAACTGATATTCTAAAGCATAACGAGTGGAAATATAAAGAGAAGCTTACAAGATTTAGAGGACTGCCCACCATCTCTGGTAAACCGTCATGGTTTACATAATACATGTAGGAATAAAATCTACTTTCATCCCTGTTAATTAAGTGACACTAACTGTCGGTCAACAGCTCTGCCAGTCGCAGTTAGTTAGTTCTACCAGTCTCAGAAGGATACGTGTTGGCAGAGAAAATAACTGGTCAAACAAATCCTTATCTATTTATAATAAATGGTGTTTGCAGAACTGTTGTATAAATACAATATCACACTCAAGCTGTGCCCTCCGGCCTGTGATCACATCAGGGCCATGCTGTAACCAGCAACATAACGCTCCCTCTCATCCAATATTACTTAAAATACTTAAATCGGATTAAAAACTGATGGATGTCATGAATGTACCGTATGGTGCTCTCGATATTGAACGCAGTCCTGTAGTGCTATGGCACTGGGCAGCCAGATGCAGGGGAGTGTTTATCACACATCACTGCATGTCTTTTCAATTATTATTTTATTTTTTTGTGGGTGATGATTGCCTGGATGAAAACTTGATTGGCAACCACTGCGGTCACTGTAACCACTCTCGCAGTTAAGTATGTTTTATACAAGTTTTCTCAGTTTTACATGAATAAATTTGCAATATACTTGTGAATTTTGTGAAATCACACATGTCTATCACAGCATATAACCAATCTTGACTGCCTGCATGTTTCTCAGGTGTGCCATACAACACATGGTATACTGTACACACAACATATACATATACACAGACATGAATATATTAAGCTCTCAACACAACGTCTGTTTTTCTTTCATTTGGGAACTGAACCACACCTTAATCAGTGACTGGTTATTTACTACGGAGAAATTTATTACAAATACACTTCTCACAAAGTCGAAAGACAACTACGAGTGCTGGTGGGCTCAACATTATTTAAAGGGTCCAGGATGCGACTTCCCCCTCAAGGCCTGTGTTTTATTTACAAATGCCAGAATGTAAAATGAAATGCTACAAAGCAAAACCCAATAACACAATCAAGCTAAACGTACAAATAGGCAAAATAATTAATAAGGTAATTGGTTTTTTTTTCTCCCAATGGAAAAATTTCCTCTCACTGCATCTTTGATTGTTTTTTAATTCCTAAAGATGATGCACTCAACCTTTAATAATAAATCCACATATTAATCATGAGGTACTTCTGCTGTATGCCAATCAGAATAACACGCGGTCAAAATAAAGAAGGGAGATTATGTTATTATCTACATGCTAATATTTACGGTAGGTGTCATGTAAATATTAGTCCTGATCGTGCTCTGTTTATCATCAGTTATGCTGGATCTTCTGTACTTTGGCTTAATATACCCCTAAAACGCACCTCATGGGTGTATATACAGTACCAGTCAAAGTGTGGACTTTGATGATAAAAAAAATAATAATAAACCTATATTGTTGTATATCGTCGAAAGCACCGAATTCCTGGGTGTCCACCTGCAGAAGGACCTCAGCTGGTCTCTCAACATCAGCTCCCTACACAAGAAAGCCCAACAGCGTCTCTTCTTTCTGAGAAGACTGAGGAAGGCCCAGCTTCCACCACCGA
>JAOVVA010000054.1:10786336-10796873 GCA_028565275.1 Leiocassis micropogon | reverse complement strand
ATATCTATATATAAACCTAGTGCGAAGTGAAAGAAACTCTTGTGTGATCTTTATAGAATTGTATGCAATTAATTTTTTGGCTAAACTATTCCTCTAAGGGAAATATAAACTTACTGGACGCATTATTTCTGTTCTGGTATCTACACCCATTGCAACTTCCTATCTGCGTGAATGGAGTAACAAGGGACCACAGCTGAACAGATATTATTTGGGTGGTAGACGATTCTCAGATTCTGACTCTAACACGGCTCTGTGTTAATACCTTAATACAAGGGTATAAGGTGCATCAGTGTTACTGAGGATTTTAAACTCTGTGTCCACTTGTCTTGTAGGTGTAAAGATAGAACTTTTTTTTTTCTTTGGCACAGATTGTGTTTGTCCTTTAGCACTTTATTAGTGTCAGTTACTGACATCAGCACCACTCCTAGTTGGATAGAATATATGGGGCTAAAGGTAGCTGAGAATAGGATGATGTGAGAGGAAATGCCTTTCAAAAGAATAATTAGCCAAGCATTTTAGTATTAAAAGCAGTTTATAAACTTGCAAACAAGGTTACAGCAGAGCAATCTTAGTTCATTAAGACCAAACCATAAACATTCCTTAACGTCAAATGAACCTGCCAAACTGACTTAAAATATAGTGAATATTTGACATTTTTTTAAGATGACTGTTAAAAAGTAATTCATACTGGTTTTATTTAGGTTTTTTTGGTTTTTTACAAAATGCATTGTCAAACCTCTTAGTTAAGGAAATTTCATTAGCTTTGGTTAGAACCTCATACTTTAGTTGCACTTGAGACAGAACCCTTAGTGCTTAGTTGAATTTCTTTGTTAGTACAGCACTTGGTCCCTTGGGGGACAGTTTGCACTGATGGTCATTGTTAAGGGGAGTGTGTGTGGACCTACAAGCTATGGTAGGTTTAACCTACATTTACGTGTATAAGGATTTATTTCCTGGTGTTTGGTTATGACACTCACAATTCTTTTTTAAGTTTACAACACACAACACTGATGACACACCATACAACAATACTGTGCTCTACGGTTCTTTAAGCTCCTCGTTAGGATTCTGTTCCCCTAACCCTTCACATGTCCAACAGCACACCACTTCTATTATATAGTGCAAGTGATAGGGGACGAGTATTTTAAATCATATCTGAAAGCATAGTGTAGAATAATCCTGTATACTCCTACAGAGTCCAACTGTTAAGCTTATTGCTGCAGTGTACGAATAATACACCGTGCCATTTTGAACAAGCGACACTTTATAATGTGACTAGTTTCTTAACTTTATGTTTTAATGACATTTTTATTTTATTGTTCTGCTTCGTATCATTTATTAAAGCTTCTACACCTGCATCCAGCCTCCTGAGTTCGTTATACTCTTACGATCTTCCAAAATGCACCTTTAAACGAATTCTGCTCCTTTGCTCCATAATTCCGTAATGGTTTTCCTCAGGCCCCATGTTGGGAAGATTCCCCTGGGCCACTTTAGCCACTCTGTTCTCTTACTCCCTTTTTTCCTCCTCTCATCCATCATGGCTGATTTCCTCTGTTCTGGTCTCTCTCTTTCTTTCATCAGGTCTAATGTTTAGCTTAGTTTCTCTCCCACCTGTCTCTTACTTTTGTTTTCCCCTCCCTCATATAGTCTTTACTCTTTCCATAAAACTCCCATAGCCTTATATTCATATATTATTCATTTAGTTGATAATTTATCGTCATAAATGATTTTCCCCATCATGGAAATCTATGTTCATGTTTAAAATCGTTTAACTGTCGTTATCTTCTTTCCTTTGCTGCCTGTGACTCTTTACTTCCCTCTCTCTTTCTTGCTCACTCTTTCACAGTCAGTGCCTTACGTCTGCTTTGGCTTGGCATTGGCTCTTTCTCCGTCTTCCTCATGTGCTCCTTTTCATTTGCAGCTCTCTTTTTATTTTTCATCCCTTTATCCTTCCCCCTCTTCCTTCCTTTCTTCCTCTCTTAGACCGTTACTCTCTCTCCCTCTCTCTTTCTCTCTCTCTCCCCCTCTACCCTTCCCCCCATGCAGCTGGTGCCCTGGGCTCTTGGTCCAGATGGTGAGGAGGGGAGGCAGGGGTTTGTTCTCCTCAGCGCCCCACAGCAGGTCCTCTGTTCTGGGTAGTGCTGCGCCGGCTTCCCTGCCTTGGCTGGAGACCCCCTCCCACCACCACCACCACCACCACCACCACCACAACTACTGCCAGCATTAATCTCCTAAACGATCCCGCCAGAAGCAGGATCAATACTCATTTACAGAGACACAGCCTGATCCCTTAATGTAGAGCACGGAGGATGGCTTTCTGCCTTCACCCCCCTCATCCTCTCCAAGCCCCTGTCTGCCTCCTCCCATGCATTAGAGACACACAGAACGTAAAAAGGGAAGAAAAAAATGGTAATGACAGAAATAAAAACTGAAGGACAAGGAGAAAATGACAGTCAGAAATAGAGATCTGGTATTGCTGACTTTTTGCTTAATCAGGCGAAAAATATGACTTTTGTTGATGAATTCACTGAGTTACTTTAACCTGCTGCTTTCTGTGTGTGTGTGTGTGTATGTGTGTGCGCGCGCACTGGAATCAGCTCAGGGGCTACAGGATGGCAGTTGGTAATATTTTGATCTAGATGGGTGGTCCCATCAACACCACCTCAGAATAGAGGTTTCTAACATCCTGCCTCCTGCTTTAATAACCAAATTTATGTATGCCGCTTCATACTGTATTTGAGGTAGCATTATTTTTACTCTTTGTTTTCCACTGGCACAAAAATATGACTTCATGCTCAAACAGCTTGATCCAAGGAAAACGAGAAAAGACTGGACTTTCCATTGAATTATAACTCTGTCTTTTTTTTTCCAGTCTGCTCTGCTTTAGCATAAAAGTAAGAATGCGAGTGTGTGTGTGTGTGTGCGTGTGTGTGTGTATGTGTGGCTTTTGAAACACCTCGTCATTGATCTCTGTTGAAGCCAGCTCTTTACGAAAACACCTTGTCTTGCAGCCAGTGAGTCTGTTATTCACCTTTATCTTTCAGCATCTGTAAGTATTCTGGTTCCAGGCTCAATCAGTGATGTATACCTTGTATATACATCGTATACTGTGTGTTTGAGACATGATCCTTGCAAAGTGGTTTGTTTGTTTACTGAGATTCGAAGTTGTAGGAAAGGAAAGGAAAGGAAATGGGTCAGAAAGAGAGAAAGAGAGAGTGGGAGAGAGAGAGAGAGAGATGGGCCTAATTGGGCTCGGAGCCCTAGTGGTACCATAAAAATCCAAAACGCAGGTTAAAATACAGGTTTGGGGATTTTTGTGGTAATACTGGGGCTCCAACCTCAATCAGATTCATGCAATAAAGTTTTATCCTGCTCTCTTTCTCTCTCTCTCTCTATCTATCTCTCTCTCTCTCTCTCTCTCTCTCTGTGTCTCTTTCTGACCCTTCTTTTTCCAGATACAGTATTTACAGTAGGAGCAGTATGTGCTGGTGCAGACCGATGATGTGGCAGGCTACAGTGTCATCAACATAACATTTCCCAGAATGCCTTGAGTGGATGTCGCTGCCATTCTAATCTGGAGTCAAAATTATACTACAATCCTTACTGTCCCTTTGTTTAAAAGTTTACCTTTTTCCATTATCATTACTAGAAATAGTTAATGGTTATGTTCTACTTATGGAGAAGTGTTATTTATGCCACTAGCACAAATGTCTATACATATACTGTACATAAGTATATATAGACCTTTTGTGTTTTTGAGGTCAAGTTGTCATAATATTTTGAATCAAGTTTGAATAAAGCTCTGGTTTAAGATTTATTACTTTATGACTAAACACTATTTTGATGATGATGTGATTCTCGGGTGTCAATCAAAGAAAGTCTTTCTAAATTAGTATAATAGAAAATGTGTATAACTATATACAGTATATATTATTATACAGTATATTAATTTTAAAAGTATATACAGTATATGCATAAAATGGTCAAAACTCAGTTTCCATAAATTCCATAAATGCCAGAATATGCATAACTCTGTCACTACTGAAAAGAAATTTCCCTTGGAAAGCTATATGACATCATTCCAATAGACTAGAAGTAACTGAGTCATATCAGTTGTCATGTTGTTCTAAAATAGTGTCTTACGGCATCTTATTTCCCAGCTGTGTTGAATTCTCCAGTCTGATTGGTCAGAAGGTTAATTACTTTTCTATAACAGCAGCCCTGACAGTAGTGCTTATGACAGGTGGATTTTTATTCACTCATTGTAATACATAATAATTTCTAGTTTGTCCACAGGGGCTTTTATGCTGATAAATACTAAATAGGTTAAAAACAGCTTTATGACTCGACTCAGGTGTTAAGTCACTTGACACATTTTTAAGTAAAAAATGAAGAATTGAACCATCGTGTAATCTGATGCAGTTTTGAAAAAGCACTGTTTAAACAGACTTATGTCACATTTTATGAGGGGTTTATCTAAGTGTCATGTACGGGGGTGTTCAAATCAAACTGGGACTTTTAATTGCGCAGAATGACAGTATATAGTTATGAGAGTATAAACTACCTTTATTTCTCTATATAATCCCCTGCTACACTGATGCACTTGTTCCATCGTTTCACTAGTGCTTGAATACCATCAAGGTAGAACAATTGCTGAAACACTGGCCTCTCAGGAACTCTTTTAATGACCTAAACACGTGGAAATGGCTTGGGGCGAGGTCAGGACAAGGGATGTCCCAATGACTCTAAGCCGAGTTCCTGTAATATGCAAGTGGTGTTTGTGAATGACAGTTCTCATAGACAGATGCACCACATGCTGACTGTTCATGGGAACGACTGCAGCGGGCTCTGTGCCACCTCGGCCGGGATCGTCATTCATGCATGTACGACCTCCTTTAAAACATTTGCACCATTCATGTTTTACTTCAGCTAAAAGTCTTATCATCCTCTCATCATCTACTGTGCTTAAACTCTCCCGGAAATGTTAATCGGTTTTACGGCTTCATTCGCGAGAAATTTCATCACAAGTTCCGGTTTGACTTGAATGTCTTTCATGGCTCTATGAACAGCGTGCATAAGTAAAATATGTTAGGAAATGGCAATAAAAAATTATTAATGTCTTTTATATTCAGTAAGTCGATTCAAGAATGACGTGTCTGCCTGCCTTGTTTTGTGCTTGAACTTGACCTCATGAAACAAAAGCTGTTCCATGTTACTCATGTGATTTAAAGTAGAAACCAAAAGGGTTCCAAGATGCAGGAAACACTAATACATGTATCAAATCTGGAGCAATTATCACCATTAAAATAAAGCTGTTCTCACTGTTGCCAAGTACGGCTGAGATGCTGCGGATGTTAATGTCTTATAATGCGTTGTTTTTTCAGGCCTCACCCCAGGAGTGGAGCACTTTGTCCTGTTGAATAATTCACTGGTTTGCAGCCACAGTCTGGGGAAAGGACTGAGATGATGAAGGGACTCACACCTTTTCAATCTAGTCTGGCCTTCACGTTGAGTAAAAGAGGACATGAGGAACGAGCTTCATGAGGCAAAAGAAAAAGTAACTGGAGATATGAGAAGGGGTGGTCCTTACAATGTATGATTTAATAGAATAATTGCATCATTTGACCTACTTACGTCCAAGTTTCCACTGACAGTGATCATATTGGCAACGTGAACATGATTTCAGGATATTTATCACCGTTATCACACTTTTAAGTCACTTTGTTCCTTCAATGGTCAGGGTGTGTGTCTAATTTCATACATTTCTGACTGTCGAATAAAGAGATATTGATATTATGTACGATAAATACACCTGTTTTTAATGGTTTTGCTGTATAATACATTATGTTATATAGACACTCAATATGTCCCTTCAATCCTGTACCACACCCAGCTGAGGTCCATCAGAAAACTGATAGTCATCAGCAGGTACAAGAATAGCCCAGCCCTCCCCTTCCTAACACCAGCACTGCTACAACACACACATTTGTGACCTGGAACAGAAAAACAGCTTGACACTAGACTGAGCTTAGACGTCACATGACTCGAGTTAGAATATATCTCAACTTCCATCATGTGATCAGGAGCTCATAAATCTTATAACAAACTCTTGGTTTGAGCAAAACATCCAGGATGTGTTACTAAGTACATTTAACTGATAACTGTAATTTTATTTCTTATTCCCTAACATTCTTTGTCAAACATGGTATATATAACATTTCTGGATTCATCAATCCGTTAATGTTTCTCTCTTTCTATCACTCTCCCTATTGTATCCCTGATCTCTCTATCTCATGTCTGCATCTCCTTCTCTCGTTCTCTCCGGTTGTGTGCAACGGCATAAACAGTCCCAGAGGAACAGCGAGCTCTTTCATTGGGTGGAGGATTGAATCATTACAGAAAGGGTCCCATGATCCTTGCTGTGCCTTGGGATACACATCGCATTCCTTCTTCCTACAGACACACACTCGCACACAGTCTGACCAACAATATGCTGACACTGCCTGTAAGCTATACCTAAACATTTCAACAGCAACGAATGTAATAATAAATAAAAAATCGAAGTGTATAGTAAAATATTAAAAGCAGAATTTACTTTCCTGTCAGTTTTGTAAATCGTATCAGGGGGAATCGGGTAATACGGGATGTCAGGTGAAGTCAGGCTTTTAAGGTCTTTGTATGCTTTGCCTCGGAAGCCGCCAATCACAGACACTGACCTTGATCTGTTGCTTTTTATGTAATAAAATTATCCTTCTCTGTACGTCATACAAATAAGGAAAATTAGCATTCCGGTGACAGGCATCCTATGTCCGTACAAATATGGTTTTACCCTTGCGTATACATAAACTTTTTAACAAGTAAATTTCTATGAGCGTAATTTTCTAGTTTTTCAGTTTGTTCATATGAAAGTTTACAGTTGTACAAATCATGCATGAGATCAGGTATAAAAGGACGCTATTCATATACATAAGATTGACTGGTAGGATTTACTAAGATATCACGATTGTCATACATTTTGTATTTAAATTAACTCTATTTTTCAAGGTTAATTGTTACCAGAAGCACTCAAACGCACACAGGTACAAAGGTAACCACATTCTACACAGACCTACACTAAAAACAACAACAACAATTACAGGCTATGACACTTATTGCACTAAGGCCACAAGTTTCCACCTACTGTGGGCTGAACATTTACATATGTTGGCCTAATAATAGACGTCCATGCATATCTATGGTCACTTGGGGCACATTGAGTTATTCAGAGACCTCTTCTGTTTGGAGAATAGTCGAGGTTGATGTGAGCTAGGCTTAGGCGTGGTCATAAGGGTGGTATAGGGTGGCAGTTGTCACCCTTGAAATAAGCCTTTCCAGTTCAGCTTATCTCTGAGCGATCTATTACACCTTCGTAACCCATGCAAGAGTTTTCCATGCCTGTAAGCAAAAAATAAAATAAAATAAAGGAGCATAAAGGTGTTGTCAATGTTAAATGAACAAAAACGCGATTTTGTAACATACCATGACAAAAAAAAAACCTGGACACCCCACTTGAAGCTGGTCGCACCAGATCTCGAACCTATGGCAGGAATGCTGGGTTTGAAGTAGGAACATGAGACGCCAGTCGATCACAAGACACCATGCACACATAAACACACACGCTCTCATTCACTTGCATGTTTTTTGGAGGGTGGAGGAAACCAGAGAACGCAGAGGAAACCCATGTGCCATAGCCCCGTACAGGCGATAACCTGACATCAAGATTGTACCGGTACCTGCTGTGCTCACGTGCCGCTGGTGATGATAACCTTAGTTAACTATTTTATAGTGATCAAACTTATATGAACATAAAACATTTTGTGTCCAGTGTTGAAAAGTAGAAAATAAAGCAGCTAAGTGAAGTGTAGAAGCAGTGAAGATGGCTCAAGGGGTTTGTATGTAAAAGAGGCTCTGTCCGAAATATATTACCGTATACCACAGGTGGCAGGCTAGTGGCACAGCCTACTGTTCAGTACAGTGGAGTGTGGTTTCCGGCTCAGCCAGAGCGAGAGAGAGAGAGTGAGAGAGAGTGAGAGAGAGAGTGAGAGAGGTGTATGTAGCCAGAAGGTAATGTCGTAAAGCCGAGTGTCGTAAACCAGGTGCAGGGGGGGGAGGTGGAGAGTTAGGGGAGGGAGGGAGGGGAGGTGGAGGGGAGGTGTGGGGGCCGAGAGGAGGTGACTCTCCGCCACGGCATTTACACACAGCGAAAGGATCATGGCGGATGGCCCCAGGTGTAAGCGCAGAAAGCAGGCGAACCCGAAGAGGACGAGCGGTGAGTACAGAACGCGTTTTTCACTCGATCGGAGGCTCGGATTGTGTCGCCGGACTTTTCTAATCAGCCGAAGTGAGCGGAAAGTAGCGGTGCGCGTACGTGAGTGTGTGAGTGTGTGTGCGTGCACCGTTATACCTGGCTCTCTCCGCCTAGCGGCACCGCGCACCCTGGACCGTTATACGCTCCCAGACCCATGCGCTCTCTCTCTCTCTCTCTCTCTCTCTCTCTCACACACACACACACACACACACACACTCTCTCTCTCTCTCTCTCTTTCACTCCCAGTTTACTTTATTTCCCACGAACTCGTTACTTTTCTTTACATTTCGGATACTTTTCTCCTGTTGAATCGGAAATGTGTTACATTTGTTTCCCCACATCAAAGATTGTTTTCCTTTTCAGCGCACGAGCTGAAACTTATTCTCTCATTGAAGTGTACCTGTTTGATTAGAAAACAACCTGTTTGTTTTTCGCGTGCTTTGAAGAAAAAGGAGCACGTGTGTTGGTTAGAAAGCGTGTGTTGTTTGCAACTTTGTTGCGTTTTTGGCTTTGGTATCAACTTAACTTATCTCTCTGTACAATGGGCTGTTCCGCTATTCCGACTGTGTAGCAGGTAGCCTGTGTGCTAGCCCACTGTACACTATACACTTTACACACACACACACACACACACACACACACACACAGTCTCACAGTATCAATAACCTCATAAATAGAATTGAGTGTTTTTTGGTTTGTTTTTGGTCTGGGCCAGAATGTTGGCTTTTTGACTCGGACCCGCGCGTTAAAGGTCTCAGATTAACGGGAAACACGCGTCTCTGTTCGACTGAAGAAATAACGGAAAGTCCTCGTTTCGCTGTTGTGTGGTTTACTAAAAAAAAAAAAAAACTTCTTTGCGAGAAGTTGGTTATCTAAGCACGATAAGGGCGTGTCTAAACTAGACGTGCGTGATCCGTGAAGCATCTCCTCGGCTCGGTTAGCGTGTACACGCGGTGAGTGCGAGTGGAGCAGGCGGTGAGGGAACCCGTCTGTGGGCTGGAGCGCAGTGCTCGGGCTGGGTGGAGAGACTCAGAGGAGAAAAGGAAAGGAATCTGCAACAACAACTGCGGCTCAGCCTATATAAGGAATGCGGTGTGTATAGAGCACACACTGAGCAGCGGTTCTGAGGACTGGACCTCACTCTGGGACTCGAGCACTTCATCAGAACTTTTTTTTTTTTTGCGCACGCACATCCAAAATGCTTCTTTATTATTATTATTATTATTATTACTTGATTGCATTGTACACCTTGTGTTTCCAGTGTGTATCCAGGCATCTTTATTATATATAAGTTCTTTATCCGAGACTTTTTTCCTCCCCTAAGCTCTATACAGTGCTGATGCAAGTCTTGTCTCTACACTACTTTAATCACGTAAATACCTTTTGCTATTTTAGGTCTAAACGACTTTAGTCGTACATATAGGGTCTGTTCTGTCGTGTCACTCACTCACTCCCTCACTCACTCACGGAGAGATAGCGGTGTGTTTTGGTTGCGTTTCCGCCATGCGCTCCCTGGCGGTGCTCTCAGCGCGCAGCTCTCCTCTCCAACTGATCGGAGGCTGGAAACACCGCTCAGGGTTGATCAATGGGAAAAAATTGAGATCTTGCATTTTTTATTTTTTATTTTTTTTTGCCGTGCTGTGCATCTTATTTGTCCACGTTCAAACTCGCGGAGCAGGACGAAATCGTTTCCATCCGTTTCTGAAAGGTGTGGGAAGGCGAGGCGTTGCACCAAATGGCAACTTGTGCAGGTAGAAAAACAGACGCTTCGGGTGTCTCGCATGCTGAGAGCGCTTCTCTAAATACAAGCTATCGCTTTATCTGTGTGTCGTGCGTGTTCATGAATTTCGGAAAGTGTCAGGACAGTGTTAAGACTGTGGACTGCGTGATTGTTTGTGCACCTTTTAGGCTACTGTTGTATTAACGGTGCGTTAGGGTAGGGATGTGCTGGGAGGTCATGTTCAGTCTAATGATGTGAGAGTCAGGTAGCAGTGCTGGACGTGTGTGTGTGTGTGTGTGTGAGAAAGAGAGAGAGAGAGATGCTGTAATCACCGCACTGCAGGACACCTGAGCTGGACAAACCCTAAGATAGGAATTATATATATAATTATCCTATATATATACTCAGCAAAAAAAGAAACGCCCCTTTTTCAGGACTGTGTATTTCAACAGTAATGTTGTAAAAATCCA
>JAOVVA010000054.1:10764583-10782269 GCA_028565275.1 Leiocassis micropogon | reverse complement strand
GTAAGAATGGTCTTACTTTGTTCTCATTGGAATTTTTCCCCCCCCTGTAATAAGGCCCTGGTCTAAAAATTTTGAGATTATGTTTTATGTGTGTGTTTTTTTTTTCTTCGGGTCCCTCTATATTTACCTCTCGGACACAGTAGCAGGGAGATGTTGAGTGACCTTTGCCATGGGCGCCCATGCATTGCCTCAAGTATGACTTCACTTTCTCCCCCTGTGCCATTGTGAGGCGTCCAGCGTAACAAATTGGCTGTGTGTCAAAGCTTTGAGCACAACACACACACACGCGCGCACACACACACACACACACACACACACACTGAATTGATCTCGGTTTGGTCCAGGCTCTGTTTCTTCCCTACGTGCCTTCTTCCCCATTCAGATCTCCTTTAGGGCAAGCCCCCCCTCATCCTGAGGTCAGGTGGGGGAGGGACTGCAAGAGGTGAGGGGTCACTTTTTTGGAGGCCTGCTGAGGTGTCATTGAGGGGCTGTTGTAAACTGGCAGGCTAGCTCCTCTCTCCCATCTTATGTTTTGCATAACAACATGGATGCCCTCTCGAGAAAGGCCTGAGTGTGAGAATGTGCAAAACGAGTGCACAACAGATTATTAAGAGTGTACTGGACTGAGTTCAGTTTTGTGTTTGGATGTTTGTGTATCACTGCTTGATTTAAATCTGTTTAAGGTTTTAGAGAAGGAAATTGGCACCTTTGTTTTGTTAATTAGCCTTGCTGGAAAGGCCAGAAAGGGAAATGGGTGACAACAAAGCGACCTTTTCTGTATTGCTTAAGGGCAAAAAAAAGGCTTAAAGCAATACACAGAATGCTACAATAGTGCTTTAGTATACACAGAGTGATACAAACTTAGTGTTAACAAGCCGTCAGAACCACGTACATGCTCCTCGAAACAAGAACTCTAGCTATGTCTTATACCAACCACTGCATGGGTCCCTTCGTTACATATGTTAGGCCATCAGAAGTGTTTTTGGAAGTGAATAGTACTCCAAGCCTGTCTGTGATTTTGCAAATGGAGATTAATGATTAGCCCTGATTATGCTCTCATTGGTAGAGGTGCAAGAAACCCTGCAAGAAAAGAGCTTTATTTCTCTTTCTGTCTTCCCCACTCGCTCTTCTACAAAAGAGTCCAAGTCTCATGAACCCCTTTGTAGCTGTGCATGGTTGTGCTTTATGGGATGGTGTATGTGTGTGCGCGTGGGTGTGTGTGTGTGGGTGTTTGTGTGTGTGTGTGTGTGTGTGAGAATGCTTAAGTGAGCTATTGTGTATTAAGGGTTTAGAGGGGAGGAGAGAAAGGGGTTTTGCTACCTATGCAGTGGACCACTGTTGGCCATAGAGAGGGCTCTGCGGCGGAAGAAAAGGCCCATTGAAAGAGTGCGGAGAGGGGAGGAACGCTCTTTCTCTCTCTGCCTGTGGGAAACTGCGGCCCATGCCGGGGCTCCCATTTGCATACGTCCCATTCTTCACAACGAGGAACGTTGGTATATGGAGGCATCCCCGTGTCCATGTGTGTGTGTGTGTGTGTGTGTGTGTGTGTGTATGTGAGTGTGTGTGTGTGTGAGAGTGCACGCACATGTGTCTATTTTACATTTAGGCTGTTATTCAGTTTCTGCCTTGTTGCATTTGAGTGTATCTTTGAATCATTATTGGTTAATAAACCAGATTTATGTCCTTTTCCATTAACACAGTGCTAGTGCCAGAGTTGCTTCACAGAATCAGTAAATCTTTTTAAGCAATGTACTTATTTCTCATATTTTCTATCCAAAATAAATGGTTGCACATGTGTTAACGTATGCTTCTCACTTTTGATGTCTGATTGTATCGAATAAATCAAACTTCTTAAACCAATATTTACTTTCTATAAGTTTTGGAGATCATTATTATGAGGTATATCTTGCTGAATTTCAGTTATTATTTTGATGTCATCGTGTTTCTGTTGCTACCACACTGCTGTGTCTTTTCCATTTTACTACACTGACTGATTGGCCATGACTGCAACATTAAACAATTTGATTGGTTGCCTCCAGCAATCACTAGCTATGTTTACATGAGCAATTTGTCCTCAATCTGATTGAAATCTTTCCGATTACAGATTCCAACTTAACTGTTTACATGAACGCTGATCCGATAAGACAGGCGTTTATGTGCACAAAGCATTTTATCAGAATATAACTTCTTTGATATGCACTAAGTGGCTCTGCCTGCTATGAAGAGTTTAAGCTGAAGGAAATATAACAGGAGAAATATTGTTCTCCATCTCGGAGACGGTTAGGTTTCCCATCTTTTGCGATAAACCCCGCCTTCTAAATTATGATTGATTACAAGAATTTATTCTTATCTGTGATTGGTTACATGCATTACTACCTGTTAAATGGCGAGCCAATCAGCGCACCTTCCTTAGCCAGTCCAGAGACCCAGTGGATGATAGTCAGACAGGTGGGAGAGAGTTGTTCTAATTGAGTTTAATGATCAGGTAATGAAGCTAAATTTCCCTCCACATGGGGAAAAGATTGGCGGAAAGGATAGATTTATCCTACGGACACAGAAAAGATCGGCTCCCATGTTTAGATAGCCAATATTTACCCAATGGCTGGCTTATCAAAGGTTTAAACCACCCCTCTTATTACGATTGAATATTCATTCCAATCAAGCCCTCAAGATGAGGATCAGATTAAGGTGTTTACAAAGAGCATTTTATTACCGGCTATTATTCCCATTATTAGCAGAATATTAGTGTCTGTTTATGCACCTATTGCTTCCTTTTCTATCTGCTATCCTTTTCAGAATAGTAGATACAGTAAACTCTGTGTAGAGCATCCTGGCTGCAGCCTAAATTAGCGGCAAGGCTACACCTGGTAGGCGCAGTAGCACATGTCTACCACCATCTCCAGTGTAGGATAGGTTAAATCACAGCCTGAATAACTGGGTGGTTATTTTCAAACCCAATAAACAACCAGCAGCATTCTGTGGGTGATTTCTCCCAGCTCTGTATTGAGGTGGAAGTGAAAAGAGAGCAAGTATCAAAACCAGCACCTGTACCATGTCAGTGAAAAAGGGCACACACGCACACATACACTCCAAACTACAATGATAGCAGCGTCTAGTGTGTTTCTGTGTGCAAAGAGCAGTGTTAGAGATGGGGTTGTGGATTAGATTTAGTCACTACTATTTCTATTACTATTTCATCATTCCTATTTTTTGTACGTGTGAGACTGTGTGAGAGAGAGAGAGTGAGAGAGTAAAAGAGAGTGGTAGACTCACACTTCATTCAGCTGTCAGCGTGAGTCATGTAGACAGGTGTGAGTGTGAGAGGTACATTACCTCATCTAATACAATCCACCATCCTTCTGGACCTGAATGTGTGTGTGTGTGTGTGTGTGTGTGTGTGTGTGTGTGTATGCACAAGCAGCCAAGGTCGAAGGGTCACTGCCACACCACACAGGAAATTAAGACTTCATTCCCCTCCCTCTTTTCTCCCTCCCTCTCAGTCTAAGGGATGATATTAAGTTTGTGTGTGTACACCTGTCTAAACGCCTCTTCGGCTGACAGCTTAAGTGGTATGCTCTGAGGGGAAGGGTGTGTGTGTGTGTGTGTGTATGTGTGTGTGTGTGTGTGTATGTGAGTTTCTGCATACACCTGTCGTTGTTGATTTTTTTTAGTACACCTGAGAGAATTGGTAATTGCCCTTTGTGAGGGGTAATTTAGCGAATGTCTGTTTCCCTGATACACTCACTATTTTTAATAATGTTCCTAGGGACCGGGATTCAGCGCTCTGCTACTCCCCATGGGACTTACCTTTACAATGTACAGCACTGGTAGCCTACATACAAACTCCACACCAAGTCCTGTCTGTGAGGCAGCCATTTTGATTATGTCTCTCAACAGTTATTTTTAGTCATACAACACCAGTTTTGTCTACTTCAACAACCTGAAAGAAATCACAGAAATAATTTGTGATATTTGGTTAATATTTGGTTTAACTTTTTACATTTTAACTGCTTTCTTTTTACAGTGTTTCATCAAATATACAGTTAGAGACTTTAGCTAAATAGCTGATGTTTTAGCTAGCCTGCTGCCTGTACCAAGGAGTGCTAGTTAGTGCTAACTAATTCCCTAAAAGTTTAGACCTACTGGGTGTTACAGTATTTTTTTTTCTTTGCTCCCTTACCACACAAATATTCATGTAATTCAAGTTGTAACTCAAAGCTAAACCTGGGCAACATTAGCTACAGTATTAGCCATTGTGCTGCCTTTAAATGCATTATGTGTTATTTAATAGCTAGCTTAAAGTATTCATAGCCAGTTCTCTTTCACATTTCCATAATACCTTTAGACAGGTTAAGAGTGAAATCTGACTGCTGCTTTGACATAAAGAAAACAGTGCTACCCTAGATAGTTAAAGTATTAGCTAGCATGCTGCCTTATATATATGACAAGGTTTGCTAGCTGGAGCTAATCCTATATCATCCCACATTCTGACTGTTGAAGGTTACACATTAATCCCAGTGTAGAAATATTCATCTAAACAGAAATCTATCTATCTATCCATCCATCCATCCATCCATCCATCCATCCATCCATATATGGTATTTGTCGCCTTGCTCCTCCATTGACTGTGTTTGATTCCCGCCTCGGGGTCTGTGTTTGTGGAATTTGCATGTTCTACCTGTGCTTGGTGGGTTTCTTTGGGGTACTCCAGTTTCCTCCGACACTCCAAAGACATTCAGATTAATGAACGCCTAATTGGCGCCAAATTGCCTGTAGTGTATGAATGAGAGTGTGTGTGTGTGTGTGTGTGTGTGTGTGTGTGTGTGTGTGTGTGTGTGTATAAATGTGTGCCCTGTGATGGAATGGCACCCCGGTCACTTTTGACACAAAGAAAGCAAGTCAGTAGATGAATCTGCCTTTTCCATGAAAATATAAATCCAACTTTTAAGCATCTGGTTTTTTTTTTTAACGTGTCAGACTTTTCATCATGACTTTTCTCTTGTCAATGACTTCATCCGTATCATAACTTTCCTTTCTTTAGTACAGTATGTGTTGTTGTGATTCTTTCTTTTAGCTTTTCCTTTTCCCACTTTAATATCAGTGGAGTGGTGAATGAAAGACATGCCATCTCGTCATCAGCTCACTTATCACCGCTCAGCATGTCGCCTCTTATCTGAAACGAAGCAAAAGGAAGCCTCTTCACATTCCTGTTGCATTTTTAAGCTTTTTGTAACACCAGTTCTGAAATAAAATACATTATGAGCATTTAGAAGGTCCTAATACGAAGTGCATGATGATAAATGTGGCATGTAATAGCATTGGATGCAGGCCCCGTGTGAATACAAAACTTAAGGAGGTGAACCGATACAATGATAAAGCAGACTGATGTGTGAAATGCCCGCGGAGCCACAGTGCAGCATCTGCTTCGTTTCTTCGCTCTGGACTTCTCATGTTTTATCTTGGAACAAAAAGGACATCGTACTTTAATAATGTCTTACTATCAAAGACCCCAATGTTGTGTGATGTTTGTGTGTGTGTGTGTGTGTTTATGTCAGTCTAAACCCTCACAGTCATAACTGTGTGAGTAAAATCTTAGGTCAGGCTTGTGATGCAGAGGATGCAGACGGGCACTGCTGTGGAAGAATCACTTAGTCACTGTGTGTGAGTGAGCGTGCATGTGTGAGTGAGTCATAGTGGGAGGCTAGATGCTACTCTGAATGTCAGGAGCAGTAAATGTCTTAAGAGGCTTAGCGAGGGCAAAATGCTGAATAGCCCGTATATAAGCACTGATGATGTAAAACGTGTATAGAGTGAGGAATAAAAACAATGTCTTTTCCTAATTTTTGCACATTATATAGAATTGTTATATTTCTAAATAGGATTAGGATCACCAGCATAACTCTGTGTCCAATTAATGCATGAGCTGACTTTATCATGTGAGTTGTTTTTTTGTTTCTTTTTTTTGTTTTTTGTTCGTTTTATAATGACAGATTAATAATCTCATCACGCAGGTCATTCAGAAATAGAGCCAAAGTACTGCTATCAAATATCTCAGCATCAAATCCTTCTAAATATTTTGTAAAATTACAATATATTATTCAATATATGCAAAATAAACACATCATATCAGGCATCAAAACAAAAAAAAACCCATAAACTTGATCAGCGTTATTAACTTGTTCATATACTTATAGTGAAAGTGTAAAATGTCACTGATGATATTTGCTGTATTACAGAAGTATACAGATTTTTCTTCTCTTGGATTGTAGTCATTTGTTTATCCTCCCCTGTTATACAATGATCGAACGAAATCACAATCATCGCTTTATTTCTTCACTCTAATCATAAACAGGTGGAGTATTGTGAAATTTGCTCTTTTTTTCCCCAATGTAACCCGATGTGAAACTCCATAGCAAAGTGAATTATTCATGAATGTGGCTGTGTATATATATATATATATATGTGTGTGTCTAGTGCGTTGGCTTCGTGCCTGTCACATAATGATGAATGCGTTTGGGAGGTGTTTAGTAAATTGTTTGTTTGTGCTATAGCGCTCCATATGGTAGATCTGTTGCCCACAGACCCTCTGATGTCATGTGCTAAACAGCTCACCAAGAATTTCTCACCTACACCAAGAGTAATTAGCCCTGAGTCCGACGGGACCCTGACTGCGGAAAATACAGGATTCCGTCACAGCAACTCACAAACACGCTTTACAGTTAAGAAGAGATTATGTATAGCCCCAGGTATTTCATGTGTGTTTCTTGCTTGCCCTTTCAGCGATACTTTTGAGTCTTCCTCATTCTTTCCCTTGCTCTCTCTCTCTATGTACCTGGTACCTGTTGGTGCTAGAGACTCCCTCCTGTTAGTTTGACTAAGAGCTGTACCTGCTGACTGTTTGTTTGCAAAATACGCCATTTGGCCTCGACAGGTTTACACTGTGAGCCTGCAGTTGCTGGACTTGGGTCGGGGCACAGGTTGCAGGTCACACAATGTAGTTTCTACATTACTAAATTACTAAATTACTCCATTAATCCAATATGTTGATCAATGGCAGTTCTTTGTCCAGTGAAATGAGAGTGATTGCTAGTGCTCCAGATTACTATATTGATCATTACCTGTCTACAAATTATATCAGTATTAATGGAATTATAGCTCACTTCTGTCTTCTCTCATTGTGAGTCACTGTGATTGTTGAGTGGATCACATGAATAGGCTAAAGTCCTAAGCTGGCTGTAGACTCAGGTGTTTGCATTCAAAATAAACTCTGGCCTTGCCGTGTTCACCTGTGTGCTCCTGTTTACCTGGTTACGACATCAGGAGGAGGTGATGACTGATCTTCAGATCAAACACAGCAAAACAAAGGTCAAAAATGAGCGTAGTGAATGGGAATAATTCACCTTCACAAAAACAAGCTCGGTGTCATGGCTCCTTATGGTACAGTTTCTCTTATGCTTTAATATATAGTTCCCTCTCGAATGATTGTTCACCCCTTTTTCAAAAGTGAAATTGTAAGAAAAGAATTACACACATACTAAGAGGTTCTTTAATATTAAATATTCAGGAACATTATAGTATATAGACAATTATATAGTATATAGATGATTATAGGACAGGTGTAGTTTTATTTAAAAGTTTTTTTCTTCCTTAAAGTAGTACCAATAATTTTGACACACATATTTTCGAGGGAAAATACAATTATGAAAATATATGTGAAAATGAGTCTTGTGTTAAAACAAATTAATAATTTCAGTCTATTTCTTTTATTATTTTTATGCATGAAACTCCCAGAACCTGTTAGTGCTCCCAAAGTTACAGTCCTCATTTGTGTAACCTACTGTATACTGCCTGGGCTAAAAACTAAAGTTTTCGAATTTCAGAAGGTCAAATTATTTTGCTGCATCAAGCAAAGAAAACAACTAAAGATATTTGAAATTACTGGAACTGTGTTAAGAAGCCTTTAACACGTTATCAAAACCTGTAAGTACTATACTGTGTGAACCATCAGCCTTGCGGAAGAAATGTGGTCGGAAAAAAATATAAACAGCAATCATTTAAACACTTGGTGAAGCTGCATGGTGAAAAATCAACGGTGAAAACCATAGCTATGTTTAATATTGAAAGTAAGAGCATTTCCATACGCACTCGGTGTGATGAGAACTCACAGGACAGAGACTAAACAGCTGTGTGGGGATAAGAAAACCCCACACAGCTAACTAAAAAAAATTAGTGAGACTAATCAGAAGTAAGCCTCGAATTTGTTAGGACGCATTAAAAATGAAACTTTGGAGCAGAAAAAGGTCATGTGGTCCTAAGAGTTCAGACCCTATCCAATAGGAGCGATGGGCACATCAGGGGAAGATGGGAAGCCCTATGCGATGCACCCATCCTGCATAGTGTACACTGGTACAAGCCTCTGGAGCCAGTGTTATGATGTCAGGTTGCTTCAGTTGTTCAGGTCGAGGCTCAGCAATGTTATGTGACAATAAAAAGAATTCAGCAGATGACTTGAATGTACTGAATGACCAGGTTATCACATCTATCAGTGGATTTTTTTCTCCCCTCAATTTGTGAAAGAGTGGTCCTGGGAGCATGAGGTACTATCACTTTGTACTATACAACTATCACTTTGTACTATAATTTAAGTTAAAGGTGAATGAAATCGTAGTGTAAGTCTTTTGTCTACTTTCACATCAGTCTTAGTAACCCCTTAGAATAACTTGTAAGTACTGAAATCAAATAGCCGAATAATTGGTACTTAAACGGACTATAGGCACGCCACACAATCACCTTTAGCATTACACAGAGGGTCAGATGCCAATCTGTGGTAATTTTATTGTGTAGAATTACTGATAATGTAAATCTTTGCAACATAAACCAACCAGGAAACACTCCAAACAGAACTATTGGTGCAATGCACAAAAGTAAATGGCAACAAATACTCGCATACATCAACACATATTCTTCATAAAAACATTTAACTGGATCTTGACCTCAGGTTTGGCCTTGATTAAAAAACTTTGTGTATTTGCGTTTTGAAACAGTCCATTTGTCCTTCATCACTGTGAAACAAAACCAGGAAGTGGTCAGGAGAGATTACCTAGCCAGGATGCACAGCCTCAAAATTCTGCCTATAAAAAACAATGAAGTGTGTATCCTGATCAGTGTGCTCATACTCTATCCACAGTTTCCACCTGTATACTGTTTAGCTTAATGGCGAAAACAGCAGAGCACCAGACAGGTCTGGAGAAGCCACGACACACTTATAAAGAGCTTATAGAGAGCACTCGCTTATAAAAGCCTTAAATTAGCTTCATTGGAAATAACAATGACACTTTTTCTTTTTACACGCTAGTGACCGTTACAGCAGCTTTCATGATCATATAAAACAACGAAATGTTCCAAAAAAAAAATGTTTTAATGTAATACAGGTCCCGTGGTTCTATGCATAATCCTAACTGGTTGTAGCTTTTTATTGTTTTTTTTTTTATAAAAGGACAAGGCTGTTCTACTTTCAGCTGCATCACATACTGTAACCGTTGCTCTGGGTACATGAAGATTTCCCCAACACCTTCACAATGCTTTTCACAGTGCTTTCACAACATGGCTTTAATGTTCTTAGTCTCCTTCAACCTCCTCACAATGGCGTCTCAGTCCTCCCCCGCCGCTCGCAGCCTCCCTGAACAAATCCGCTCTGCTTTTTCAATATTCCTTTAATGTGCCCCGTCCTCCCCGAACACTCCAGCAACATTATCGGAATGCTTTCTCAACGTTTCCCCTTCGCGCTCCCAAGGCCTAGCAGCTGCCTCTTGTGTCTCGGTCCAACTACAGCAGGTGCTGCGGGCTCACAGGAATTCCGCTACACAACTCATAAATAACACCTGACAAAAGAGAGAGAGAGGGAAAGAGAGAGAAGGGCTGAGGTACCTTTTGATACTGTAAGAGGTTGGAAAACATATGAAGACATAAGGTTTCACGTTCCTTTAACAAGACTGAACCACGGGAAAAGCGAAAGCAACAAAATCTCAGATGGATGGAGAATGGGAAATGGGGGGAAACACAAGATCAAGTACAGATCACAGATTTCTCCTGGGCTGTTGCTGCTGCGAGACCATGTTTCATGTTGGATGTGCACAATGCAGTTTTAAACTCCGTCATTACTATAGAGAACAGGCATGTACCCTAAAGAAAGAGCTCTCACTTCGTAATACTTGCAGGTGTTGTTTAAATATTGATGCCTTCCCAAGCCATTTTTACAACGACCCAGGATTAAACAATTCATGGTCGGATTTTTCTTCTGTCTATTTAATGTGTCATACTCTTAAACTTGAAGCTTTTATGTTTTCTGTAGGCATTGCTTTTATATTTATGCTTTTATGTTCAGCATTAAGTGATACAGCAGACGTCTGAAAAGAGGCTTTAAAAGCCAAACGAACCGGTTCGACTAATAGAGCTTTAAGACACGACCTGGTCGTCCTTAAATTGTGAATTCAAATAAAATTATTGGAAAGAATTACACTCTCGCGTTCTTCTGTTTATTTTTTTGACTTACGACAAAGATAACGGAAAATGGGTATTAATTGCAATGTTAACCTCATCAGCTAATCCCTGTCCATCCTGTCCACTGTATATAACTCCTGGAGCGATAGGTTTAGAGATGGTCAGGAATGTAAACTGTATACAGTACAAAAAGTTCAGCACGCCGCGGATAAACATGTAATCTGTCTAAGCGTCGACCCGAAATAAAACCTGTGTCCATTCTGGAATAGCATGCATTTTCGTTCTCAAAAATGTGTCCTTCATTTCATACAGACAAAACCAGGAAGTGGTCAGGAGAGATTACCTACCCAGGATGCACAGCCTGAAGACTGTCCCTAAAAAAACAAGTGTGTATCCTTATCAGTGTGGGTGCACTCCAGTAGAGTTAGCCCTGTACACCTCTTATATATATTGATTGTGTTTTTTTTTTGCCTTAACAAAGTAAAAAAAAATGTTAATGATACAATAACGTAAAATGATCATAAAAATCAAAGCAAACCTTAAACAAAACCCTCACACTTTTGCTAAGATGACTGTTTTCTGTTTCACACACTCACACACACACAGCATCATGGCTCCGGTTAGTCTCACTTTGAATCATTATGTGTTTCCGTTTCATCACGTTCCACTCACAAAAGTGTTGCAGCTCTTGCTCTTGTATCGACACCACCTGCATGCCAAGCAGCCTCCTTCCCCTTTGTGCTGCATTCAGTGACTGGCCTCATTCATGCGAGGACTTAAATAAGCGCCGTTCATGACCACTGAAAGCCTGGCCCTGGCCTTTCTACTGCTCAGTGGGCCTGTGCCAGGGTGTCGCCGTGCTCCTGCCTGGCATCCGCTAGCCTGGGTTGGCAATGCCAGCGCAGGTCACACGGGATTTCTGACTCACACACACTTGAGCTGAATCTTGATTCCTTTAAAGGAACACTTTACCGAGAATCGTAGAGTTGCTGAGAAATAACGAAAGTTAGCTGGGGTGAGATAGCCGTTATCAGTACATCACAGTATGATAAGATTAAACATTTAAAAAAGCTGAGACAAAAAAAAAGAAGAGGAAAAACATCTGATTGACGATGGATCGGTTGTACCCTTACATCGGTCCCTGTAACCGTAATCATATAGCTGGGAAACATTTGTAGGTTGTTAGCCTAATAAAATACATTTGAATACAAAATTATACATTTAATAGTCAAATATAAAAATAGCAGTTTTAATTGCAATCACAATATGCGTCAAAATAATCACAATGGGATTTTTTTGCCTTATCAAATCGTACAGCCCTATCCGATATTAATTAATGGGCATAATTCGATTCTAATGATCAACAGTGACAAGCATTCAAACATCTAAGATATCTAAGACCTACCGCATCAAAGTATTAAACAAAAATGCTTAAACAAAATCCATATGAATGGATATGAATTGTGGTACTATTTATCTGCGGGTTGAGACGTACAGTGCATTTATTTTTTGTTTTCCAAAAACGAATAAACATAGTCTCTGCTAGGATTTCAGGAGTCATCTTCTTTTAGTTCATGATAACAGACGAGCCTGCTGACTTCCTGTTGTTAATGTGCCTGCTCTGTTAATATAAGAAGGATGGAGAAAGAGAGGGAGTGGCTGAAAGGAAGAGCAGAAATGAAAACTGGATAAAAAAGAAGAAGGGGGAGGAATGAGACAAGAACAAGGAAGAACCAGCGAGGTGGAATGAAACCATACAGGGTAAATGCTCCCATGAGATAACCGTGTGAGTCTCACATGGTTGTGTGTTTGTGTGTGTGTGTTTTGGAATTGATCTGTCCATGCGCATTCCTGACCTAAACCTGGATTCTGACCTAAATACTTGTGTAGGCGACAGAAATCTTACGAAACATTATTTTGTTGGGGAGAAAAACAAATCACATTTTTCTAGGTACAACACATCACTGTTGAGATGTTATAAAGCCCCAGGCAGAGTGCTAACAAAACTACATGATGAAGAACAGGATAGTTGGAACAACAGGAAGAAAGGGGGATGATGTAGGACAGCTTTGGCTCAGGAGGATGTGAGTAGGCTTTTAACCTCAGAAGGCTTTTTCCTTCAGTCTGTAATTTATGCTTTGCTGTATTTTTGTGGTGTTTCACTAAAAATCACCTTTTTTCCCAAAAAACATCATGACTTTTCTACCCTGATCGCCACACCTTACAAAAACTCCGCTAGGAAAGCAAACAAGCACGTCTCACGGACGGAACATTAAACAGACGTCAATTAGATTTCGACAGCCTCAAAACCTGATATGGCCGGAATAATGAGCCCGATTAGAGATGCTGTTAACCAAATTGAAATCTCTGCAGAGAAAGAAGGGTCCCGGTCCGAGGAAAGCAAGAAAGGGCAGAGGCTAGTCCGCCATTCATTTAGCCTGCAGTGCAGCCTGTGTATCCTGTGCATGAGCTATCATTTAGAGCTAAGCTGCCTTGCTCTCGTAATCAAATCACTGCCTAATAAATCTAGTAAATCAAGGAGAATGTCTTTGGCCGCAGAGATGCTGACCACGTCTAGACTTCTCCTGGATAATGCTGTAATGGTGAACCAGAGGAATTTTTAGCAGTCGTAGGGCGTTTTCTCACTGGAAACGATTCTTCTGTTCCGTTCCCGAGCATGATTTCTCCCCCTCCCTAATCCCCCCCCGCAGGTCTGCGTGCACATTGTAACATTGGTTCTGATCCCGGGCACGATCCCGTATTTACACAACCGGAAACAGTAGGTGGCGGTAGAGAGGTAGTTTGTTTCTCTTCTGTCCAAAATGAGAAAGAAGAAGAAACCGCAAGTCATAAACTGTTACACCTGTTAGTGATGGGAAGTTTGAATCATTTAAGTGCCTCGGTTCTTTGAATCTCGTTCATCAAAATTAATTTATCTTTTTTTGAGTCATTTAGTTCATTTCGTTCTTTTGAGAGAAATAAAATAAAATGTTGCGTTTTCAATAAAAAGACTTCAATACGTCTCCATACACAAAATTTGGCTATAGCTCCCGTAATTAAAATATTACAATGCAGCTAAGGACATATTATAAAAAACAGAATGAGTAGCTCACCTCTCATATCTTCCAGTCTGAGTCGTTCGTTCTTTTGAATCTATTGCACCGCATACCGTCTATGGGAGTCACGTGACAAGGGAACGAACGACTCGGGACTTGAAGACTCATTGATGAGAACCGTTCAATTCTGTTTCCTGTGTACTGCATTGCATAGCGTCAAGTGTGCTCGGAAACGGTTCCCGGACCCCAATTGAGAAAACGCCCATAGATGGTCTATGGTCCCAAATGAAAGACTGCTGACCCGGCCTCCAAACTCCCCAGATCCCCATCCGATCAAGCACCCATGGGATGCCCCGGACAAAGAAATCTGATCCATGGAGGGATCAGACCTACAGTACCCAAAGGATCTATCAGTAATTTCCCAGTGGCAGGCACTACAGCACATCCCCAGAAGTCTTGCGAGGTCATACCCCAAGGGGCCAGAGCTGCCCAGGGACCCTACACAACACTGGGCACAATGTTTTGCAGTGTTATGGGTGATTGGTGGCTTATGGCTTGCCAGTTTATTCTGATCTGTGGCAACAGTGGGCATGAGGTGGGAATACATCCTGGATGGAATTCCAGTCCATCACACAGTACCATGCACACACCCAGGGCCAACTTTACCACAGCCACTCGACAGACTGGCATGTTTTTGAGAGAAAGGAGGAAACTGGAGATCCTAGTGGAACCCACACAGGAAGAATATGAACAGAAAGCCCACACAGACAGTAACCCAAGCTCAGGATCAAACCAGAGATCCTAGGGCTGTGTGGCAGCAATGCTACCTGTCGTACCACTAGGGTACGAGAGCAGGTCTTGTTTCTCCTTCTGTTAAAATGGAATTTAGTTTGCCTCTGTATATCTTCAGATTTTTGATACGCAGATAACCATTAAAAAAATTTCAGATGATAATATCATGTCATCAAAGATTCAGTGTCTGAATCTTTTTTTATTTTATTTTTGTGAGGATGTCAAATCAAATAATAAAATGAAAGTAGTGCATAATTTTGATTGTGAACACAGTCTCGTTAGATAGCAGGTGATATTAAGCTGTAATGATGAGCAGAGGGTAAACAGTCATGTGCATCATTAGTAGCTCTGTTATTATAGACCTGGGTTTGGAGGGGGTTCATGGAGGCCGTGACAATCTGTATAAGCGCATTTGCTCAAAATTTGTTGGTCAAAATGGTAGGATTAGTTCCAGGTTAGGAATTATACACAGCAGGTCAGCTTACTGGCATCACGTGCGATACCTGCCCATCTCAGCATGTCCACAGACTTGACCGTTTCAGCAGGAAAGGTTGTTGGATTGGACACAGGCATCAGCTCCTGGTATCACGTTGATCTTGTGATCTGGCCGGTCATTAATTCATAAACACACAGGATTAAAGGCTGCTAGCAGGGCTCAGTCTTAGACCTGGGGGATTAGCAGAATGCAACGGCTTTATTGCATGCTGTAGTACATACCTGAAGCATACACGGTTAATCTCCTCAGCTGAGGTTTATCTCTGTCTTACTGAGTATGCAGGTCAGAACTACTGTAGCATCTGTGCATACATGAAACTCGGACTTCCCCCAATGCGCTAATGTCATAGTGTCACTGGGGTTAAACGCGTGCGCTTCAGAAGTAGCTCACCTTAAAACCACAGCTCTTCTGTCACACGGTTAGATCGGGAAGTATAATAATGGCTGTGTTCGTGCTGACTCAATCAGAGCCCAAGCGTTGGCCTCGCTTCTCTGAAACCTGCCCCAGCGAGCTCGTCTGTGTGCGCTAATGGAGGTGTACAAAGCCAACACCTTGCATCGGATGTACAGTGTTAGATGAGATCTTTTGGCCTAAATGGAAATCGAGCGCACTTTAATAGCAGCGTGACAATGATCTAATCTGACTTACTAAACACACTTTCAAAATTCATATGCTGGAAGAAGAGCTCTGGGAAAACCTCCCGCTCCTGAAGCAGAGGCGCTGTTTTGCTCCATGCAGTAGCGGCAGAGCCGTGATTGGCCCGACCCAGCATGGAGCAGCAGAGTGATGAGCGTGATTGTGTGTTTCTTGAAGACTAAAATAGCGCACCAGACTGACCCAAAAAAGAGCTAAGAGGTAGTTTAGCAGCTTAACTTGTCTCTGTGTGTGTGTGTGTGTGTGTGTGTGTGTGTGTGGTGTGTGTGTTAGATCTTTTTCAGGACCAGATTGTTGCATTGTGGTGGATTTTGCGTAGGTCTAGACGATATAACGATGCCGATGTAATTTATATATTGTGATACATGACCTCACACTCGTTTGAAGGGATTTTGGGATAAAGGAAATGATTTTAGAAGATTATGATTCGCAAATGCAGTGTTAGAACTGTAGCACTTTGTTAGCAAACCTTAATATCATGTATTATGAGAAATATTTTTTTAAAAATTGTTTTGCATTATTATGAAGTATAATAAAGACTCCTGAAATAATATTTGTGCAATTTTTTATTACAACAATAATAATAATAATAATAATTATTATTATTATTATTATTTTACCTTTAGCTTGAGTGTATGCTTAATTAACAAAGCGGCTTTCATCCTGCTTATTGTATACCATCCTTACTTCATTCACCTCCAGGCAGTTCACAAACACACACACACACACACCGTACGCAGTGAAACAGTCATTGTGTGTAGGACATGGCACAGGAGATCAGGGTTGTCGTGGAAACAGGGCTTTATTGATTAAATGGTTATCACTCAGCTCATATACTTCAGAGGTGATGCTCTCCCTCTCTCTCTCTCACTCTCTATTTTTCTCTTTCTCTCGCTCACATATGTGCAGTACAATCTCTAGCGCTTCCAAATGTGTGTTTTGTGTCCCACTGCGCCCAAGCAACAAGAACGACGGAACATGATTTTCACAGCTACTCATTGGGTTATTCACTGCATCACATCATCGCTCGGGCTGCTTAGCTAAATTTCGAAAATCATCTGATTCATCTCATGAATAAATAATCCTCTGCTTGAGCCTCAGATGTAACAGCGGGCAGCGACGAGCTCTTTCGCTGGGAAAGTCATTTTCTGTGAGGCGTCTACGTGAAGTACCTGCCATTCTTTTTTTTTCTTGTTTGTATTTCCTGAAGAGAGTGGAGCATGGTTTTGATTGTGGTTTCAAGCAACAGGCGTCATGACTTTAAGCGTACACTCAGCGATTTAGCTGGAAGTCAGCCGAAGCTGACAGTTTTGAAACTCAAACCCCAAACAAATACAGCCTCACCCTTCAGCAAAACCAAACCCTTTAACACATGCATGTGTGCTGCTGAAGCTACAACGCCTAACACAAAGCTTTCTGCACAGAACCGCATACACACAGACGACCCCTTTTCTTCATAAGGCATCCACGTCTTGTTTTCCTCCCATAATCATGAACGATACATCCTGTCATCATTTGTACGAGTAGTTGTAGTGGTCATTGTACATGAATCCTCAGTAACAGGCCCACCCTGGTCCTGACTGCAGTGGATCCAGAGCCTTTTTTTTTTTTACAGGAAACCTGACTTGAGGTAGGAACGCATCATAGATTGGTATTTATATACACAGTATGTGGACATGTCGTATAAATGATCTTGTGCTGTTCTGGCTTCAGAAGCTTTAGAGGTGTGTCTTTGGACTTCACTGTTGGTTAATCAAGATGGGTGATGAAATGATTCAGTTACATCTGGTGATTCATTTTTGGGTAGTAATTTATGTATTGCAACACTGACTCAAAAAGATTTGTTTTAAACGTATTTTTATTTTACAGTAACAGTCCAGACACAGTATCAGTTTAGACATAGTTTGGATGTAATTTCTGTAACAGTCAGTTGTTTTAAGACATGAAGGTCAGCTGGAATAGCTGGAATAGTTCTTGCAAGAAAAGCTCCATGATGAAGCAAGACCAAAACGTACCTCTAATGCAGAGGCGGGTTATAAGTCTCAAAATTCATCAATCAGCAGCACCTTGGATTAGGGCTGTTATGAAGGCTTTACAGAGCGTACGTAGCGTTCTTTGTTTTTGTTTAGTGATTTATTTTCTACATTCTACAACAATACTGGGGATTTCAAAACTATAAAATAACACA
>JAOVVA010000054.1:10750925-10764401 GCA_028565275.1 Leiocassis micropogon | reverse complement strand
TTAGGTAATTACGTAACAACAACAAAAACAACAGTTAGTTGTTATTTTAAGACACAGAGGTCAGTCTTTCTGTAATATATATATACACACACACACACACACACACACACAATATGTTTGCATTTGAGTTGGTAAAATGCAGAAGTTAATTATTTTGTTTAGGCAAAGTTTGTTTAAAATTGTAACGAAATCTGAAAAAAAATGATTATTGAAACTGGATATTTATAAAATCATAAAACTTACAGAATTGCAATACAAATTTAATCAAAAGTTATGTTTTTTTTTTAAAGTCAGCTAAATAACCAAAGTGTACAGTACTGTAGAACACTTTCCTGTCTGTGTGTGTGTGTGTGTGTGTGTGTGTGTGTTTGTGTGTGCTCGCGCATGTGTATGCACTCTGGTCCCTCTCAGTAGCCTCAGAGGAGAGTAGGACTCTGTGGAATGTAAATACAGAAGCTACATAAACTCCTTATTGGGAGGGATATATGTTGCGTGTGTGAGTAAGTTTTGCAAGCTCCCCTGAGATCACTCTCCGGAGACGTTCTCTCTCTGCTCAGGGAAAAAAAAACTGCAATTGCTGGCCCGAAACGTCTAACAGAGTGTGAAACGCCTCTGCTGTTTGAATGGTTGTCTATGAAGCAAATGTCTTAACAGTCTGAACGAACTACATAGTTTGTTATATAACAGACGGTCTGACTTGACCATGTCCATTCTGTAGCAGGCCAGGACGTGTCGAGTACACAACAACACCTGCTGTGTGAGATGAGTGACGCGGGTTAAGATGTTAGCCGATCTCGCGTATTTGTGCCTCAGAAGCCAAACTGGTATTGTAAAGTAAATTTGTGATTATTCATATACAGTACACAAAGAAATAAGGGAATAAATTGAAACATATTCACCTGACAATTTAGGAATCTTCTGGCTATCTAAAATGTGCTGCTGCTATAATTATGGAGGACTGACATCATGGAGTACTACTGCATTTAAGTGTTTGACAAGAAACATGAGCTGAAGCCAGGGCTCAACTCAAGCATTCTAACGACTCTGATTTTACCCACTTTTTATTTTATTCCACAAATATTACCGTTGACTTTGCTAGCTCTTGAGATCACATCGCCAATGCCGATCGTGACCTTCTTAGATCACATGTCTAGCAGTGGCTTTGCTAACTACCGCTACTTAACAGCTATGTACGAGAAAATATCTATAAATTTAATGCTATGATATTAACGAATACTTGGGGATATTGAGAAAATGAATGTATGATTGACAGAGGACAATTATAATTTAGCTCTATTAGTAATTTGCAAGGAGAGAAAAAGAGCTGATGTTGCAGGAAGCCTTTATAAGCAGTGCAATGCTGTGGTCTGTCATGTGATGGGAAACATTTCAGGTTGAACAAAGTTCAACAGGAAGTCGTGGGCGAATTTGTCAAAGTCATGACCCCGGAAGCAGATTATTTCTGATAAAGTCTGGCAGGAGTTCCACTATTGTGACCGTGTCACGAGAAGGGAATGCAGAGACAGTTCTGACCTCTGTGTGAGTGTGTGTGTGTGTGTGTGTGTGTGTGTGTGTTGGGACACCAAGCAGAGCGAGACATAGGATGCTCTGTTTTAATCACTGCGCTCACACAGGGTGATGTTCAGTGTTTAGCACACCCGGCAACGCCACACAAAGATCTTCTGATGAATAAGAACGTTTTCCCAAGAATTCTTTATCAAAGGAGGTCTTGGTTCAGGAGGCACGGTTATTTTAGCGCTGATCATCATACATGCGTTCTGTCCAACGCATTCCATTTCCAACCAGTGGTGGAGAATCACGAGCGTCTTCTGAAGAGAAATGTAGGTCTTGAACAGGTAAAGACATCCCTGTTGCAGAGAGAAGAATTTCAGCCTGTCTGTATTAATCCTTTTTTTCGCCCTTTACTTTCAGTACTCTTCATTCGTCCTGGTATGTCAAAGAATAAGGCTGTTTCACCAGCATCATTTTTCAACTGTGTGTGACTGGCTGAAGGTTGAGGGAGTGTGTATAAATTGTGATGGATAGGCAAAATATACAAATTAATGTGCTGTCGTGCCCGAATGATCTAAAGACCAGTGTGATTTAGACCAAGCGTCAGTAAACAAGCCTTGTGTTTTCATTTCTCTCTGCCTTCGTCCTTGGAGAGCTGAAGAGTTAATAAAATACATTAATTCAGATTTGTTACTTGGGAAAATGATTATTAAGACTCTTGCACACAGGTGGTGGACAGAATTCTTCCTATTCACTAAGCTCTAATAAAAATAAATAAACACTAAATTGAAAAATGAATAATAAATCAAAGGTTTTTTTGTTTTTTTGCTTTTCCAACTTGCAACTGTTTTAACCTTTTATAATAATTTGACCAGAACCTAATTTTAATTTCATCTAGATAAACACTTGCTTTTGCGCTGTACCTCACAGATAGAATGAAGGTAACTCTGGACATGCAGACATTTCTATAAGGCTTCGAGATAATTACACAGATTTGGTAGATGAATTAAATTCTGTGTGTTAAAAAAAACTACTTTGTATGCACTGATCAGCCATAACATTATGACCACTGCCAGGTGAACTGAACTACATTGATCAACTACTATACACCAGCAAACGTGACAAGATCATGGACACCCAAGGCTCACCCATGCACATGGGGACTAAAGGCCAGCCGCTCAGGGCTGATCTCACAGAAAAGTCAATGCAGCACAAATCGCTGAAAATAATCAATGCTGGCCACAATAGAAAGGCAGCAGAACACCCAGTGCATCACAGCCCTCTGTGCACAGAGCCCAGCAGGCAAAGTGCCCAAAGCCCCCGACCCAGCCGCCAAACTCCCCAGATCCCAATCCAATTGAACACCAATGATAGGCATCAGACAAACAAGTCTAATCCACAGAGGCTGCCCACCCTGCGATCCACAGCAACAGAAGCCCTGAGAGCCATGCCCTGAGGGCCCAGAGCCACCCCAATGGTACATGTGGAACCCAAAACCTGAATGCTTTAAACATTACTGGTTTTAATGTTGTAGCTGATCGGAGTATATCAGAGTGCTGTTGAAAACTATAAAACTGTGGACAAATTTGCTGTAACTGTTTGGCTAGTTCTGGTATTTCTGGCTATATTTTAGATGACAGGTTTATATTAGTAGGCTTGTTTCTTTATTAACAACTCATTCACTGAGACTTTTTATATAGTGAAGGTTCTACATAATCTAAGGCTAATCATGATGTGGTAATCAGGGAAAACATTTATCTATCATTTACTGTATAGATGGAACATTGGGTGTATGGAATATTGTGATGGGCAATGATTAGGTTTGTTTGTTTGAACATTAGCCTAATAACTTAGTTAGTTAGTTTCGTTAGTTGAAATTTAGCTTTTGTACATTGTTATTAATCTTTGTTAGTTGATAAGATATATTTGTTAGTTTAATACTTAGCTTTAATTGCTTTATTTTTTTGATAGTTAGCTTTGTTTGTCTGATAGTTAGCTTTATTAGTTTGATAGTTAGCTTTATTAGTGCCCTGAAGCTAACTTTTTAGCTAATAGCTTTATTTGTCTGATAGTTTTATTTGTTTGATAGTTAGCTTTATTTGTTTGATAGTTAGCTTTATTTGTTTGATAGTTAGCTTTATTTGTTTGATAGTTTAATTAAATTGTCTAATAGCTTTATTAGTTGATTTAGCTTTGAGTTAGCTTTGTTAGTTTTAATAGCTAGCTGTGTTAGCGTGTCTGTTAGCTTTGAAAGTTGAACTGAATCTCTCCAGATAAACTATAGACAATAATTTCTGCAGACTATAAGGTAGGAAATCTGGTTCAGGATAAAGTCTTTAAACAGTGTGTGTGTGTGTGTGTGTGTATGTGTGTGTCTGTGCGTCTGTGTGTGTCTGTGCGTCTGTGTGTGTCTGTGTTTGTTTGTTTGTTCCCGTAAGGCATGTTATTTGGCCTGGCAGGTAAATGTCACATATGGGAGTGTTGCCTAGCTACTAAAATCAAATGTCATTATCCCGATGAGCAGAGGAGTGCTTGAGATTCCTTACAAATTTCATTTCCCTATAGGCTGAGCTCACACAGCTCTAAGTGCAGGCTTGATTTTTGTATCATGGTCTTCTTCTTACTAATACACTTCAATTTTATGCCTGTGTCGTTGTTGTTGTTGTTGTTTTTATACAGATGGCCTGTCTGTGTATTTTACTTGTTAATTACAATGCTTGAAAAAAAAAAACCCCAGTTTACAGACTCCTAAATATACCCTTTTTTCTGACTTGTTTTATTTATTGAGGTTGAGCGGGCTCAGGGACAAATTGGCCATCAGTCACACAGTAGACATAAAGATCAACACACACACACACGCACACACACACACACACACACACACACACACACACACCTTTCAGTAGGGCTGCGTCATAGCCATTGTGTTTATTAAAAGCCAGTGTGTTCTGGTTTCCTGATCTGCCTAGGGACCTCAATAGGACACTACGCACCCACACCCACTGAGACCCACTGAGTGTTATGTGTGCAAACTACAACCTTGCACAGGAAGGGATGTTTTGTGGGTTACATGAAATTAACTGAGAATCTTTATAAGAGAGTCTGTGTGTGTGCGTGTGCGTGTGTGTGTGTGTGAGAGATAAGTAGTACAGGCGTATACTCTATACATTACAACTCATTTTCTTAAATTAAAATAAATCATATCATTTAAAAGCATGAACCAGAGAGCAACATCACATAGATTTTGATTTTGATTTGGCCGTTACAGTATAATGACAGCGACAACAGGTATAAAAACTTTACCATGTGTTTGAATATGCCCGAAAACCACAATTGTAGTTATTGCTGCAATAATGTGAACTTCTCACAGTGTGTGAAACAAACATCTGGTCTCTCAAGAATGGAAACCTCCTTGAATCCAAGTGTAACGGTTGTCTTGTCATGTGAACCCTGAATACACGAATTTTTTAGCACATTGATTTTATACAGACTACGAAATACGGGATGTCCCAAAAGTCTCAATACACAGGGGAAATAATATGTAACACGTCATTTCAAGTCAGGCATTATGTCACATAGGTTAGTTTTTTTCGCCATGACCAGTAGATTGCAGTGGATGAAATGTATCATATCTTTAATTTTGTCAAAAAAATCTGTCGATAAATACCTTGTCTACATGACCCCTTAATGGAATTGAATAAATTGATCCTAAACAGTGTTTTAAAGCACTTTAATGAACTCTATCCAACCTGGTTACTCCAGTTGTGATAGAAAAACAAGCTTTTTTTTGCTATAAACCACATACTGGCGAAGTAGCAGGGGAATCCTCCTGTCAAAATGAGGCTGATGGTTCCCTCTTATGTATTACATCATGTAATACTTGTTTAAATAATTCTTTTATATAATAATTTTTTTCTAAGGCCCTCTTGGTAAACAAACTCGCACCAGCCATATCTAAGCATCCGGACCTGATACAGTAATATACTTGGTATCAGAATTTAATCTGAAAATATTTATGACTTATATAATCTAAAATGCAAGTTTAGACCTGATTTGATGTGACAGGTCACATATTCTTTTTGTCTTCCAAATGTCTTCCCATGCTTGTTTAATATTATTTGATGTTTTTTCCAGGTAGTCTTTTAGCTAGGCAAAAAGGTGGCGCAGTGGTTAGCACTGTGGCCTCGTACCGCCAGGGTCGAAGGTTTGATTCCCGCTCTGTGCTTGATGGGCTTTCTCACACAAGAGTTGCTAAATGGAACTCCCAACTTGCCTGTTGTGTGTGTATGTCTGCCCTTCAAAGGATTGGCACCCCGTCTAGGGTGTACCCCGCCTCATTCCCAAAGTCTGCCAGGACAGGCTGCAGGCCCCCGTGACCCTGTGCAGGATAAGCGGGATAGAAGAGGAATGAATTAATAAATGTATCATAATCGTTATCACGGCTGGATTGGGAGGCTGTCACATGGAACGTCTCCTTTGTGTGCGTGTGTTTTCAAAGAAATGCCAGTCATATACAGTAGATGGTGTTTTATTAATAAGTTACATGCTGATAAAAAAGTGCCGATGTTCCCTGTGTACAGAGACTTTTGGGAGATCCTGTTGCTGGAACAAAACCAGGCGTATATAAAAGTGTTACACCTCTGAGAAAACACATTTCTTATTTCTTCGCAGTGAATCCACAGTGAGCTTTTTTTTTGTTTCTTTCTTTTTTTAATTAGGCATTTTGTATGATGTGATTAGTCATGATGAGTGTTTACACACAGTTGTAGGCAGTATGTGTGTGTGTTTAAAGAGAGGAATTTACACATGATGATCAAAGATAAAAAAAAAACAAAAAAAACAACAGTTGACCTGTGTTAACCTTTTTAATTAGTTACGGTGCTGCTCTCTCGGTCTCCGTCACCACAATTGACCCTGATACACTCCCTTATTTCTCAAGCCTGGTTAGTTTTACATACCCTTACTACCGTGTTTCACCAAACACACACTGCGTATGCTCTCATAGCTGATTACCCTCTGTGTGTGTGTGTGTGTGTGTGTGTGTGTGTATGGCTAGGTTAGACGTAAAGAAAAGTGACTGTGTGTTGTGAGGAGGAGATGGCTCAGTAAGTGAGTTACTGTATATGAAAGTATAATGAGATAAGAGTTTAATGAGATGTTGTATATAAGCTGTAATGAGATCAGATCACAGAGGGCTGCTGTGTCGCCGCTTTTGACCTTCTGATCTGACAAGTAGTTTGTGTTTTGTGTGTGTGTGTGTGTGTGTGTGTGTGCATGCACGCTGATTTGCCTGCATATGCTCATGTGTATGTGAACATCTGCATCTGCCTGCGGCATCCCTCCACCTCTCTAAGTGTCTGCCTGCCTGACTTGCCTTTATGAGTTCTGACCTTTAAAAACAAGTGCACACAAACACACACTCTCCATTCCTCCCACTTTCTCCCCTCTCTCACGTCTTTTCTCCTTTTGCTCTCACTCAGTCTTCCCTCACTTCTCTCTGCCTCCGTCTCTGTCCTCACGCGCCACCCATTCTCTGTCATGCTCTGTGAGGCCGAGCGTGTGTGACGGCGTCTTGCCTCGAGCTCGATCTCTCAGAAAAGATGTGCATTGTCTCTGACAACGACGCTTTGTCTTTTTAAGTCATTAGCAGTTTTCGTACATGCCTTCCTCTGTTCTGGTCCTCTGTCTTGCTGACTCTTGTCTGTTTTATCCACATTTATTGTCTCACAGGCTCTGATTTGTGTTTGCATGCTGTGTGTCTTGCCTTGTCTGTTTCCCTGTTTAATGGTGTACTGATGCTCAGTCATGTTAATGCAGCACGTGACATCATTAGATCAGTCACAAAGAACAAAACACAATGGGGTTTACAGGGCAGAGAGAAAAAAAAAGGTGGTGTTTAAAGCTCTTTACTTGTGAGAGTGGTGACATAACAGCACAATACCTGCATAAATTTACACCAAGCAGACATAAAATCATGAGGGGGGGAACATAGATTACCAATTGTATACAAGTAAACTGGTGACAGAACCATGGGCACATTTATGCCTGTGGGGAACAAAGGCCAGCCTGCTGGTCCGATCTTACAACAGAGATTTGATGTCAACATCAAATGGACAATGATTCTGGATCTTGGATCACAGTTGGTACTACGAGTGGCGTAGTGGTAAAGTGCTCAGCCTATCATCCGGAGATCGCGTGTTCAATTCCCGGGTGATGTTGTCGCCTCTCGCAGCTCGAAGTCTAGAGAGAGCTGATTGGCCGAGCTCCCTCATAGAGGTGGTACTTAGTGGTCCCACATTAATCACGGCTTTACAGCCAATCAGAGCCTCACGTAAGCGGAAAAAGCAAATAGCGCTGTCCTCCCCCAGTGGTGTGTGAGCGAACAGTTCGAAAAGATGCGGGCAGCTGGCGTCACGTGGTTCGGAGGAAACGCGTGATAGTCTTTGGCCCTCCCTGAGTGGTAGTAGTAGCTTAATGTGGTAGCCCCCTAGTGACGAGGAGGAATTGGATGCGACTAAATTAGGCGGGAAAAAAAAAATTACACAATTTTTTTGGGGCAACTAAGCTAAGTCCCTCACCGTGACACACTGTGAGTCCTGATCACTAGCCACCGGTCCACCAGGGAACTACTGCACTACATGTGTTAGTAAATACATATACTGTAAATTGCTTTGTCAGTCATCAAAAACTACAATATAACCCCTCCAAGTCAATACATACCAGACAACTTCAACTGACTAAACCATTATATTGGGATGCAATTGACAGTATGAGGATGTACAGGTACTGTATGCGCAGAGATCCGTTCTATGAAACTGAACCTTAGGTAAATTGAACGTTTATAACTATTAATAAAGGTTGATACTCTGTTGTTTTGAGGTTGTGTTTGCATGATTGTGTTGGTGTCATTCATTCATTCAGTCAGTCAATGTTATTCAAATGTTATCCTATCAAAAACAACGTTGTGTTTTGGGTGTAACCTAATTACAACCGTACGACAATGTCATACAGCATTAGGACGCCTGCTGACGAGACAATTTTTGCTCTATGTGGCAGTGGCGTCGTCGGGATCTGAACTTCACAGTCTCCTGACGTTCATTTATTTACAGCCTGGGCAAAAAAGTAAAAAAAAAAACAGTTTCAGTGTATAAGATATACAGTAGCTGCCTAAATAAAATCTAAAACAAGCCTTTTTGTCTCAGAATATGTTATTATAAACGTTTGAACTGTAAGATTTATCCGATGTGTCGAAAATACACGCGGACCTGTAAATGTAGCTGTTTCTTCCGTTTAAACATAAGGCTGTGAGTGAGCAGGATATGCTTATTAACGTTTGCATGTGTGTGGTTGAAATGACAGGTACAAAGGAAATCACACACATATACACACACACATACATACATCTGTTCATAGTAGGCCACGTATTTTTAATAAGCCTGCTCATGTAGGCCATATGTGGCTCCACTTCACTGCTTGTGCATATGAACAATACAAAACCCTCACCTCTCTGTATCAGATGTGTGTTTAAAAAGGAGAGTTCTATTTTAAAGCACCGAGAATAACAATATTAGTTAGGTATTTATTCAACGAAGACGAAAAAACGCAATCGTATGAACCTGCTGGCTCAAAACAGAATGTTTTCCTCCAGTAAAGCAGGCTTCACTCTGCTTACACTTCTGTTTTCCTTTCTTTGTCTGACTCAGCTCACCTGGCGTGGTATCGGGGAAATGCCCTGCAAGCACATGATCACATGCACACACATACACACACAACCAAACTTTTACAGTTGCCTCATAACGGACACCACCAGAACCGTGCGTGTGTGTGTGTGTGTGTGTGTGTGTGTGTGTGTGCCAGCCACTATGTGTAAGTAGTCTTGGTCGGTTTGTTAGTTTTCTGTGGCCTGGATGGGCAACTCATACAGTCTCATGTCTAGACTGAACAGCTCTGCTGACTTACTCACATATTTATTGCACATTTCTTCCCTGCGTGGTGGCCAGGAGTTCCAGCCTAAATGCTGAAGTGTGTATGTATGTGTGTGAGTGTGTGTAACACAGATATGCGTATACATTCACGACAAAAAAAAGCAGAGGAAAGGAGACCTATAAATAGATTGCTTTTTCCTCACTGAGTCTCTTTACAGTAAAGAGGAACAAAGATGAAGATTGACCCTTAAGCCAATCACACAACCATCTGAACACCAAAAAGAAAGTAAAAGAAAGAATAAATAAGTTCAATAAAATATGCATGTTGACGATACGGTTTGTGCATAGGGTGAGATGAATTCCCCATTTCCTGTTAAAACAGGTGTGTGTTGGTTCCTGTGTATTCTCAAAAGCTAGCGTAGTCATGTCATTGCCGGAGCTAATTTTATCCGAGCCCTGATAGCACCAGGGCTTTCCCTCTTAACCAGACTCATTACGAGCATGATATTCATGATTATTGTCACAATTATCAGATTTAGTCAGACAAGAAAAGTGATAACTTGCACTTTATTATTTTAAGAAATATTCAAATAATTGCAAGCTTATACTCTTTAAACGTATAAATCATTCAAGTAAATTAAGACTCGTGCATAGGCAGCTTAGTTGTACTTTATCTTTTTTTGTTCATCTTTTATAACGCTTCATCATGAGACTTTAGGCATGAGGCTGGGTACTCCCTGGACAGGGTGCCATTCTATTGCAGGGCACAAACACACACACAACAAACATTATGGGAATGCCTATAAATCTAATCTGCATGTGTTGGGACTGTGGGAGGAAACTGGATTACCCGGAGGAAACCCGCCAAGCATGGGGAGAACACGCTAACTCCATTCACACAGACGTGAGTCAGTAATCGAAGCCTCGACCCTGAGTGTGCAAGGCCACTGTGCCACACTACTTTATCTTTAAGAGGTTAAATATCGGGGTGGCGCAGTGGTAAAGCACTCGCCCTATCATCCGGAGATCGCGAGTTCGATTCCCGGGTGATGCTGTTACCTCTCACAGCCGGAGGCCTAGAGAGAGCTGATGGGCCGAGCTCTCTCAGGGGGGAGGGATTAGAGGTACTTTGTGTAAGGTACTTCGAGGTACTAATGTGCTCCCACATTAATTACGGCTCTACAGCCAATCAGCGGCTTCTGTGAGCTCACGCAAACGGAAGGAGCGGATAGCGCTGTCCTCTGAGTGCGTGAGCGAGCAGTTCGAAAAGATGCGGTCGGCCCTCCCGACTGAGTGGCAGTAGTAGCCTTAATGTGGGAGCCCCCTACTGACAGGTAGGAATTGGACATGACTAAATTGGGGAGAAAATCAGGGAAAAATCCAAAAAACAACAAAAAAAGGTTAAATATTAATTAAAGGTCCCATATACAGTATATTATTATTTTGTTAACAAGTTGGGTTTCAGAGCTCTCTCAAAGTGTGTGTTACGCTCCGGCTAAAATTCCCTTCCCTTCATTTTGTTCCTACCTCAAATCTCCATTTTTCTCACTCCTTCATTTTAGTGCTTATGTAAATCAGCTATTGTTGAGCCAGACCTTTCCAGAGAACAGCCGCAAGCCAGGGGAGAGTATCTTCTTATATGAGGTCACAATAGGGCAAAAATCTATTTGGCTTTTTTAAGCCCTGACTAATACCAAAATAGAAAAAGAACAAAATCCAGAGATGTTTTTATCTCATGTTTTTGTTTTTTTGTAAATGGACACTGAAGACATCTACATGACGAAACATAAAAAAGTTAATGACTAAACTAAAAAGTGAATTTTGTATAATAGGTCACCTTTAAATTGACCTCTAAGTTAGTACTTAAATGCCCATTGTATACCCGAATAAATGTACTGATACCTTCTGTAGCTTGCTTTTTTAAACTCAATCAGAAATAATATCTGTTGCATCATCCAGCTGATCAACTTTCATTATCTGATATCATGATCAAATATGATTAATAAATAATAATAATAATTTAAAAAATAACATGGTTACGAGTTATTGTGCTGATCTACTGAGTTCTGTATTTAGATACTATAGTATGCCGGGGCGCTTTATTCAAACTGAAAACACTCCCACGTTATACTGGGAAATCACAAACAGAAAGTGATTCTGAAAGAGAGAGAGAGAAAAGCAGTAGTGAAACTGAACAAGGGGGTGTCCAGATAATCAAGCATGTCTACAGGTAGTACACACTGACCAGAAGGCACGACAGATGTTTCCTCACTTTACCTTCAGTGTAATACAGATAGAGAGAGAGAGAGAGAGAGAGAGAGAGCAAAATTCCATTGGTCTGATAAAGTGATAAAGTAAGATACCTCTCGTAGCTTATAGCGTAATGTACACATCTATAAATCTCTCAGTCACACAGTCATGTTCTTTAACCATGTTCGTCATTTGCACTTCAGCCTGTTCTTTTTTTAAAATGTGTGTGTGTGTGTGTGTGTGTGTGCATGTGTGTGTGTGTGTCCTGGAACCTTTATGCCCGTGAATGGGGCTGGCCTCACCTCAAACGTAAACAGAGCCGAGTCAGCACTGCAGCACGGATGAAGCTCTGGCTCTGTTATCATAGCGCAGGTATGATCGCGCTCTCTGGCCTTATTTAGAAGAGCGCAGTCTAGCCGAACAAGATTAGCTCAAAATACACACACACACACACACACACACACACACACACACACTCCTTCATCTACTGTATACCTCAGTGCATTTATTTTCAGTATGAACCTTAGCATTAACATTTCCTTTTTTTATATATATAAAGGACTTCTCCCACTGCACAAAGTTTTGGCACCCCTCACCCATTCTGTACCTGTACAATAGTTATAGTTTAATTAGTTCTGGGTCCCGCTCTTGCTTGTGATCTGCATTGTTCTTGCTGATTGTTTACACATCCTGTACATGTGCTGTTTAAATACTTAGCAATGTCCCCAATGCCATGACAGTACTGTACATTATTATTATTATTATTATTATTATTATTATTATTATTATTATCATTATTATAGAAACTCAGTCAGGTGTTTGTAGTGATTGGTGACATCCATACCTATTTTTCTGTCATTGGATTGGATTGACGTCATTACAAGTAGAAACTTGACTTGTGTTTGGTCCATTTGGTACTGTACTTGTATGTGTGTTTACGTGTTAAAGCTACACTGGACGCTGTCTGAGGATGAAGAGTAACCTGATACTATTTAACTATCACTTGCTAATTATGCACACGTCTTATAATACCAGTAGTTGGAGTAAGCTGTAAGAGAAGAGAGAGAGCGAGCGAGAGAGAGAGAGAGAGAGAGACTTAGGTGAGAATGTCTATTCTGGGTCTCTTTTTTTTTTTTTTTTTAAATCACTTGTTCTCTTCTAAATGTAGCATTCACCACAGGCTGTGTACCGCAGCATCAGGTCACATCCCTCATTATGTTATTGGAACAAAATAACATTATCCACTTGGTAAACACTGAGAGCAGTGAAGAGAGTCAAATGCAGCACACAGCAGGACACCGAGTCGAGTGCTGCATTATCTGTCACCATTGCATCAGTTCTGTCTCCTGGGAATAAAGCGTCTCCTAGAGGCCAGTGTAGGTTTTACAGTTAAGTCGGCTGTTCACAGTCAGTGATATCGCCTGAACCGAAAACCGGCATAAACACATACTAAATATGCACATCACAATTCATATTCTTATTTATCCCAGTATAGGTAGTACATTTATTGGTATATGGATAACTGGTGTGATTGTTTTCCTGTAAAAGCATGACCTGTAGTGTTCTTATTTCTCTCATACAATAATGAGATCAATTTTGCAATATATTAATGAATAATATATTATGTGTTTTTAACCATTTCGATGTATATTTACAGTAATGTTGTGGAACAGCCACAAGACAGGTCAGTTTGGTGGGTTTCCTCCGGGTATTCCGGTTTCCTCCCACAGTCCAAAGACATGCAGATTAGGCTAACTGGCGTTCCCAAATTGCCCGTAGTGTGTGAATG
>JAOVVA010000054.1:10723528-10744544 GCA_028565275.1 Leiocassis micropogon | reverse complement strand
GGCTCGGAGGAAACACGTGACAGCCCCCGGCCCTCCTGGCTGAATGGAGGTTAGTAGCCTTAATGTGGGAGCCCCCTAGCGACGGGAGGGGAATTGGACGTGACTAGATTGGGGAGAAAATCGGGAGAAAAGAATTGGACATGACTAAATTTATAAAAAAAATTTTTAAAAAAGCACTAAAGTGAGTCTGTTGTGTAACGCTTTTGGAAAAACATTCTTCATATTTACCGTAATTTTTTTCTTTAAGTGCAAGAGAGAAGACTAATAACAAAATACTAAGCATCATCATATTATGCATCATATTACAGGATCTCACACTTTACAGCGTACGATCATACATCAAGGTACTTAGAACACACTGTTATGGATCACCGGATTAACTGAACAGTTATTTAAAAGCATAATAGTGTCAGGTGACCTGATGGAAGAGGGTTTCATCAAATCTATGCTAACAAAAGCTTACACTCACACTGATGTCATCTTCCAGCCAAATCAATACCCTTCTGTCTGTTCCTCTGTCTTCGGTGTCTTTTATCTTGAAAAGAAAGAATAAATAAATGCCTCGAATCAAATCATCTTCATCATCTCGTGGCCCTTGTAGTTTTATAATTAGTATACATGTAGCTTCGTCTAGACACTGCAGCTTTCCTCCAGAGTTGTGTGTGTGTGTGTGTGCGTGACCAGGCTTTGTGGGATTATGCAGATCCCAGGTTAGATGGCATTTATCAGAGGCCCGTGGCAGGTGTCGGCCCGCAGGCCTCAGGCTTTAATGGGCAGCTGAAATGCACGGACCTGTGTTGGCTTTCATTAGGAGCTTCAGAGAACAAACACAGGATCAGGGCCTTCTGGGAAAACAGGATTCTGCACCCGAGACAAGCGGTGCAGCGACTTTAGACCTGGTCGCTCTGACAAGTATCGAGACATCCATATGGAAGTGTAATCTATTAAGTGGAGAGATGATGATATAGAGTGTATAACGCTAGCGAGGGCTGTTTGTTTGTCAGTAAACAGCTGTGCTAGTTGTAGCGTGATGCCCACGTGGGATTTGGTGCTTGAACAGGTATGCTGAATTTGCATACAGTGTTGTGAGTACAGTGCTGCACTTCGATGCAGTCACCTCTACAATGTTGTGGAAAAAAAAACAAAAAAAAACAGTTGCACTTTGTTTTTTTCGAGTTTAACATCAGTGGTAATATATGCGATGCTTAATGACCCCTGCTTTCCGTTGGGTCTGTGTAGCGCTCCGTGTTTGTCGCCAAACTAATGTTCTCTTATCGAGTGTTTGTTTAGTCACTTTTCCTGCACGGAGCTCCTAGAGGCGGTCATGAACGCACTCAGGTGTGACGATGTAACGGAGTTTGTCACGGATCAGTCACCTACATCCAATGTTACACACGTCATGCGCTCCTTGCCCGCACTGCCTGATGGGATATGTAGTGTCTGCTGCTTGAGACAGTTCAGATGGTAGTAACTGTAAAAAAAAATTTAAAAAAAAGATTTATTTTGTATGAACTTTAGATTCTGTGCATGCATCATTCAAATGTTGCAGAGTCATCCGAACAAGATGGATAGAAAAGATCTGATAAAAGCATTAAAAGGAGTGTATGTACAGTAGGAGAGGGAGAAAGAAAAAGTGCAAGGGATAAAAAGCACAAAATCAGCTTAATGTAAATGTATTAGGGTGGAGATGTGTGCATGTGTGTCTGTGTGTGTGTGTGTGTGTGTGTGTGTGTGTGTGTGAGTTTCAGCTTCATAGCCAAACCCCTGTGCTGACTTTGCGCCTCTCAAAGGAAAATTGATTTGGCCGAGCTGAAGAGAGGTACTTAGATGAGTGGAAAAGAGAGATGGGATGAAGGGGGTGGGTAAAAAAATGGAGGCGCTTTTGGCACACCTTCAGTTTCTTATACCCTTTTTTTTTTTTATTTTTTTGAACACCTTTTATATCCTCAAAATACACTTTTGCACTTGTACGTGTTTATGCACCTTGAAAGAAACCTTGACTCTCCTCAAAGTGAGTGAATGTCCCAGTTGTTTAGTCCAGTGAAAGACTGCAGGACGATGGAGTATAATCTTTAGGGAGGAACTGTTTTTAGCGTATGTACACTCTCATGGCTCACCCACTCACTTATCTCAAAACAGTGTTATCTCATGCTCTGTGTCTCTCTCTCACACACACACACACACACACACACATACACACACGGAGCTATAGATTTTAGTCACATCCCCTCTCATTTCCTGACTGTAGCGTTCTCTTTTCTCTGTAAACAGGAATCAGGAGTTTGTCTGAGCTGGTAAACAAGCGAACTCCTCCGAAATGCTTCAGCAGGTTAACGAGAACCGAAGTACATCTGCCAATCCGTTCAGTCTTCAAGACTATCCTATTTAAAAAAAATTTTTTTTACTGAGCTTGATACTAAAAACCGGCCCAAGCGCTTCATAGAATCTACCAGGATATAATTTATTCTATATTTTATATCACGTCTTCACAACTCCATCTTTCACGTACTGCTGATGGTTACGAAACAGACTCTTTAAGTGTGATTTATGCTGCCAGCTCCGTTCCAGCTCTGTTCAGCCAGCACTTACCTTAACGAATGAGAGCTCGTTAGATGAAGCTATCTCTCCATCACTCGCTCTTCTAATAGAATGTCACATCATGCTGAGCGAAGCACGCTCGCTTCTGCACACATGCACATACACATTAGACACGCTGCTAATTAAGGTCGCCTGGACCGCTATGACAAATCAATGCTGCTTAGTGTTATCTAGCTAACAAAAAAAAAATAAGAAAAAAAAAAAGGAAACAGATGAAGTGGTATGAAAACAGCGCGGTGAGGCCAGAGATCAAATTCAAATTTTATTTGTCACATAAACAGTCATACACGGTACGATATGCAGTGAAATGCTTGAACGACATAAAAAATAAAAGATTATTAATAGGAAATAAATATGAATAAAAAGAAATAATATCTATAGAAGACAAAATATACAATATAAGAAAACCTAGCTGTACAATTATGGAGAAGAGATGATTTCTGTATAAATATAGAACAATATAGAAACTTTAGTGTGGAGATGAAGTGGAAATTTAAATAGAAATATCCATTGGTGGGGCGCAAATATTCATGCAAGTGTCTTATTAAAAGTGACTTATGTGCAACGAGCAAAGAAATGAAATAGAAATATGTAAATGTGCAGCTGTGCAGTGTCCATAAGTGTCCATGGATGTCCAGAAAGAGTGCAAAAAGACAAATATCCATAAGTGTGTATGTGCAAAATGGTTTAGTCCTGCGTGGTGTACTGATCGAGAGACCGTATCGCCTGCGGGAAGAAGCTCCTCCAGATGTGGACCGTACTTACAGACTAGTCCGCACTAAGTGTCGAAATGTTTATAGACCAGGACTGCAGCGGGTTTCCTGAATTTATTTTGCACTCCATCAAAATGTTCTGTTCCGTCATACGTCCGTTTACTTTATAGACATAAGATATGAATTGAATTACCCATGTGGCATCAGTTTCTAACACTTGAGGTTGAAATGATGCCTATCTCCCATTTAACTTCACCTGATAAAACAAGTCGTATAAGGTGTGCATTAGTGTGTATTTGATCCAGTCATGATACGTCCCCTGCGGTTCAGATGTAATGTATACACAGTACCTCACCATCACCATCACACACACTCAAACACCATTGTTATCCACAGACATGTGTAGCATGGTGATCCAGTGAGCAGTGGATGTGTTTCCAGTTGTGTGGAGGTCCTAATGGACTGTTTATGGTCGCCCAGTTTTCTCCCAAAACATGCCAGTTGGTGTACTGGTTATTCCAAAATTGTCTCTAGGTGTGAGTAGGTATACTATATGCGTGGTGTGTGCCTGGTGCCCTGAGATGTATCTTTGTACCCTTGGGTGGATTCTAGATCCAGTGCTACCCTCAGGAGGATGAGACTCTCACTCCTTCTCTACAGCACTTATAGAGGGTCACAGGAAGCCGGAAGCCTCAGGAGACTCGGGTACCCTGGATCGACTGATACAGTGGAGTGGGATTAATTGTATTTTAATGCTGATTGTGACATCTGACAGATGGAAGTAGAGTAATTAAATTTGACAGAATGTCGTCTGAGGAGGGTATAAATAGGAAAAATCTACTCATTTTCCAATGTTTTGTTTATTTTAATGGTCGGTGGGAGTCCTGCACAAGTTGGAATCCTGGTAGAAACAATCTGACAGCCCTGATTGATTGACTTTCTTTACTCGCTATCTGGCTGTCTCACTTCACCCTGTTTAGAATCAGTATTTTCTACAGTATGTGATTAGATGTAATCAGATCAAATCGATGTGTGACAGCTCTGGTCCAACATTCCACATCATTAATCTGCTCATTCGTTACTTCGTCACCCACATGACCTCCTGTGCATATATTTTATAAGGACTTCTGTCTAATGTTTCCCTTCATCTCTTTCTGTGTGTGTGTGTGCAGTGAGTAACTACAGCCATGTACTGGAAGGCCAGTCAGACTCCGATGATGAAGACAAGCTCCATATCGTGGAGGAGGACGGAACCCCCGTGGATGGAGCCGATGGTGACAGTGTTGCCCATGACGACGACACCAATGGCCCAGAGGACAGATGGGAAGAAGGTAACGTTCCATCTAGTGGTCTTATCGAATACTCATAAATAAAAGTAAAAAAGAGTGAAAGAATATTAACATCGAATGCTGAGATCATTTCAGTATCCATGATTTAGGTGTTTTAGATGTGTGTCAGGCATTAACTGTTGGAAATGTGTTTAAATAGTGAAACATTAAGCACCAGAATTCCTGGCCATTAGCTGTTGGCTGACGAATGGTGTGAGGGTGTGTGGGACATTAGTGTTTAGGGAGGTTCTGGAGAAGATTTGAGCTGCTCAGGAGTGTTAGTGTTTATAGTGCATAGAGTGTGGAAGCTCCATGAGTGGTATTGGGTAGTAAATTTAACAAAATATACTGGTTTCGTATCTACTGTAGTAGAGCAGTTTTGTCTTATGTCAATTTTTTTTCTTAAGTGAAAATCTGAACTGTTGCCATACCATAATAATATTAATAATAATAATGCTAATAATAATAATAACTAAATCTCAGAAACTGGCCTGTCAGGATACTGTAATACAGGATGCTTAAGTTTGGGATTTACACACGTCTCTGTCTACACCACTCATAACTCATACTGTAAAACATTCATTAGTAGTATCAGGTCTGCAGTATCGACTCAACCCTCAACCCTTAATGCGTCTCAAATTTCAGCCTCTCCCACTCATACCCCTCTGTTGCTCTTCCATTCACTTTTTCACCTTTCTCCCACCCTTACCTAAAGCAAAGGAAGGCAAACTGACTCTCTCTGGCCTCCGTGCTTGTGTTAAAGCCTCTGTTTTGTTTTTTTTGCCCCCGTACATGTCTACTTCATCCTTTCGTCTTTACAACAGTCTCACACTATCTCGCTCCCTCTCAATCACCGTGATTAAAAGCAATCGCTGCCTCCTCGCATGCTGTCGGCTCTTATTTTCCCCAGGATGGAACCACACCACTCTTATTCACAGCGATAGTTCACAGGCACTTTTCCAGTTCGTCGGCTGCTCTGTGTCGTCAGCTCACAATCCAAGCCCGAGCTGAAATTCTGTAAAGGTAAAGAAGACAGATGGACGGCGAAGGGAATGAAAATGATTCACGTAAACATGCATTCAGACTACACACACGCTAGACCTTTTTGGGAAACGGTTAAGCAAACGACCCGAGTATCGAATAATGTGGCTTTATTCCAGTCTTGCAAAACTACATAGCTGATGAAATTGAGAAAGAAGAGGGAGGAGATCTCATGCTCTCGCTGCCTCCCCCCACCCGTCTCCAACCGGGCTACATTCCCTAGTGCGTTCCCTTGGAATGTTTACAAAGATTTTATTATGGTTTCACAATTCGTAAATTATACTTTCCCAAGCTATGTTTGGCAAAACATTTATTGCAAATGACCCAAGCTTTCTAGTGTGATTTGAAAACTTCTCCAGACATCTCAAATCACCACATCATAAAAAAAAAAAGAATAAAAAAAAACACGGAAAAGCAGCCTTGACATGCAGCAGGTTAAACCGTGTGTTTAATATCCAGCTGATCGGAGCTCTCGCGTGCTCATTTATCAACATTGCACTGAACGTTTTCTAAACTGATCCTCATCCAAAATCTTTCGAAATTCCATATGCGCAATAAAATCGGGATGCATCAAACATGTGAGGCTGTTTAATAACTGCATTTAACGTAAATAAACATAAATAAAAGTGTTTGACATTTGGCTTCTGCCCACAGGAAACCTGAACAAAATGAAGCAGGAATTTTGATGAGTCAAGTGGATTAACCTTCAAGATTGATATGAATATAAAATAAACTGAATTCTGTTTCTGAATAATGTGATCAAGGTGTTGCTATCTCTAATCTCTGTAACAGATGTTACATTGGCACACACGGCCTCTCTTCAACTTGAATCACTGATCAGTGATGGAAAACATGCAAATTATGGTCCGTTTCCTGAAATGCGCTCTTCGAGATAAATCATATTTCTTGACAAATGTGTTTACATTTAAACAAAACCGAAAAGTAGTAATGGATTTCGTAGGTAATTCAGTTAGTACCAGTGATTCATTAACTTAATTATTTATTAAAAGTCATCAAATAACAGCCTTTAGGGACCATCACTGATCCGCCATGACATTAACGTTGATTATGAATAATATATTACACACATACAGTTTATACACACTGGTAAGTTGGTACAGGATCATGGGCATCTAAGGCTCATTCATGCCTACAGGGATCAAAGGGCACACCACAGACCACCACGCACATGGCCCAGGAGGCACAGAGCCCAAGACCACCCACCCAGCATCCAAACTCCCCATGTCCCAATCCAATCAAGCACTGACAGGATGTGCTGGCAAGGCCCGAAGGCCCCGCCCTGTAACCCACAGCACCCCAAGGATCTGCTGCCAACGTCCTGGTGCCAGACACCACAGTACACCCCAGAAAGCTTATGGAGTGTAAATGATTTGTGTTAAAAAATAGAAATAAATATAAATAGCGAGTTAAAAGGATAAAGCTTAAAATAAGCTGAACATCTTTAATGTAATCAGTGATATTATTATTTCAGGTTGAAGCCCACGTGCATGTCCACCTGTCTTTCTCTACGGCAGATTTGCCCAACTGATTAATACGAAGAAATTTAATTTCTCCCTGTTCGGTGATCAGAGAGTGAGTCACAGATGAGAAATAGAAAAAGTAGATCGGATAAAGATTACTGTAAGTTTTGTCCTAAAATGACTCCAGTGTTAAAATTCACTTATAGCGCTTCAGCGCTGTTATTCCACTACTGAAAATGTTTAGTCATCTCAGTAAAATATATTCAGTTCAGCTTTTCTAATTCATATCTATTGGTGCGGGCGTTTGTTTGCATTGAACAAGTAGCTTATTTGAAAGTAAATACGGCACATAACTGTTCATAACATCGCTTTTACTTAACATTTAAGCAGGTTAAACTTCAGGCAGAGATCTGAAGTACTGCAAAAGTTTTTCTTAAATTCTGTGCAGCACTAGATTTAAGACGCGCCCACAGTTTAACATTCGTGCGGCACAGGTTTAACTTCAGGCAAATACACAGAGCTGGCAAAGTTTCATTAAACTCATGTCCAGTCAATTTTGCTCGATTCTGTGACTAATCTGACTGAACAGACAGAGAGATAGAAAATTGTCGGAGACTGGTTTCGTATCCTCCAATGTATTAAACATACAGATGTCATTGAAAAAGCGAATTCTAACCAATGTACAAACAAAACCTTTATATTATTTACTCACTCACTCACTCACTCATCGTCTATACCGCTTTATCCTGTATTCAGCGTCACTGGGGGCCTGGAGCCTAACGCAGGAGACTTTCCAGGGCATGAGGCGGGGTATACCCTGGACAGGGTGCCAATCCATCACAGGGAACACACACACAGACATACTGTACAGTACACACATAGTACAATACAGCAGAAAATTTGGGAATGCCAATTAGCCTAATCTGTAGTTTTTGGACTGTGGGAGGAAACCGGAGTACCTAGAGGAAACCCACAAACTCAATGCACACAGAGACAGGAATCGAACCTGAACCCTGGAGGTGCAAGGTGGCAGTGCTAACCACTACACCACCGTGCCGCCTCGTTTATTTATATAGATATAAAAAGCAGCTCTGTGTGGTGATCTGGGAAAACCTGTTGAAATCTCTGTAGCTGAACTCAAGCAAATGGACAAAAATGAGGCAAAAGACTCTTTTTGAACTACAAACTGGGACTTTTCTACTTTCAAATAAAAGCCCGTTAATATATTTCACAAGAATGATGTAGAAATGTTTTTATATTTTTGAACATTTTTAAACTTTTCTTCAAGGTTAGATAGATGCCTGCAGGCTATGAATAAAGGCAGGATTAAACATTTTTATATATATATTTAAGTATTACATATTAAAGTAGATGCAATTTAATTCAGGTGCTTTTGGACATGCATTGTGCTGTTTTAAGTGGAATTGTAATGTAACCTCATGCCCTGCGATAGACTGAGATCCCTTTACCTACACATTTCTCTCTCTCTCTCTCTCTGATGTTCCTGGCACAGGCCGTGACCCTGACCAGGGTTAAATGCTTAATGAAAGTGAGTAGGTGACTGAAATTGAACAACTAAATGCCATTTTCCCCTTTTTTCACTTTTGGTCTGATTTGCCCAGGTTTAGAAACGTTATAATTTCACTTGTGACAAAGACACAAACATTTCAGTTTAAAGCCTGGAGTTGTCAAAGCATTATGTGGAAGAGCGTGCCATGACTGGGTGAAAGGTCTCCAAGCATATTAATGTCTCAAATATTGTACCTCTAATTAAATGGATCTCTGACTTTTTTTTTCTCTCGATATACATATCCACAATGCAGCACAGCACAACAGCACTCCCAGCCAGCAGCAAACAGAACAGCGCGACATGGCTTTTTATAGCCTAAACACTCTAATTCAGACCAGGTGTGTTCACGTTAACAAGTCCAGTTTACCCAGTGCAGTTAACTAGCAAATTGTATCCGCAGCTATGTTGAGAAACCACGAGCACTATCTTCGGGAGGGCATGGCAGGCAACACCGTGGCCTTTAACTCCGTAAATGTGTTAAATTCCATGCACTTGGCACCGTAATGAAACGGAATAAAACGGAAAGAAAGGCAAAATAAGGTTTTTCTTCGACAGGAGGGTGTACTTGTTCTTTTCATTAAAGATACTCTGCAGTAATGGACCATTATAATCTGAGTTTAAAGCTAATGTGTGTTTTTTCTTTAAAACCCTTGCTGGAATGGATGGTGTATTAAGCTCAGTTTAGTGCAGCAGGGATGAACTTTAATATGATTAGCCTCTCGAGACAGAGTAGGGTAAGAAATGCATGCAGGTGAGTCATGGGGAATTTCCAGTAGGATCCTGATGCAATGTGAAGGCTGTTATTTCTGGGAAATATAGTGCAGGTACAAAAGTGGGAAAAATGAATAGTCAGTTTCGGATATGTAAAAAGTATTTGATGTGACGTCTCTTTACAGAGCCATTATCATATCGTCTTATTTATCTCACCTGCACACCTCGTTCTGTTATATTACGTGAATAAAACACCAGCAACAAAACTCCCTTACCAACATTCTGCAACATAAACTCTACGCTACATCCGGTGCAGAAACATTTCTTAAAAAACCCTTTGTACTTTCCGTAAAAACATTTTTACACCGAGGTGGTGTGCTGACTCATTCGCTTCTTTGCATCATGTCAGTTGATCCAGTCATGCGTTTTTTTCTTTTCTTTTTTTTTTTATCTTTTACTTTTACCTCGGTGTGTGTAAGCATGAGAGGAAGTGGACTGCGTACAACTGCAGTCTTTAAACCACATTACACAAAACCATGTCCGTGGTCTCTCTGTAGCTCTGGCACCAGTCACTCATTGTTTAGCGCGAGAATAAATTGACTCGTCGATATTGAGAAGTTTGTGGGAGTATATGATTTAAACACAAGCTCACACAGGGCAGGCCAACATCTGTGGTCATCACTGAGCATCATTCAGAGCTCTCTCTCTCTCTCTCTCTCTCTCGCTCCCTGGGTCTGTTTGTAAGCAGACTTTTATGAAGCCCGGCTCTTTTGAATATAAATTAGCAATAGTGCATCATCCCATGATCCTAGGTTGACTATTTGTTCATCAGTGATTTAAAAGCTACTTTTAAACTCTCATTCATCTTCTATACCGCTTAATCCTGTATTCAGGGTCGCGGGGGGCCTGGAGCCTATCCCAGGAGATTTAGGGCACGAGGCGGGGTACACCCTGGATAGGGTGCCAATCCATCGCAGGGCACACACACTCACAAACACACACTACGGGCAATTAGGGAACACCAGTTAGCCTAATCTGCATGTCTTTGGACTGTGGGAGGAAACCGGAGTACCCGGAGGAAACCCACCATGCACGGGGAGAACATGCAAACTCCATGCACACAGAGACGGGAATCGAACCCGGACCCTGGAGGTGCAAAGCAACAGTGCTAATCACTACATCACTGTGCCGCCGCCGCTACTCTTGCAACGTAACTAAATTATGATATTGATTTATTCAAGTCATCAAAGCTCCACCTTGCTTAAACCATTATTATTCTATTTATTATTATTAAAAATACTCCTTAATTTAGTAACTAATTTAGTGACTTGTTTTTTCGCCATTGTTGCTATAGCTTATTATAACATGACAAATGTGTCTGGACTGTATGTAACGTTTTAACAAACTGCTCAACAATTTACAATAGCTTTAGTGAAATAAAAAGACCCCCCCCCCCCCGCCCTTGTGAATTTTCGTTGGATGTAGCCTGTGTCCCTCTGACGACTATGCCATTGTGATCGCTGTATGAACAAGACTCCAGCAAACAACAGTACACACACATAGCCGGGTTTTACGACGCACCTCGAGGGCTATTATGTCGCGCTTTCATGGCCATTGGATTGAGGTGATGCACTGGTACAACATGGTGTGTTTTCACCGTAGTGATAATCGTAAAGAACCGGAGCAGAACAAGGGAAACAGTAAATATAAAATCCTTAAGGTTCACAGTAGAAAACTGTTTCCTGAAGAGGAAATAGATGTTCCCAAAAATGATCCTTTCATCTCCTTTAGACTGTTCATGTGTAGCTTTGCACAAGGGAAAATTCTATATCTTATCTATAAAGCAATTATGTTATAAAGCAACATTTCTTTCTTCTCCTTGATAAAGTCGATGCCGAGTTCTTGCATGTCGGACAAATGCACCCTGCCACCGTACCTCACCCGTCTAAGACAGACTTGCTGTTGCCGACAGCGAGGTAGGAAGCAGAGACTGTGTTCATTTGGCTCACCCCGCCCGCCCACATTCATGCATCTCCTGAAATCGTTCTGACACCCAAATGCACGATTGTCCTCAGGTGTTCCAAATGTTGTTTTGAGTTGAGCGAGCGAATGCCATTAGTTGTAATTGCTGACATCGCGGACTCATTCCGAGCGTGCACGCATGAGGAAGTGCAGAGCTCAGGCAGGAGATACACATATGTAACCTCCGGGCTTGCTTTTTCCCAAAGCCTTCATTTCTTCATTCCTTCTCGTTAGTGAGCGATAAAGAAGTAGAGCACAGTGCTCCAATTAAGCAGTTCATTTTACAGGAGGTTGAGCACAGTTTGTGCATTAAGGGATATTGGGAAATCGAGAGATTGAGTTAGCTATTCAGGACTAATTTGTTTTGTTTGTTTTATAAGCAGGCCAAGTGTCTCTCGCCTGTGTGACTTTGATTTTATAATTATGACTTTGATCTTCTAATTACGCCTTCGAAAACCTACTCACGCCTTCAGCTTTTCTTATCATGCTTTCTCCGAAAAAAAAAAAAAAAAAACATGTTCGTGTATAATGCATCAGCATCTCATACTTGTTGTTATATTGCGTCGGATTGTAAAAAGTCTCCCAGATTGTAGCTCTAATGCACATTGTCCAGCACATCGCCCTGTATCACCAGCATGCGTGATTGATATCAATCTGACGTTGTTTGCTGATAACAGGCTTTGTTTGGGGAAAGAGCGTTTGTTGTGGAAATCAGGTGATGTTGTATAGTGTATACACTACGCCCTACAGATTTCATCCTCTTAGCCCTTACTATTTATGCATGCCCTGCGAAACGAATGATTTGAATTGGATTAGACAATTTGTAAGTTCATATTTACTGGATTATAAATAAACAAGTGAAAACACAAGACTAAGATTGTTTATAATCGGTGAAGATTAAAGCTACACAGGCTTAATGAGCATCATTGTTTACACGGTTATCTATCTTAGGTGTGTTTGGGGGATTAAAAACCAAATCCTTTAGGGGGCATCGTAGGGTCGAAACATTTCTTCTTCCTCGACCACTATTTCCGATGAGCATGGAGAAAGTACAGGAGGCTACGTTATTGTTTTCCTGCATATATGGCAGCGTCACCAATATATATGAAGATGTGCAGGCACCCAAAGTCAAACATGTCTGAAGTGTCAGTATAAAGCAAAAAGCTGTATGTCAAAGTTCAAGGAGGCAAAATGCAAGCAAAGACATGCATGGTATAGACATGCACATGTTGCATCCCCATTAGAGTCAGATAAAAGTGACTGGTAATTACAGTACGGATATGAAGCGTCATGACATGCCAATCTGATCTGAACAAAAAACCAGAATTGAACTTATAATGTGTATAACATAGCCACACTACGTAATGTTCCCAACACAATATCATATGCATATGCAGCGCCCCCACTTTTCATGTTAATATTGTACCACACAGCCACGTAGCATTCATTTCTGAGGTTAAATGTGGCAGCCGTCGTGTATCTATGTGCATATTCATGGAGCAAGTATAATCCAAGCTTTAGATTGTATTCATCATTAGCGTCACATTAGCCCAAATGATGTCACTCACGTCACTCTGGCTTTCTTACCCGCTGTTTCCACTTGGAGCAGAAGCGGTGCATTCCGGCCACGTCGAGGTCGCCGGAATAAATCACCGTCACTCTAGTTAACAGAAGTGTTTCCACCAGGTGCACATTGTGTCCCAGAAGCTTCTCTCCATACCTCTCTGGTATTGTCACAAGCATAGTGTATTTTTTTGGGATGTCGTAGGGAAAGAAGTCAGGAAAGCAGTTCAGCTTTTTTCCCCTTCTTCTTTATCACGATCATGCACATTACAGGTCAAAACATACAAAGTAATTAAGAGAAGCAAATAAATGATTTAAAAAAAAAATTTGTCTGAATAAAAAATAAAAAGCCAGGAATATATTTACATACAGTGTGGTGACTTTTCTACTTCAGACAGGTTCTACTTATGTGATTTCTTGATTCAGCAGGTCTGGCAGTAATCAGGCCGGGGTGCAGCAAGTGAAAATGCACTTGTGGTTAAAAAATGTGGTTAATCACAGTTCATTCATGATTTAGCAAGGTGGCTACTTCTTTTTCACATAGAGTCAGGCAGGTTTTGACAGCTTTTTTCCCCCTTAATAAATGAAATCATTATTTAAAAACTGCATTTTTATTTACTCTTGTGTAATAAAATTTGTTTGACGATCTGAATCATTTAAGGGTGACAAAATATGCAAAATAATAAAAAAAATCAGCAAGGGACAAATACTTTTTCGCAGCACTGTACATACAATGTCACATAAAAAGAGTTATTTTTAAGAAAATGCTTTCATCTAATAAGGTGTATTCCTATAAATCTGAAACCGATTTTTTCTTACTTCATTTTTTAAATATTTTTGGATGGTACGTCCAAAACCAAAGATCAAATCTGGACGAACTCTCTGATTTAGATAAAAGTATTCGACCATTCTCACAGAGGCCTTTAGACACCCATGAGTTGAGTCTGCTTTCCTCATGAATATTCATTCCAGGCCTAATGTGAAATCAAGCTGCTCCATGACTGAGAAGCTTGTGGTAGGGCATGAGGCCACACTGAGGACGGAAGAAAACCGCGTTGCACGTGTACCGCCAGGGATAAACTCTCGGTGGAAATCCAGGGTGAGACATAAGAGCGTCGTGGACAGCCAAGTAGCTGGAAGTATTTTCCATCCCAGCACCATGCCGTCTCACTTCACTAATGATATCGCCTCCCCAACATGCAAGGAAAGCTAATTATCATTGTCAGGTGGTTTGGGATGAGTGATGGGGTGTGTCATGACCGATGTAGACAGAGCTCGCATCCATCATCAGATTCAGCTGAGTACCCATTACATATTTATGTAGATGTAATGGTCATGCTGAGTTCAGTTCACGTACTAATCGAACACACCTGGTTGTAATGTTCAGACGCTCTACTAGACACTGATTAGCCAAATCAGGTGGGTTAGATTAGGACTGGGAAAAAAAAAGAAAAACAGGAATTATTATCATTATTATTATACCAAGATTTACAGGCCTTTCAGTGGTTCCACAGGAGCTTTGTAAACCTGTATAACACCAGCTTTCAGGAATCACACGCCGTGATTTGTTTGCTTGTTTTCCATGGAAGATCAGCATTTTTCAGGGTCAGTGAATGACTTAGTTTGGGTTTTTGTGTGTTTTCTGGTTTAAGAAAACACTCCACTGCTTGTGTGGCAAACTGTAGTAATTGTGGACAGGCTTTTACAGGCTTTTTTACTTTTACAGAAGACAAATTATGCAAAAGTTGTCTTAAGCAAACGCAATTCTTAATAATGTTCTTGGAGGCCACCAGGACAGCTCCAGTGCACTGGGCACAGATGGTGATGAAAAGTGCTGTCCGGCACATTTGAATGGAAAATGTTAACAGGAACATCAATAAACGGGTCCACCTCACTGCAATGTGGTATAAAGATATAATATATCCTCTATAAAGCTGTACGATTAATATACTTTATTTCTAGAAATATAACTAAACATTACAAACTGCAATTTTAAACATCCTGGAAAAAGAAAAAAAAACAAAACAAGACTGGATTATGGGCTCAGCAATAATTGTGTGTGTGTTTGCGTTGTAGTGAAAGAGGAGTGTGTGTCAGAGGAGGATGAGAGGAGTAGAGACGCTCTCGTTGAGGAAATGCTTCAGCAAGGAGACACAGCCGTCATCTTCCCAGAAGCACCAGAAGATGAACCACGCCAGGGAACACCGGAGACCAGCGGCCATGATGAGAATGGTACACACACACACTCCAAAAGGAACTTTTTACGAACCAAAAGGAAATAAAAGCTTCAGATTTCGTGACCGGCCAGATCTCTCCGTGTGGTCAAAACTGTCAGATATTCTTATCCTTGTGGGGAAATTTGGTCCACACACACACACACACACGCACACACACACGCACACACACACACATTAGAGTCTATTTTGGATTCAGAGTCATGATGAAGCACACATTTCACACTCAGGTACACACCTTTAAACACACAGCTTGCCTTTGATGACGCTGAAGTTTCCACCTCACCTGTTTGAACAGAAAGTGGGAAAATGCAGCACCTGAGCAAATCTTCCATACCTGAGAGAGTTTCTCATATCTGTGTGTGAGAGCGATTCACCTGACTAAAGGGGTTTAATACGTTACCTGTTAACAGGTAATATGTTACCTGTGGGACATTGCGATAGAGGTAGATAGAAATGTTAGTCAGGTGCACCTCGATTCATATTCACATGAATTCACAATGAATAATGCAGATGAATAATACAGATTATTGGAATCCAGATACTTACAAAAGCCAGACATGATGAAGCTGAGTTAATCAATATTTTATATCAGAAGACTATTTAATTAATAAGACTATTTAGTTCATAAAATATTTTACATTATTCATTTTAAACGTATTAATCCTGTCTCTTTTGCGCCTTTCACACACACACACTTTCAAAAGAGTGCTTTCCCTTTTTTTTCACTAGCTGATTCTCTGGCCGTTGCACAGCTCTTTGTTTTGTGTGATTATCAAGCGAGCATTCCTCTTCCTTTGTTTCTCCTCATACCTCTTCGGCTCCTCTCTTTCATTGTGCTGAAGATCTTGGGATGGAGAGAGTTGTTGAATTGTGTTATAGCTGTCACTCGGTGCACATCAAAGGCCTCTGTCTATTATAGTGTGTGATTGAAGTTCACATATTGCCCTACTTCAGCTCACAAGCAACACAATAACAAACACACACACATACATGCGCTCTTACACATACACTCTCGCAAACGCACTCACACCTTTTAATGGGTCGACACGGTGATGCGATTTTTTTTTTTTATATAGTCATTAACATTATATTCAGTTTCTAGCCTGTTGTTAACGTTAAGTTCAGTAATTTTTAAAAAGATTTTGTAATCATGGGTTCATCAGAGCACACGTTTTGTTAGTGTGAGAGACTCAAACATACAGTGTATGTCCTTGTACTCGTATTATCGTCCTTGCACTTCCCTCTCATGCTCTGCCTCTTTTTCTCTTGTCTCTCTCTCTCTCACTCTCTCTCTCTCTTTCTCTCTCTCTCAGGCACACCAGACGCGTTCTCTCAGCTCCTCACCTGTCCCTACTGCTCCCGCGGCTACAAGCGCTACACGTCTCTGAAGGAGCACATAAAGTACAGGCACGAGAAGAGCGAGGACAACTTCAGCTGCTCGGTTTGCAGCTACACTTTTACTCACCGCACGCAGCTCGACCGACACATGAGCGCACACAAAGCAGGCAGAGACCAGGTACCGCTGCATTTAACCTTCAATCCTTAATTCATCAAACATACCACAGTACATGCTTTGGGGAGTTTATAGCCTTTTTGAGAGCATAGAGTCTTTTTAAAAATGTGAAACTGGTTCAGCATTTAGAGATCCTTTGTTAAATTCATGTGTCTATTGGAGCTGAAAGTGTAAATGTTTAATCACGCATGACTACTTTTTTTTAAATGGTAAATAAATGAAGAAGCATTGGATATATTATGAATATTAACACATCTATGGAAACGCATCTGAGTAAAGCACTTTTATTTTCTCCCTATCTAGCGGCATGTAACCCAAACAGGGGGTGGAGGAAACCGAAAGTTTAAGTGCACTGAATGTGGCAAAGCCTTCAAGTATAAACACCACCTGAAAGAACACCTGCGTATCCACAGTGGTGAGCACACTAACGTTTTTTAGCATTGCATGTCTGTCTGTGTATTTGTGTTAGTTAATAAGGAAATTTAGCAATAGTGTGTACCGCCAAAGTCTTGCATATTTAGTTTTTGGCTAGCCTTCTGAAATAGGAAACATGCTTGTGTTTATACTGGCTCTTAATTGTGCTGTTAAGGGAAACTAATTGTATGGCAATCAGCTTCATCTGGAACATCTGGGCTTTTTGAACTGTCTGCTGTACTTAATTTTATTTACAATTCAGTGCATGTATTTGTTTTGAAGGTATTTCTCTAGCCTGGTATTTCATTTTCCTAATGAATGGGAATTTTTGAAAAGAAAATTTTAAATAAAACCCTGCAAGCACAAATTAAAGTGTTATGAAAGAGAAAGATTTATGTAAAATATCTCATTTGTAGTTTTGTTGAACTAAATGTAAATGTTATGCGTGTGCACTTATAATGAGCATTTATCTGTTTGTGTCAAACAGGAGAGAAGCCATACGAGTGCCCAAACTGTAAAAAGCGTTTTTCTCACTCCGGCTCCTACAGTTCCCATATCAGCAGCAAGAAATGCATCGGCCTCATTTCTGTCAACGGCCGACCCCGACCCTCGCCAGCCACAGGAGGCACCAAAACCCCTCAGTGTCCATCACCATCGCTGCCCTCTTCCCCTGCCACTGCCCGGACACAGACCCGGGACAAACTGGACCATAGTAAACCCCTGCAGGAGCAGCTCCCAATCACACAGATTAAGTCTGAGCCATTGGACTATGAGTACAAGCCTGTAGTTGTTGCCCCGACTGCCCCTGGAGGAGTAAACGGGGTTTTTCAAGGAGGGGCTGCAGCACCTTTACAGGGGGCAGTGCAGGCTGTGGTGCTCCCCACTGTAGGACTGGTCTCCCCAATCAGCATTAATCTAGGAGACTTGCAAAACATGCTAAAGGTGGCAGTGGATGGAAATGTGATCAGGCAGGTGTTGGAGAATGCCCAGATTAAAGGCCAGGCTGCAGGCACTGGCAGAGTGGCTATTGCACAGGCTCCGCAGCAAGTCATCCAAGCCATCAGTCTTCCCATTGTTGACCAGGATGGTACTGCCAAGATCATAATCAACTACAGCCTTGACCCATCGCAAGCTCAGGCAGCTCTGCAGAACTTGAAGAAAGAGCCGTCTGGGCAGGATACAGACTCCTGCAAGGCTGAACGACTGCCTGAGGACCTGACAGTTAAAACCAAGACAACGAGGGACAAGACCACCATCACTGTGGATGGAGAGTGTCAGCAGGAGAAGGCCAAACTCTACAATCACACAACAAACAAACACTGTGGCAAGGAGGAACAGGAAGTTAATGGGACACACTTGGAAGAGAAGTCTGAAGCAGATGTTGAACTGTGTCCTGGGCAGCCCCCACTGAAGAACCTCATGTCCTTGCTTAAGGCATACTTTGCCTTAAATGCAGAACCCACCAAGGAAGAGCTGGCAAAAATATCAGAGTCAGTCAATCTTCCTATCGATATTGTCAGGAAGTGGTTTGAGAAGATGCAGAATGGGCAGATTCCAATGGAGGTCTCCCCAGCAACACCCCAGAAACAGCCGAATAGCGGGACAGACGTTAATGGCATTCTGGAGGAAACCCAAAAGTCAGTATCTGAGCAGGACAGCAAAAAGAACCAAGAGGAGGAGGAGAACATGGAACTTCATAGCCCAGCAGAAGGCACTACAGCTGGGATAAGTGGAACTGAAAATGGCCCCACATCCCCTTTACCACTAAATCTGTCTGCAGATGGGCCTGTGCCAGCCCAGACTGCAGAGGAAGGAGAGGGACCTCTTGATTTGTCTCTCCCAAAATCTGTAACGGCAGCAAATACAGCCAGCGTTCACTCTGTTTACTCAGCTCAGGACGAGCCCCTGAACTTGGTTTGCACAAAGAAGGAAGTGCTCGGCAATGCAAGCACCAGCACTGCCATCTATGCCAGCCAAACAAGTGCCAATTCCCTGAACATTGTGACCACTCAATTGCCCACCCTGGTGGCTATCACCAAGCAAGGCCCAGTGCAGAGCTTGCGTACCCTCACTACCACTAAACAGGCCATCTTAATCCCACAGCTAGCCTACACCTACACCACTACCGCCTCCAGCCCAGCAGGGGGCGACACACCACAGAAGGCCATACTGCAGGTTAATGGTGTCAAGGTGAGGAACCAGTTAAGACATGGTATGCTATTGTGTCCTGAGTGAAAACAACAGAATTAAAGGCACTTTAGTGTTCTATACTCTGGACCATGTAATGATTTAGATTGTTTATGCTAGTTGAAGCGGTCTTACTGGTTGCCAGTGTTACTTTCCCACATTTGTTATCCAGTTGATTGTTTTTTCTGTTCCAACTAACGAAAACCTGATTTGTTTAGACTTTGCTGACAAAAATGGTTTAGGTGATTAGTCAGCTTTGTATCATTACCAACAATGCTTGGTAAGTTGAGCAAAATGTAAGAGTGCAATGTAGCCTACAGAGATACAAAATCAGTTACTTTAGGAGTTCATGGTGCAGTGATTTCTACTGCGCAATGAGGCAATTCCCGTGAAATCAGGGTGATAATGAAATATAACATTATATAAAACAAATTAACACATGTTGGTGTGTAGGAGGAGAAGCAGGAGGCTGGTTCAGAGGTGGCTTCCTTGCTGGAGGAGCAGACAGACTCAGACTCCGGGCCGGTGAGGAAGAAGATGAAGAAGACAGAAAATGGCTTGTACGCCTGTGACCTGTGTGACAAAATCTTCCAGAAGAGCAGCTCGCTGCTTCGGCATAAATATGAACACACAGGTTTGTTTTCCATGCATGCACACAGAGACCACCCATTCCCCGGCAGAGACAGAGAACTTTACTCAGAATGGATTCAAAAGTGAAATTCGGCCCGAACAAAACGAGTTGCAACGTTATGGTTACGTATTTCAAATATACTGTAACAGCAGGAGGGTGCGGTGAATTTTCCTCTCATCATTTGCAGGCCAAAGGCATTACCTTTTCACTTGGAACCCGGTGTGTTACATTAGAATCTGGTTGCAATTTTCTCTCTTTCTGCAAACATAAGATTTCAGTTAAGTCAAGAGCTGCTCACATCTCTCCGTTTAGACCCTGAGCCAAAAGCCAACAGCCTACATCGTAATGACATCACTGGGCATTCGCTTCCTGTTTCTCCAAAGCCGCGCTTTATGTAACCCACACCTCCAGTCCATGGGCTGTCCCACTCCGTTTAGATTCCTTGTTTGGTTTTATTATCCATGGATACATAATGACATGTAGCGCTTAATCCTGTGTGAGCAGGTTGGGGAAAGGAGAATTAATATAGAGATATTTGTCACTTCATGTGCAGCTTCATGAGCCAGTCTGAGTATGGTACCATTTAAAGCGCTTGTGTGACATGCTCGATTCCTCATCTCCTGTGTTTGACGGCATGTAATGGGAATAATAGTATGATTATTACTCAGTACTGGAAGAGGGAAATAAATATACTGTATTAGCAGCAGGGCTTGAAAGGAGTATCTGCCCATCTAAGAAGTGTGTGTAAAATATGAAGCTAATGGATTACACCATTAATTTACCAACTAATAATAATAATAATAATAATTTTCAGGACTGTTGTTGAGGGAGTGATGATACACAACCAACCATTAGTTGTTCTTGTCAGTTTTATGAAATTAACACACTTGTCATTATTTAATTCCAATTTAGCATGCTTGGTAATTACATTACAGCAGGAATAAATCGGTTGATGCCTGTTCCAGTTACAGAATAAATTAATTATGTGATCATTCACTCATTACAAA
>JAOVVA010000054.1:10702101-10717448 GCA_028565275.1 Leiocassis micropogon | reverse complement strand
CAATTTGCTTATTAACTTTATTTACATGGGCAGTAATTGTGTGGTTGAGAGTTTGAATCTACACAAATACTGTATGGACTTTATCAGCAGTTATCATGGCACCGTTATCAAAAAGGAAAAACAAGTTTGACAATCCCAGTAGAGTTCCAGAGATGTGGAGAATTTGCACTATTGCTCTCTAATTGTGCTTGTGGAGGACAAATATTTGACTAAGAAATGTTGTTTTGTTAAATTGATCAGCTTTCTGTATTTAAACAATATATCCATACCTGAGCACTTTCCTTAGCCAAGCCTAGTCCTAGTTATTTCAGGTCGTAAGCTTTTATTTCTCATTATCTGTAATATTCATTGACTCATATAAAGCACAATTAAAATTCAAAATATAATTATTATTGAAAAAGAAGAAGGAGGAGAATCAGGAGCAGGTACAGTCAGCTAAAATGGTCATGACAGCAATCTTTCAACTCCTCTCCTCATTTCTTTTCACAATTTCAGCTCTCCTGCCTATTCAGAGCTCTCTCCATCTTTCTTCCTCTCTAATCTCTCCTTCTCCCTCGGTCTTCTCCCATATCTAATTCGATCAAGCTTGAAATTCGATTTGTCTCAGGTACATTTCAAGCTGCTCCACCCTTCCCGGCAGTGTCTTAAATGCTGTAATGCGATGTCTCGTACTGAAACACATGGCCTGACGTAGTCCATCATGCTTTCATCAGAGCACTTACTGGACACAACACACACGCATGATTCCCATTAGCACATGTCGATTAAACATGCCGGAAACACTGCAGGATGTGTGTGTATGAGGGGAGAGCCTGGTCCACAGGTGACAGAACGAGTCGTACACAGTTCATAACGAACTATTTCATCACTCTCTACCGTCCCCAGCCCTTTCCTCACCAACACCCCCCCCCCCCACCCGACTTCCTGATCTCACCTCTCCACCACCTCACCACCCACTTTGGCACATATCCCATGTATTGTTTTTCACTCATGTTGACCTTTTACCTTCAACCTACATTGATACCCAAATCATCCAACCGCTGCCTGAACAATGCTCGGAGTCTGTGTGGATCTGCAACCTAATTTTCAGGGGTTCTCTTTCTTCCTCCTCCCTCCTGCTGCGCTTAGAGCCAGATGGCACGGGGTAGAAAAATCAATTAGAGCTCCATCTAAGGGGCAGGGAGAATTTATCCCAGCCGACCCCTACTGAAGCATGGGCACGGGAAGGATCATGCACTCCTCCTGCTGCCAGCGTCCATCACCTCAACACTAATCCACTTCAGTCCCTCCCTCCGCCCACCCTAACCTCATTAGACCACTGGGAGAGCGAGAGATAAAGGTGGGGGCACGGGGCGTATTTGGAAGTACAGTGTACTTATGCTAAATACTGAATTACAAGCACATACACGTGCAGTCGGGCCGGGGTGGAGCAGGAAAGGCCATTATGTTGGTAATGCCTGTCAGGAGGCAAGAAAAATTATAATTCCTTCATCATAAGAGGAAAGAAAGAAAACTGTTAAATCATTATGAACATGATGAAGGCAGGTAGCGTTTTAAACAAATATTTCCGTTAAAAAAGTTTCAAAATGTGCTAAAATCCTGAGCTAAGCCCGTTTCATGCTGAACGGACAAGTGGATTCATTTTCAGAACATTCATGAGACAAGTTGGATTTACAGACACATTCTAGAATTTTACACTCTTACCTATAATTCAATTCAATTTTATTTATATAGCGTTTTTAACAATGGTCATTGTCTCAAAGCAGCTTCACAAAAATGAAAAGAAAATTTGAAAAGAAAATTTATGGAAGTGTGTATGTGTGAGAAAAATGATGAGCAAGCCAAGGGTGAAGGCGACAGGAAGGCAAGGAAAAACTCCCTGAGATGGCAATAGGATATAATCATCACATGTGGAGTGTGTGTGTACAAGTATCAAAGACGAGATTGTTCTAAAGATATTTTCTGAATCTGAGTGACGTATGTGAAACAAACTGTGTCGTATAGTGAGTGCAGAATTCTCAGTATCAGGATCACATCCTCATGGCTCACTATCACATGAATCATTTGACCGAGCAGAGAGAGAGAGAAAGAGAGAGAGACACGCACACAAACACACACTGCCCATGTTCGCACTGGATTTGTTGCACAGGACCCTGTTCAATAAACGGTCACTTCTGCTTATTGGCATAAAGATCCGACTCTCAGCATCTCGGTGGACTTTTAGATGACATGAAAATAAACGTTTGTAACCTAGACTGCACTTTGTCCTGTCCTTTGTCCCATGAGGATCCACTGCTATTCACTGCATTATAATTCTGTTGAATTATGCTGAAAATCAGAGATATTATATATGTCCCTGCATTGGTGTGTGCTAGAAAAAGGGGTAGTAATGGACTTAAACGCCTCTCATCAAGAACTTCAGAATCAAATAGGACATCTGGCTACCGGTTACACAGAATAGTGTTTCAATTTGTCGACACTTTTAATAACATTTTCTGTAAAATAAACTTGTACTTTAGCTGCATGATTAGACGGGTTTAATGCATTGTGAAGTCCTGGGCCCGTATTCACAAAGCTTCTTAGAATTCTCTCAGAGAGCTCCTATCTTAGCTTAAAAAGTCCTAGCTGGGAGTCCTAGACTAAAAGTGATTTAGAAAACTTCTCAGAGCAACTCTGAGTAAGGAAAGTACAAAAACCTTTCAAACCTACCAATTCAAGGACTGTGATTGGTTGATAAAAAAATCTGTAAAGGTCTTAAAATGGGCTCTTTGTGAAAATAGAATATTATAATAGAATAGACTAGTGAATAGTGAATAGAATAATGAAATCATAATGTTCGCTTATAAAGAAATTGTATAATCATAGAATACAGGCTACTTTATGCAAAGTTCCTATTATAGGCTAAATATCTTAAAGTTAATAAAAACAGCCAAATGTTAAAAATGTTTCTACTTTTGAAGCAACCAATTTCCACACAGTAGTTTCTATATTTTAAGTTCTTATATTTATTTACCATACTGATTTTATTACTTGTAATCCATACCAGGGCCCGTATTCACAAAGCTTCTTAGAATTCTCTCAGAGAGCTCCTATCTTAGCTTAAAAAGTCCTAGCTGGGAGTCCTAGACTAAAAGTGATTTAGGAAACGTCTCAGAGTAACTCTGAGTAAGGAAAGTACAAAAACCTTTATCTTAGTGAGGAGGTGTGGTTGACCCCGTTGCTAGGGATGATGTAGCAATTCAAGGACTGTGATTGGTTGATAAAAAATGACCTCTGACCTCTGTAAAGGTCTTGAAAGCTCTAAGAATTTTCTTAGAATTTCATTAATAGGAGCAACTTTTAGGCTTAAGAAGCTTCGTGAATACGGGCCCAGATCTTCTTTTAGGGAATACGAAAAAAAAACAAATAAAAACACTTCTTTAAGAGGACAATTAGCAAACCTGGGCCAATGTCAAACATGGTCAAGTTTAAGATGCTAATCAAATCTCAGTTATAATACAAAAAGGGCAGTTGTATAATTACATCAAAAAGTGCCTGCAGTTAAAACAACTATATAAATAAACTCAAAACTACACTTGTTAGACATTAAATACTCTCTACAGTCAGAGCTCTTCGGCATGTGGATGCCTCATTCAGAACTAGGGGCAATTTTACACCAGCCAATCCAGTTACCAAAATGTTTTTGTTTGTGGGCTGAAAGCGGAGAACTCCGAGAAAACAAATGCGGTGAACATGCTAAACTTGACACAGACGGTAACCTAAGCCCAGGACTGAACTCGGGACCCGGAGCTGTGAGACGATAACACTCCTCGCTGCATCACTGTGCTGCCTCGAGCGATGCAGTAACATTTCATCCTATTATCAGTACTTCGAGCTTTTTCTTCCACTAGTTTAGAGCTGAAGGTTTTAACCCGCGAGATATGAACTAACCACATGTTACTTTTTACTTTTGGAAAAACTAGCTTATGCAAAGATATAGAACTTAATTACATTTGACTTTCAAGAATTCATGAATTCATTAAAAAAAATAATGAGAATAATAAATAGATTTTTAACTGTTGTCAGAACAGGACACGTGTTAGTATTCCCATTCCTCATAATTAAGCATACACTCCAGATGCAGTAGATTGAGATGAATTTGAAGAACACTGTTGTTCTCCTTTAACAGTACGAGTAGTGCGTAATCTTTGATCCTGAATTGCAATAAGATTGTCCATATCATTAGTGTTCCTTCAAACCTAAAAATGCCTTTAGGAGTAAAAGTCCATAAGAAGATACTGCACGCATCTGCACGAGATGCCCAGATTGATTTTCACCTTGAAACACATTTCTCATAGCCACAGCGGAGCAGCTTCAGTTAGCAATGCGGCTGCTTGAGTACCTGCCATAAATCACCTCAGCAACGAGGCTCGGCTGCACGTGTGCGAGAGATGTGTATGGGTGGGCAAGAGTGTAAAGTAAACTCTGGGGAAACACAGTCATAATACCAGCACAAACACCCTTCATTTATCATGCAAAAGTGTGTGTGTGTGTGCGTGTGTGCATGCTCGTGCAAAAGCAACACACACACACACTACATCCTTACAACCCTATGATTTCTCAGGCTATAATTAAGAAGCACACGGAGCTATTTATAAGTGTGATCGTCACTTAGTAGCACTAATAAGGAGGTTAGATGTTGGAACACGTATCATTAAGTCTCTGAGGGTAACACTGGCTCTGTTATTGACTCCACATCCTAATAAGCTGCTGACTAGGACCAGCTTCATTCCTGCGGCCTGAAGACGACTCGTCAGAAAGGAAGAGAGACCCACCACATGGCCGTCAAGAGCAAATTAGTAGCTCGAGCCAAATTAGTAGGTAGGAGCACTCGAAACAAGACCGAGTGTGAGGAGAGAGCCGAGTGTTCAAAAATCACAGCTAAATCACATGCTGTCTTTTTTTTTTTTTCCTCTGGGCGGTGTCAGGTGTTGCCTCGAGCACAATTTATAGGCCCTGTAATGATGGCTCAGGTAATGTAGCATGGCTAAGCCAATCACACAGCAGGCTTCAGCGCTAAACGGACATGCAGACAGAGGGTTCATTATCTGTCCCGCTCGATACAGCAGCCTTTGTATTTATTGCCCGGTTAATGGGGATGATTGTATTAGCGAATAAAGAGACATGAATTTGCATGCATGTGTTGTGCTGTTAGGTTGTTTAGATATACCAACCTGCTATTTCCAGCCTTCTGCAATTACCTTATGTAAATTCATAATAAAATGTCTGTTTAAAATGCATTGGATTTTCCAAAGCAAAAAAAAAAAGACATCAAGTCCAGCCATGAGAACTTCATTAATACCGAAGCACAGCCCATGACATTTAAAATACATGATTATGTCATCTGAGACTCACCAAAAATGTGATTTTAAAGCAGGCTTATGCAAAACGCATTCACAAATAGAGTTCAAACTCAACACTTAGACTGAGCAATATCTTTACTGGGGAATGATTGGAATGTATTATTAGTGGTGATTTGAATATATCCTGGGTTGTGCAGAGGAAAAAACTAAATAATGCATGTGTGTACTTAGACACGGTAATCCGAGTCAATTTCTATAGCTCATGCAAAAGAAAGAAATAAAAAGCATCTTTGTAATTTTCTACAACAATATTAGTGTACAGGCTTCGGTGCACTGGAGGCCTTGTTCCTCTGCTGAGGCCAAAATAAAATAGAAATTCTTACTTGTGGGACACTCATAAGTGTCAGAAAGACAGATCGACTAGAGAATTATGGTCAACTAAAACTGTTTACGTTCATATAAACATCCATGAAAGTAGTTACCTTGTCAAATAAAATTCTGCACTAGTCCTGTGCGCACCGTCCACATGCAAATGATTCTCGATGCCTCATTTCGCCGTGCCGGCCAAAGACAAACGAGCTGTAAATATTGTCTTAAGCTATACATTTCGCACTACTTTATCTTTTTAGAACTCACCAGCATTAGCCTTTCAACAATACTGCAGTCTCCATGGACACACGGCTGAATCGGGTCTAACCGTTTCCACATGTTTCCCATTGAATCCAATTACTCACATTAGGTGTGGCTTCTATGCAGGAAATATAGAAACTACTCGTGAGACTACAAAGGCTCTGATCAAAGAGGAATTAAAACTTATCGCTACGATTTTAAAACCACAAGCTTACTGCCAAGATGTGTGTAGGACTGGATCAGAGCACTACCCCCATACACACACTTTAAGCCATGTGGCCATATAAGCTTTTGCATTGGTGGGTGCAGAGGCCATGAATTAGAACCATTTGAGTGCTGAAGGAACACTGGAGGGGAAAGTCAGAAAACGACACAGCACCAAGGTGATGAATGTTTTATGGCTCATAATGGCAAGCTCGAATTACCTCCCCACACTTTGGCCTCCGTGGACCTGAGAGACTTGGAGCTTTTCTGCCTTGCTGCCCTGAAATCCAAATTAGAATATGATGTGCACGTCACACACCGCTGACGCTCTAGCCGCTCAAAGCTGTGGTCAGAGCTCTGAATTATGGATATGAGCTAATTGTTTTCTCATTTGGAAATTCTGATCCCCTCCCCTCTGCTATACAGGTTACGGTCTAAAGCAGGCCTGTGATTTTAGACTTACCCTGTTATTTGTCTTGCATTTGTCCAATCCAGGCAGGATCCTACTGAAGGGAAAGAAACGGAAAAAAAAAAAGCAAACACTATATAAAATCTAATTCGGAAAAACTAATGATAGCCCTAATAAGGATAGCCTAGAGTCTGTGGGACATCAGTGTTTTACTCACCGACTATTATAGAGATTTTCCAAAAGCCACTTATTTAAAACGTTAACATATAAAATTTAACATGTGAAATTGACTTTAAAAGAAACGCAAAAAGCAAGTAAGCCTAAGCATGTAGTGAACGTGGTTAAAGAAAACACACAAGAACAGTATTATAGTTTGCATGTAACTTCTTTTTTTATTTAGGATTAGACATGTCAATGTCAGAAACAGTAGTTAGTCTCACAATTACATTCAAATGTGCTGTTCACAATGCATTGCAATACAACCCTTCATCTGAAGCAATTGATATCTCATTAATTACTCTAATATTTATTATACAATATTAGGGAAATCTTTTGCACTTCAAAAGATTTCAAAATCTTTTAATCGTAGTCTGTACATATATTTTGGAACTCCTGTATAAAAGGCTTTTTTCATAATGTGTACCTGAACAAAGCATGTGCAGCATGACCACACCATAAACACTATTTCCTGTACAACCCTGCCTTTTTCTTTTCATACTGATGTAGCGATGTAAAAAGAGAGAGAGAGAGAGAGAAGTAGATGGTGAGATATATTGATCTGAAACAGGAGCATTAGGACCAAACGAAAACATCTCCACTTTCAAATTCCAGTAATGCAGGAGAGGGGAAAGTATCGGGAGAGTAGTGTATGGACCAAGAATTACAAAATAATAATAATAATAATAATAATAAAAAATAATGTAGGGAGGAGAGAAAGAGAGATGCAACCAAATCTTAAATCATGTTAACCTGTTTATTTTATTCCTCCTTAGACAGAGAAGAAACCTGACCATGTCCTACTTTCACTTCCATATCCTAACATTGCTGTAATCCAGTTATTTGATTAGAGTGTTACAGTGGAGAGTTCCCCAGAGCTCACGGAGCCTTTTGTGACCATATTGGGTGAAATGCTGCCAAAAGGAGATGAACAGATCAGTAATCCAGTAGTCAGTTGTGGAAGTAAATCTTTCCAGTTTCATCATAGAATGAAATTGCAGTCAAAATGGCAGATAGTATAAGCTCGGTAAGCAGAACCAGAAGAAATCATGTCTAGTAAGCCAAGTAAATCCTTCTCGAGTTCAATTATGTAACATCTAATACTGACGATAAGCCATTACTCATATTTATGTTGAATAATGTCTCACTTTCCATCCACAGATTAGCTGTTGAGAAGCAATACTGCATTTCATGTTTACTTTTCACGTTATTTCAGGGAAAAAAATGTTCAGAAGTGCAGATTTGCCCATAATGGGAAGAAGTGAAACTCCAGATCAGTTTCAGGTTTACTTCAATATTCACTATATACATACACTTGAAATATTCTCATATTCCGTGATGCTCAGCCCACAGCAAAGTCATCCATACTGGTATAGATATAAGTGTAACATCCAGTTAGAGCAAAAAACAAATGATGATCCACTGTGCCAAACAAATGAACAAGTCCATCCAGCTTATTCTTAATCAGGAGTAGCAGCTCCTTTTCAGGAATAGTAAACCAGGGAAATAGCTGCACATCTTCAAAAGCAGGAAGTGCATCAAGTACCTTTTAACATTTCAACCACTTAACAATGTTATAATGCAGATATTCTTGTATTTATATGTTCAGTATTAAAGCCTGGTCCACAGAAATTGAAGCATGCCATTGCTTTTACATGACAGATTCTGAAGTGGTCATGGGTTGGCATTATTTTTGGAGAAGCAGCGCTTGAGTGTACAGACCACAGGCCCTCTACCTGCCAAATATGTTGTCATATTCCAGGAGGATCAGTTCTACAATCTGGTTCTGGTAGACCATATGGACGGCCATGTTGCCGGTTTCGGTCTCGGGTCGCAGAAGGGTCGGGCCGAACACGATAGCCACGCTCTGAGTTGTCATCCTGTTCGCCTCTCCGTGTTCAATCACTCTGAAGTAAAGAAAAAGAGAAACAGATTTATATCGGCCAATTTTATGGCCACACATTTTTAAAAATAAATAAATAAATCACTGATATATTCAACTGTATGATTAACAAAATAAACAAAAACAACTAAAGACCAAGGCAGAATAGAATGTCTTTCACTGTGATGTAAACATACAAGTACGGGTTTAATGTTTTTCCAAGAGTAAAATGTCAGGGCATGATGTTTATGAACCAGCACTACCTCTGTCTTCCATCTCCAGTTAGACTGAACTAAGAGTCATTTAAATGCAAATGGAGGCAAATGTCAGTGTTTGATATGGCGATGAAATCTGAACACAGTCCAAACACAGACCTTCACTGAGTGTAAGCTAGCAGGCTGCAGTGATCATAAAGAACGACTACACCCTCTAGCACACCACCTCCATCTACTCACCTTTTCCATCTAGCTGGCCACAGCAGGAGCGCAGTGTAAAAGATGTTTAGAGTGGCTATAAGTGACACTCAATCAAAATAATGAAGGTGATAAACTTGTTTGAAGATTACAGCCAGTTCTATGACCTTTCTCTAACACTGCAATTCCGTTTTAGAGACCCAATGTTAATTTTGGGCCACCATCGCAGTTAGTTACTGCCTTGTCCTCTACCTGAATAAGCAGATGCAAATTACAGATTTACAGAAGCAGGACATTGTTTATTTCACTGCTCCAGCACTACATGAATGCAAGCATAATTAACCGAGCTAAATATAACATATTACCTCCTTTGATTTGATGCAATACAAAGAAATTCTGTCTCCACTTTATTTTGAGCACATAGAGGACTCAGTAACCTCTCATAAAAACACACAAAATACCCAATACAGGATCGCACAAATTCCGGCTACAATGATAATTTCCCCAGTTACACTATAATTATTCATCAGTTTAACCACAAGAATTTTATTGAACTTTATTATCATACTAAAGTCACAGAACACAGGGTCTTCTTTTACATAGTGCAATAAAAGTCAGCATTTCTTTAAAGGCATAAATCTAAAGCAGAATACGAGTGCTTCTAATAATAATTATAGAATGATAATAGGCTTAAAAAAATTATTAACACTGAACGGCTAAAAATGAAAAAAATAATTCACAGCCAAACAAAAAGGTAGATGGACAGTACAGTAGTAATCGATGTCTAAAAAAAATAATAATAAAAAAGGAAAAGAATATGAAGTCCTTAGCTAGGTTTGCCAATTTTACCACAGATAAAGTTTAAGTAATGAAACATAATTAACTAAAAGCCTAATCACCATTAAAATATATTATTTTATGATTAATTCTGAAGCCCTTTTGTTATAATCGCATCCAATTTTTTGATTCACTGCCATCAGCGCTTCACCTTGACACCGGGGGGGTGTGTATTCTGTGTGTGAGAGCATTTTATGAGTGTGTAAGAGGTGAAATACAGGTCAATGTGAGCACTACATCAATGACAACGTCACCGACAATTTGTCTCTTACCATCCTCTTAAATTATTAGTCCACACTGGAAGGCTTTAGACTTCCATTCCTTACTCTTCTTAACGTACATCTTTCCTATTAGATTCACAGAGATACTGAACGATGTGCTTTAAGCTTTAAAAAAAATTAAATAAAAAATCAATAAGCTTTTATATAGCACGGTTTACTCCAGATAATTTGCGCCTGTAGTCACGTGCCATTATATAACACAATTGTAAAGATCTCACTAGATAGGTCAAATATGTTCAAATGCAACAGTTAGTGTCTCTTGTTTGTGTTCTGGGATTCTGAAGTGCACCTGATAATTATCACTGTGCTAGTGTCCGTCCATGGCTACTAAAATTACATGCCTCTGAACAGTTAATATGGAGGAAAATACCGCTCACATAATGTACACAATGTTTCAGAGGACTGAAACAGAAAGATCAGACTATATGAGCACTTTATGCTAATGTGGGAGGTGACAGTAGTGAACAGTAAAACTGTGTGTATCCTGTGCATTTTTTAAATAATGGTATAAATGGCAAATGCATTCAAGTGTGTGAGAGTGCATCATTAAATTTTAAGACAATCTCAGCTACACTTAAAATGACTTGCAGAACCCCAAAATGCTGGTGCTGGAGATTAATGTAGGTAGGATTATTACACAGGCAATATACTAATGTAATAACGCCACCACACCACACATACATACATACACACAGACTATACAGCATCCAACATTTCAGTACCTGCAGTACTTAACATGCCGGTTAATCTTTATTTAGTTTAATCAGTCCAGTCAACCTCTCTCCCCCTTCGTAGACCATTTTCCAATCTCTCTCTCTCTCTCTCATTTTAGATTCCAGCATCACACCATGGTGTCATCAGGATGTGGTCCATCACCTATCTCCTTGCATATCCCCCTCCCTCTTACCATCACCCAGTCTTTTCCATAATGATGTAGTTGGCCAGTGTCCAGATCTGTCTCAGTAATGGAGTGAGATAACTCAATACAGACGGCATAAACAGAACACACGCTGTACCCTACTCACCTCTAAAGAACACGAACATACGCATCTAAATCAATACCATGTTCCTTTCTCAGTCTTGTACTCCATAACACCGAATCCATTACAGTTCGAAGTAATACTTTAACCTCTAAAGGTTATCAGATATAGGACGTTACCTTTTCAGATGTCTGAACAGGACTTGCATTGTCTCCTGATTTGGTTTTGGCAGCTGCTTGATTAAATCTTTTATGGCCTGAAGTCGCTGCTTGTAGTCCGAGTTTTCTGGTGGGGGGAAAAAAATGAATGAAAGTGGCATTAGTGCTGGCCTTTTATTATTTCTGACAAAACATGGTTTGTGGCTCCCTCTTGTGGCTACGGAGCACACACAAAATCTAACTAAATAGCACATTAACGGTAATATCATTTAAGATGTGAAATATGGGACAATTTAGCAAATTATCTTGACTTTGTAAACAGTAGATACATCAGTAGTTAATACAATGCCCAGCTGAAATTTCTAACTTAAATGTATTACAACCAGAGTGCTCATTTTACTTGCTCTGGTAAAATATACTGCTAGGACAAAAGGCAACATTTCAGAAGGGCCAAATTATTGGCCTGCATCACGAAATAATAATAACGTGGGTAATGAAATTGGGGAATGGGCCTGTAAGGACAGTGCTGAACTGTCGATTTAGAAGAAATTTTTCGGACAATAGAGAGAACAATTAAATGCTTGGTAAAGTTGCATTGTAAAAAAACTGACAAAGAAATCATAGCTATGTTTACACATCAGAATCAGAAAGAGTTTTATAGCCAAGTACGCTTGCACGTACAAGGAATTTGTTTTAGTGACAGAGCTTCCAGAACAAAACAAATGACAAGACAAAACAGCATGACACAAAATAAATAAATAAATAAATAAATAAATAAATAAATTGACATCAAATGGAGTAGGGTGTGAGATACTTTTAAATAAGTTACATAAATGTCTGTGGTATTGTACAGTATATTGCACAGTGGTATTGTACACATTACTGCACATATATTTATTGACAGTTAGAATGATGTTTAACCTTTCATGAGGTAGATTGCCTGGGGGGAAAAAAATGTTTTTGTGCCTGGCTGTCCTGGTGTTCGGTGCTCTGTAGCGTCGACCCGACGGCAAAAGTTCAAATAGAAGGTGGCTTGGGTGTGAGGGGTCCAAAGTGATATTACGAGCCCTTTTCTTCACTCTGGATATATACAGTACAGTTCTTGCGGCGTGGGCAGGGGAGTGCCAATAATTCTTTCAGCAGGCCGAACAGTCCTTTGTAGTCTTCTGATGTCTGCTTTCGTAACTGAGCCAAACCAGACAGTTATTGAAGTGCACAGGACGGCTTCAATGGCAGATGAGTAGAACTGTGTGAGCAGCTCCTGTGGCAGGTTGAACTACTTCAGCTGGCGAAGGAAATACAACCTCTGGTGGGCCTTTTTAACAATGGAGTCAATGTAAATGTCCCACTTCAGGTCCTGAGAGATGGTCGTGCCCAGGAACCGGAATGACTAATGACATCACATAATGTGATGAGAACTTTCAACAGGATTGGGACAAACCACTTGTTACCATAAGAAAATCACTTGTTAGTAACACTAATAATTTTATGCAAAAAGGCTTCTCAATCTTTTCAAAAAAGATTGGACTTTATTGATAAGGTCTGATGAGGTCTGATGAGTTCACACCGACCCTATTCCAGAGCGATGGATGTGTCAGGGTAAGAAAGGATGTGGATGAAGTGATGCAGCCATCATGCATATTGCCCTTGTACAAGTGTTATGGTCTGGGGTTGCTTTAGTTGGTCAGGTCGAGGCTCAGCAACATTATTTGGCAATAAAATTAAGTCAGCTAGAAATCAGTCTTTACCCCATGGGTTTATTCCAGGACTCAAACTGTGAAAGAGTGATTCTGGGAGCATGAGGAATCATTTTTACACATGCATTGGACGCATTGTGTGCTGTAAAAAGAGCTACAGGCTGTCAAATGAACTCTTAACGTGTGAAACTTTTTTGTGTTGGGTTGGCAGGGTATCTAATGCATTCAATTCATGGGAACCATTAGTTTTAAACATTCTACTTTTTTTTAGTTATCATTATTTTACTTTATAGCAAATATGCAATGAAAATGTCAACTTACTGATGGCATTAACAAAGTCATTAAAGTAGGAATAGGTGAAAAGGGGCTCTGGAAGCTCCCGGAAAAACATCTTCAGCGCACCAGTGATCACATGGATATCCTCCCATTTACTGTCTGCTAAATCCACCTTCTCATCTGTTTTCACACACACACACACACACACACACACACACACACACACACACACACACGTACATATATGTATATGACAATTTACATCAGAGTAATTGTAGTTTTACATAAATTATACATCAATTCAATATATTGCTATATGATGCACATAAAAATATATGTTTAGTAACTGCATATGAGAACCGATTACATAATTATATACTCCATGTATATAATTGATATTTTGATTCAGACAAATAACAGGCACACAGTAAACGCATAGAGAGACTGAAAGCACAGTTACACTAAAACTACATAAATACACACAGTCCATACCATGATTGACAGCAAAGCGCAGTTTCTGAATGACAGCCAGATTTCCACTGACTCTGTATAATCCATCAACATTTAAGCCTGTATATGTAAAAAAAAAAGAAATAATAAAATAAATTAAGGAGAGAGAGAACAACGTATTCCATATTTCATTTAATGAATAAACAATGCATTATTTATTTATTTCATTCAGGTTTTTATGTAATTTATAATACACTTTGTCTTGTTCACTAATGTAATCAGGTATAGTGAAATGCTCTTGTGCACCTGCGCTCTCCACATGCTCAATACACATTCGGACAAAGTTGGGAACTGAGGTGTTCTCCCTGGAACAGAGACTGGTAATACTGCACCCAAACACCTGATCTGAAAACAGATTAGATGGAAAAACATGTAACAAAGAACTGAAAGAAAAAATGGAAAAAAGAAAGAGTAACTGCAGCAAACTGCTGTTAACTGGATCATGCTCCTGTGATCTAACGATGGGTTGTTAATGAATGATTCGTTCCTTTTGAGCAAGTCTTTAACATGACTTGTCTCAGAGAGTGATGCGATCAGTGATTATGTACTGGAAACGGAAATGAGTAGGTACCTTTGAATCTTCTAGTCCGAATCGTTCATTCTTTTGTCACGTGACTCCCATAGACGCTATGCTGTGCAATATATTCAAAAGAATGAACGACTCGGAATAGAAGACTCATGAGAAGAATTCTGTTTCCTGTGTAATGCACTACATGGAGTCTCTAAGAGTTACGTGACAAAAACGGACAAGAAGATATGAAAAGTGAGATGCTCATTCTGTTTATCATAATATGTCCTTAGATGCATTGTAATATTTTCATTACTGGAACTATAGCCAAAATTTGTGTATGTAGACGTGTTGAGTGTCTGTTTATTGAAAATGTGACAATTTATTTTATTTCTGAGCAAAAGAACAAAATGAACTTAAAGACTCAAAAGATTTGTTCATTTTGATGAACGAGATTCATAGAACTGAGTCACTTGGTTTATTAACTGGCATAAGTCGTTCAAACTGCACATGTGGAGTAACTCTTCCTTTATAGTAACTATTCTTCCTGGTTTTTTTTTGTTTTTTTTAATCACAGAGTTCCTGACAAAGGAGGGGTGCAGCCTGTCTAGCATCCACAGACGGCTACAGAATGTTTATGCAGATGACACCATTGGCAAGAGCAACGTGCACAGATGGATGAAGTAATCTAAAGAACAGAAAACCAGCATTGAAGACAAACCACACAGTGGGGGACCATCAACTGCAACCACTTACACAAAAGTGTGTACAACAGTGCACACCTGATTTTTACAAAGAGGATCCAAGGGTTCAACGATTGCACAAATGCATCACTTGTAATGGAGACAGTAAAAACAGGACTTCTGTATAATGGAAGAGCATGCACCAGCATGTGTAATGTGAATGACCTACATATAGTGGGGCAAGAAAGTATTTAGTCAGCCACCAATTGTGCAAGTTCTCCCACTTAAAAAGATGAGAGAGGCCTGTCATTTTCATCATAG
>JAOVVA010000054.1:10690008-10702001 GCA_028565275.1 Leiocassis micropogon | reverse complement strand
TGATGAAAATTACAGGCCTCTCTCATCTTTTTAAGTGGAAGAACTTGCACAATTGGTGGCTGACTAAATACTTTTTTTTACCTTATATAAGAAGGTGCGCCCACAAAAAGAGTGTTGATATTGTGTTACCTTTAATGTAGCCTTTATCTCTGACAGCCTGTAAGGTCGGTCGTCGTGTGAGGAATTTCTTGAGCTTGACTCTGGTCTTCTTCTGATCGGCTGATTCCATAGCGGCGCTCTTCATTGCTGTGCACAGAAACATTATTACTCGTTAGAGCAAAATGAGTGTGTTTACATTGGAGAGATCGTTGGATGCTTTTCTATACCTTTGCTTTTTTTGAAATCTCTGTGTTCTTTTTCTTTGTCTTGTTTCTCCGTTCCTGGAGACTCAGGCATGTCCTCTTCAATAGCCTCATCTGACTCCCAGGCCTGTAACACACACAATGGAGCACAGCAGTGACACTGGTGTCTGAGCATTAACTTGCGATTAATTAAAGTGTACAATGTCTCTTTTAAACAGAAGATAATGGTACTGCTCAAGTCACAGATTACAGTACCAGTCAAAAGTTTGGACACAAGTTTGAATTTATTTTTCTATTATAGAACCATAGTGGAGAATTCCAAACTATGAAAGAACAAATATGGCATCAGGTAATTAAGTTAAATAACAGGTAAGTAATTAAATAAATAACAAGCAGTTGTTATTTTAAGTCAGCTGTTCTGGAACAGTTCTTGCAAGAAAAGCATTGTTCATGATTAAACCGGCTCTCATGAAGACCATCCCAGGAAAGCAAGACTTTTACAAAGCATAAGTAGCTGAGACATCTCAATATCAACTGTTCAAAGGGAATAATTGCATATTTTGGATTCCTTCAGCACTGTTTTACAATGTATAAAGAAATAATGGAATTAGGCGTGTCCAAACTTCTGACTGGTAGTGTGAATGTGTATAATAGATGTGTAGATGTGATACACTTACATGTGTATTGATAACCTCAGTGAGAGCCCTGTACCAGTCTGTGATGACGCTGTCTATCTCCGACTGGATCAGCAGCTCTGTTCCCTGACGCGTCTTTAGCTGGGGTGAGAAGGTCAACCAGGATCATTAGTCATCATGTTTGATTTAGTTAGATTATTTGTAGAGTACAACACTGGAGGTATTGCCTTTTACTTATGTTTTACCTCAATAACATGCTTCTTGCTGGACTTGTCTTTAGATGCCCACTCCACTGACCCGCCACGAAGATCCACAGCAAATTCTGGCTTCGACTGGTTTCCTCCAAACTTCTCAAGCACAAATATGAAATTAAATGAACACATACTGCATTAGATTTTTTAGATAATTTGCACAAATCATTAGTTCTTGTCTTAGAGCTCATGTTACACATCTTTCACGTCTTTAGCACTAATGTTACTGTTTCATTACGAGGTGCTGCTCAACGAGGTTACTGATCACCGTGACAACAAGCTTGAGATGCCAGATGTTAGTTGTAGATTAAAGGGAAGGTTTTACAAATAAAGGTAAGATGAGATTATATACTGATTACGAGCACCCACAAGGGTGTATTCTCACCATGAACATTTAATTTGAATGCTGTATATGCAGAGACATTCACACATTTATTCATCTTTTCAAACCACAAGACAGGCGCTCATCTTAAACACAATCCAAATGTTAAACTAGATTTAAAACGTGGTGGCTGAAAACTGGCATGCAATACGATTCGCATGTGATTTATTTTTCACATGAGGAAACGCATGCTTGTGTGTGTGTGTGTGTGTGTGTGTGTGTGTGGTCTTCACAAGCGTTTCTAATTGCAACCAACTTGAAAGGAAGAAATGCTTTCAATGACACATTCGTGTCCACAATCTGAGTGAAAGGCAAGCAGAACAGAGCAGAGAAGTTAGTGTGACACGAGCAGGATGGAAACATGCAGAGGCAGAGTGAACTGGACAATCCACATGAGCAGCTCTTAGAACAGCTTATTGATTGAGCCTCAGAGGGAAGTTTTCAAGAAAAAAAATCCCTTAAAAGTACTTATTTAGATAGCAGATATATATCAAGCCATATTATATCAAAATTAAAACACTTTGCTCATATCTCTATATTTGAGTAAACAGGTAATAATACTAACACTAATTGTAAAGAATAAAAAAACTGTCCTAAGCTCTGCTCAGAGGTGACTGTGTAAAGAGACGCGCACATACAGAATGAGGCCCAAAGTTTTTATAGGAGACTGCAGGACGAGGCTTAACTGAACGCTTCCAGTTGCTTAGCAACGAGAGGAGGAGCTCAGGGAATGAGCCATTGCGGTAGTACGACTTTGAAGAAAAGAGAAGAGAAGAAAAGAGAAGAAAAGAGAAGAGCGAGAATGGTAATGTAAAAAAAAGATTCACAATCACAACATACACAGAGAAGGGAAAATGGAGAGATGAATAACTCAGGAGGAAGCCACCAGATGAATTAATTCTAGTTTAAGACTAATTCAGCTCCATTATAAAAGCCACACCTGGCCTGCAAAGTTTACACAACCCAGTTACAACTTGGGTTAAATCAAGTAAAATAAGATTTGTTTATCCCTACTTTATCATGTATTCGTGTTTAAACATATTACTTTTATTAGACGCAGTAAATTGTAGAATTCAGTATGATTCAGTAACTTCAGTGAAAAAGTATGTACATATGAGAATGAGAAATGCAAGTTTGGGAGTTTAAGGGGTAAACTGCATGATATAACAGATACAATATACAACCGTATCACTCTCATAGGAAAGGAGACTTAACTTTACTACAAATCAGTTTGAAGAATTGAGAAAAGAGCTTAGAGAGCAGGAATGAATACACACCCAGCTTGTGGCGCTGTTCTGACCCTTAGCAAAGAGCAGCGTGGAACCCTGCAGTACCGTCCAGGACGATGTCCAGTTCTTCCTATACAACAGGAGGAGAGCAGAACCAACAAAACATCATTACACTTTTCTATATGGTTAGTTACACCACCTATAAATAAACAGTCTGCAGTGAACAAATATAATTAAGATCTGAGGAAGTATCATAACATATTCCATTCTCTTTTTACTTCTTGTAGATTATAAAGAAACTGAAATCAATAGAATAACCCATGCTCGACTAAGAAGCAAAAACATTCCATTCCTTAACTACTATCAAGGGGCTTTCACAAAAGTGCAACAGCCCTACCATGCTTAAATGAATTGCGCCTGTCCTACCATACTCGCTCGTTAACGTGCAGCGACAGCGATGAAACAGAGCTGCGTCAGTGAATAACAAATGTGAAATAAATAAAGGCAGACATCGATCACTTTGTATTTGGCAACCAATCATGGCTACTCATTTGGAATCAGCAAGGGAATTTATTTAGATTTTTCATTAGAATTTCTACATTTTTAAGTCGGTTCCTCTTATCAGACAGAACGTGTGCAGCCATGCTGAATAGTCACTCGCTGTCAGCCCACATGCATGGAGCGGTAAGGTAAAGCCTGGGTGCCTTGGCCAAAGCTGGGAACTTTATTTCTCTCCTCATTATTATTAAGAGTAAAGCTCAGGCTTTTTGAGGGCTTCTGCTATATTCTGCTATAACTTTTCTGACACAATTGATTCACACTGTTCTGCTTTAGAAAAAAAACTTTGCATTTTGCATGCTAATGTGGCTGGCGACTTGTTTATTCAGCATCATCACAATAATATCGCTGTATGTGATTGGATAGTTAAGAGACAACCCATCAGTAAAAATGTTGTGATTATCGGACGATTCATATCAGCAGTATTTTACAGAAATTGCTCTATGGTATTTTGAGTGGTGTCAATCTGGTAGTTGATGTGTAGTAGACAGTTTGCATTTTTGTCATATCAATTCCTTTCAGGTAGTTTGGATTGTGTCGTTTCTGTTCGAGTCACAACTGTTTTTACTGTTGTAGTCACCTGAACGTGTGTGTGTGTGTGTGTGTATATGTATATATATATATATATATATATATATATATATATACACACACATACACACACACACACACACACACACACACACACAGTGACTAAGGCAAAAGGAGCAGTGGTCCATTATGAAACTACAAATCCTAAAATATTTGCATAAAACAGTATATGTACTGGTATTGTCATTAGTTATACATTTTCGTATAAGTATTAAAATCTTATTTTTTCCCCCCCTGGCACCTTTAGAGTAATATCAATAAAAGCTAGAAAGAAAGAAAACTAGTAGTGAGGGAAAGATGTAAGAATCCTGCACTTCACGTCAATGGCTAATTTACTTTAATTAGCAATATTTACAGTTAGGTAAAAAGACATACATTATTTCAGTCCTGTTTCAGATGATGGCATGTGAATTAATGAAAGTACAATGTGATCTCTGATGTGATGTTTTCGATTCAGATGCACAGTGTACCTGACTTTCTTTCCATGTTCAGTGATTTTGGTGACATTCAGGACTCCGCATTTTTCTGACAGCTAAAGAGAAGAGGAGAAAAAAAAATAATCAGGAGATAATTAAATGACTTGCTAAACTAACTGACTAAATAACAAATAGGCTTTGTCTACTGTAACTTTACAGTTACTCTATATCCAACATCCTGAAAAAAGTGATCTAAAACTAAAGGAATCTAAAGGAAGGAAAGAGAAATGTACTCTCATACATAAAATAAGTGAAGATCTTTTTTTATATATCTGTACCTACCAAAGTTAATGTTTTTTTATGTATATTTAAGTGTAAAAAGTTATTAAGAGCTCAAACTATAATAGTTAGGGGACAATACCAATTTACTAATTTATGTCAGTTTTCTACAACCTGAGCATCGTCTTATTTTCTTACATACACACACAGGGTAAATGAGCCTAAGGTTAATTAGATTAAAAGAGCAAAACACACGAAAATATATATGCACATGCATTAGTATGTATACTAACTGTAGGGCAGTGTTTAGGTGAAGAAGGACAGGAGTCAGAGTCGGGGGAGTTAGGTTTGTTGGTCCCAGACTCCTAAAAACCAAAAATATGAAATAAAGATTGAAGTTAGTTGCACAGAGGTGGAGCATAAGCTTAAAGGACGAGTGCAAAATAAGAAAAAAGCATGAGAGCAATCTGAGCTAGCCTGAAAATTTGTCAATTTCCCTTGTTGGCTAAACCGACAGCAGGCTTAAATGGCAATGCTGTTATTTATGCAGTTACATTTTACAGTTTCTTATCTTTGAGGAAAAGCTAAAATTAAACTTCAATCCTTCAGTATGGTAAAGGTCAAAAGCCATGCAGGAAGTGACACACGTTCAGGCTACATCACCGGTTAGTAAAATCTACATGATTTAGTATTAATCGAGCAGCATCCTCTCATCTCTCATCACACACACACACACACACACACACACACACACACACACACACACACACACACACACACACACACACACACACACACAAGCATGTGATGGAATGCGTTTGATCAATTTGTTCCATTTCACCGATTCCATACAACTAAAATCATGGGTGATTGTCATCTCTGATTGGTCCTAACTCATTGAAGGGATTGGGCACTAACTTGATATCGGTACAATGATAGGCCGAAACCTCTGGAGAAGTGTCCCATGGTGAAGCGCCTATTTTTGACTGACAGCTGGGGGAAAAGAATTATTGTGCAGTAAATTATTTCACTGTGTTCAAAGAGACTTTACCGTTACTGTTTTAAGTGCAGTATGAACCCATCGTCTGATCTCATTAATGTGACATTTCAGTCAAAACCAAAAGTCTATTACTGTGTTGCTCCCTAGAGCTACCTCCTATACATACACAGCACAAACCACTGGTGAAAATTAAGTCTACATTTTTTTCAAGCACACACATTTTAATGCGCAAACACACACAGTATCAGTCAATAGTTTGGAGACAAGTTTGGATTTAACTTTTACATTTTAGAACAATACGGGATTTTTTCAAGACTATAAAATAACACTATTAACAACAACAGTCAGTTCACTCCATCACTCCCCTTCCTGGACAAATAGCTTGTACATAATGTCAAGATGTGTTTGGGGTCAACATCCTCTTGGAAGACAAATGATTGTGTCACTAAGTGCAAACCATTTGAAATGGCATGTCGCTGCAAAATGCTGTAGTTGCCATGCTGGTTAAGTGTGCCCTTAATTTTGACTAACACTGTTAAAAAATTTTTTTTTTAAAAATCACTCCCCACACTATCACACCTCCTCCTCCATATTTCACAGTGGGATCCGCGCATTCCTAAACCGCCACACTCACCCTCGCTACGTCTTACAAAGACATGACTGTTAAAACCAACAATCTCAGATTTGCACCATTTAGACCAAAGGACAGTTTTCCACTGATCTAATGTCCATTCCTTCCATTTATTGGCCCAATCAAGTCTCAATGGTGTTCTTCCAGAGCAATGGTTTCTTTGCTGCAATTCAACGATGAAGGCCTGACTCATGCAGTCTCCTCTGAACATGGATGTTGAAATATGTCTACTCTGAGAAGCATTCACGTGTGCTCTAATCTGAGGTGCTGTAAATCAGCAGTTTCTGAAGCGGGTCATTCTAATAAACTTATCCTCTGCAGCAGAGCTAACTTTTGGTCTTCCTTTCCTGGGACAGTCCCCCTGTTGGATGTCCAAGTGCCAGTTGGATGTTTTCAGTATTAATGTACAATGTTGAAAATAATAAAAATGAAGAAAAAACACTGAAGGAGAAGGTGTGTCCGAATTTAGACTCGTATTGCAACACTGATTATCAATAATATACCAGCAAACACGTGACATGATCATGGCCACCCAAGGCCTCCAAACTACCCAGATCCCAATTTAGGGATGTGTCGGATAAACAAGTTCGATCCATGGAGGCCCAAACCCAAAAACCACAGCATCCATGTGATTGTAAACGACTGTGTGGGGGGAAAAATGCTATATTTCTGTGAAAACTCAGTCGATTGAGTTTCTCAAAACAGACACACTCTGCACTGTATACGGGACTCCTAATGCAAGAGCACTCCAACAAATGCAAGATGTCCAAGTGTTACTTCGTGCATACGTACCTTGTCACTGAGGTCTACGAAAGTGCTATATCGCCATTTGGTCAGGACTATTGGATCTGGGTGCTTCCTTTCCAAACTGCGACTTTTAGGAACTTCGGTGGTGTTTGGAGAAGTGAGACTGTACTTTAGGGAGAAGGAAAGGAAAAGAAACCCCTACATTGTTACAACCACCGCATGTTTAAGGTGAATCAAGTCATCATCATACTGAATTTTAACTAGCACATGCAAACAAGACAGCTTTCCACCTAGGGTACACTCCAGCTGTTCAGCAGCTCATACTCAGACGTTAGCTTTAACATGGGAATCATACAAAACGTAACAATGTTCCACGAACCCAGCAGCTGATTTAATTAACATTTTTGTATCCAATAAAACACATTTCTTGGAATATTTTTCATATGGTATCATTCTTAGCTTCATTACCTACAAAGGATCTTGTGCTTTAGTGTAATATACTATATATAAAAGTTTAACATTCAGTTGTTCATATATAAACCCAGAATGTCTATATTTTTACAATCTGGTTTACCATGTCTAAATTTAAAACATAAAAATGATGAAATGTTTTGAAGAAACAGAGTTTGTCTACAGTAAAAATAAAAAATAAATCTATAAACATTCATGAGGAAATCATGAACATTTTAAAAGTTAATACAGAAACCTGAAAAACAGGTTGTTTTGGCTCTAACCTGCCCTCTAGTGGATGCACCAAAAATAAATATAGAGAAAGTCAGGTCCAGAGTACTAAGCTGTGTTCATCAGTTTTAGTGTTTATCTATGGTTCGGAGATAAGGCAAGGCAAAATTGAAGTGACAAGAAAAAACTGTGATTGCCCTGTTCTGTTTGTGTGTGTTTTCTTACTTTAGGAAGTTCCCATTCAGAGCGGGATCCATCAGCGCTGTAATAGTATGGCCTGCCCTGCTCATCCACATGCTTTATCCACTACAACATACAGAAGAGAGAAAGGACAGCCCGAGTCAGAATGGACAGTCACTTCTTTATATTCAATCTGTGCAAACTTTATAGTTTGCACATATTGAGAGCGTAAAAGTTAAAGATGTTCACCTTCTCGTTATTGTATTCGCACACGTAAAGAGTGTGACCATGTTCATCCAGTTCTTCAGACCAGCCTCTAGGGGGTGAGCCATACTGACTGTCAGACTGACTCGAGTGTGTGCTCAAGCAGTTCTCCTCAGACGACAGCGGCTGAGAGTGAGACAGACAAAAAGAAGGAAAATGTTAGATCAAATTGAGTTAAATGTGAATGCCGTGACTCATGTTCTGTTCTAGCTTTAGCAGCGCTGCATGTATTAGCGAATTAAGTGCTTCAAAATACGGAAATGAATGCATTCCTCCCTACACCCCAACCTAATCAGCACCCCTTTTTGTACTGTACAGTATGTGTGATTACTATCAACAAGAATTTTGACACATTTTGCTGGACTAAAAAAAACAAAAAAAACAAAACAGTATGAAACACCTGTAAAATATCAATTGTTAAATTCTTTTAACAAACTTAAAATATATTAAAATCCAAGGATGACACACAAGCATAAGAGATTAAAAAATTCTCTGGCTAAACCAGGTTAATTTTTCCTTTTTCATTTAAAGTAGTTTCAAATGCAATCAATAACTTTAGAAGGAAAATATTTTATGCTTGTACGTTTCCAAACTTCACTGCTAATACCACTAAAATAAATCGATTTAGGTTTTTGGGGTTTTGCCATCCTATTTTCCACACTCTTGCATTCATTTTAATCCACATCTGTTTTGTTCCTTGGCAGGGCACATTCCCTTGAGAGTTATTTGCGTGTGTGTGTGTGTGTGTGTGTGTGTCATCCTCCATCTGTTGCAACTTTGCCTCATTATATTTATATTCAACGTGATGAGGAGCTGTATACCAACCAACGCCTTGGCGTTCCTTTCTTGTTTGGACTTTGGGTTTTGTTCCAATAGTTTTTGGTGATAAGCATGGTGACTGGCTAACACACACACAGACACACAAAAATGGCACACTAGTCAGAGTAGAAACCATGTTTGGAGCTAATGAGCGAAATGATCTGTCCTAATCAAACATATGCTAAATAGTAACAAATAGTAACCTGAGATTATAATGAAAAGCCTAGAGTATTTTAACACATTCTAACAACGTCAGAAGCCTATATAAATAAACATATAAAAAGTTAAAGTATCTAGTAAAAATATACATAGCCAAGGTTTGCTGCATCACCTACAAATGCACTGTGTCCTAGTAGTTGCCAAAAACACACATACATGTAACTAATTATGCCTAAGGATTCAGTTGCAATTTGCTCTTCTGCTATTACACCTTCGGCCACAAGATGGCAGTATCGCCTTATAACAATCTTTCCTATCAATCAGGACAAAGACATATCACAACACTTGACATTTGCACAGTTCTCATTATGAACCACACTATTCCATTTGCTAAGGTGCTTCTCTGCAGCATGAGTCACGCCATATTCCCTATTTAGGTTTAATTCAGAAAAAGAAGGAACGTAGCACTGAACAGATTTTATACTATTGCACAAGGATACTGAAATCAGCCTTTACTGAGCATCATTATAATATAGTGCAATACTGATATCATCATCATTCCATCCAACTGGGCAGATCTATGCGTCGATGATATTCTGTATTGCCAAAAATGGTTGGACGTTCACGTTAATCCAGTCTGTGGCCACAGAGAAACCTTACATAACACTATACCAAATGTACCATAAAGTCCTGCGTGAAGCTAGGTCAGTTACAACTGGGCGAGTCTCAAATATCAAAACAGGGTTTCTAGAGGTTTATATATAGTATAGAGACCTACTTCAACTCTGCCCTAGTTAAAACATACACACTCTGATCCACACACCCACATACACGCTAAAACTTCTCACATATTCAAATGAAATGAACTGATCTGGTGTAAGGGGACAGTGAGGGTGGGCGACACCGAACTGCCCACAAGAGCACTGATGCAGTTACACACAGTATCGTCATTGTATGAAGGACGTAATGATGACGCTATTCCACTGCATTGTGTCGGCATGTTAGTTAGAAGGAGTCACTCTCTGAACATAGATGGTTTATGTGTAAAATGATTCATGCCTTTGAAATATTCGTTCAGAAATCTTAAGAAAAAGTCCCAAACACGCAGCAGTTAACCCATTTCACCAGTTTCACAGCTGGGTCAGTAAACCAGATGTGGACGCTTTCTGATGTATGATGCAGTAAACAGTAAGTGGGATTTACAAGCTGTGTTTAAACACACTAAGAAAACATTTAAAAACATTCAAAACAAATCACATCATAAAATCTAGGGATCACCAGGGACCACCCGGTACCATATTATGAGATACCTAGGTGCCGATTTGCTTTCAATTTCACTTCGTTACGATTATAAACAAACCATAAAAAGAATCAACTGGGAAAAAAAACAAGAGAAAATCAGAAACTCTGCCATAAAAACAAGGAGAAATTAAAATGTCTGTAATGTGTGTGAATAGTTTAGACCACACCACCACTAGGATTATAGAGGAACTGCAACATTTTACCAACTCTATAATAAATATAAATAAATAATTAATTAAAAACTTCATTCTGCAGAACGTGTGGTGATGCATTAATTGGCATAAAATGAAAGAAATACATCACAGAATTGTCCCTCGCCCTTCCCATCTCTAATAGAAACTATTAACAATGAGAGACATGTTATAATTGGTCCTCAAATAAGGTGTTGCTAGCATTGGCAGGAGAGCTTTATCAGATTGTTGCAATTACCAATTAAAATATTTGTCTTCATCTGATCTTGGAGACATTTTTGACAGAACTCATGTCTTGTCATGTTTAAAAATTGATAATAATTAAAAAAATATATATGTGTACGCACACACACAGTTGGGAGTTACACACATTTCATATGTTGGGAGTTACACACACAGTGTGTGTGTGTGTGTGTGTGTGTGTGTGTGTGTGTGCGCGTGTGTAACTCAACATATGAACATATGTGTCTCTCCTTTGTGACCATATTTGGAGGAAAAAGAGCTTTAAAATTTTTTTCCTCCTATGAGTGGGGGCAACTGTTTGTCTACATATTTGCATCATCAGTGCATTACCTCCATGTCAGTGGTGTTGGCGTTGTCGGCCCGGCAGCCCCCAGTGGTGTCCCGAGAGCGCGGTGGTTTCCACGTCCTTTCCTGGCTAGTCTTGTTGAAGTAGAAATGGCGTCCGTTCACGTCCTTATGGGTTTCCCAGTCCCCCACTACATGCAGAGGAGAGGACGAAGGAACAGGAGGTAAAACTGACTGAGATACCTTCAGCTCCCGCAGGTTGGTGTAGACAGGGGACTCTGGACGACCATGGCCAATAGGAGACACTGTCTGAAGAACACAGAATAGGTGATATTAGAGGCTTGTCTGCAAATACCTAAAAGGACAAGTATGTGTGTGTATCTTTTATGTGAATTATGACAGTGAAGGCTCATATAAATCCATTATAGTCAGGACAACAAATTGCTAGCTGACTCTACATGTGGGAGAGAAAAAAAAAGCTTTTACACATGTGCACCTGCAGAGCCAAATAAACCCAGAAAATAAACGCTGAATAAAAGTGTTTCAAAGAGGTTTGAGTGACCCTGCCAAGCAGTGAGTGCACTGTTAGAGCGATCCAGAAGTCTGGCTCTAATCAGGCCAAGGAATTTTGGCTAATTATACTGCTGCAGGAATGTCAACAGGCTATATTGTCTTAGGCTCTGGACAGATTTAAGTTACTTCCAAAAAAGTAGAGAAAGTATAAAAAGGATTTTTTAAAATTTATATTAACATATGTGTGTGTACGTACATACATACACATACACACACACACACACACACACACACACACACACACACACACACACACACACACACACACACACACA
>JAOVVA010000054.1:10657202-10676070 GCA_028565275.1 Leiocassis micropogon | reverse complement strand
AGGAACCGGACTCAACAGGGAACCCATCCTCATCTGGGTGAAACAGAGAGCAGGAATTGATCTGCATTCATACTGTGCAAGAAATACAAACCCACTCACCCAATTATGCAAATAAAATCCAGGTTAATTGCAACCTCAATAGTGTGTATAATTACTGCCTTAATCAAGCAGATTTAAATTTTCAATCAGCACAAGATGAGATTGCAGCAACTTATGAGTGTGCATACATCAAGGAATGAGTGCGAGTGTGTGCGCACAAGAGGAACTCTTTACCTCTTGTCTTGTTCTTTTCTTCTAATTTAGAAACCTGATAAGGCACAGACAGTACCACTTCCCATTTCGGTAGACTTCACCATTCAATTTAGCATCAAAAAAACGTTTAAGAGCAACCAATTCCTCAATTTCTCAAAATCTTTATTCAAAAAACATCGAATTACAAGAAGAGTCCTTCAACTTCTTCCACTCACGATTATGTCTAATGTTTGAGAAACCACCAGACCTATTTCATTTGCCTTAGGAAAACAAATCTGTGAAATCTGACACTAAATGTTTAATCAGGTACCTAACAAGTGCAGTTAACATTCAACCTGCACTGAGAAAAGAGATTTGTCTAGACAACTCTTCATGTTCTAAATACTGAATAAACGAGAGGCCGAGGAAACATAATATTAGCTTGTTTCTATTGTGTGTAGAAATTTGCTTTGATTGGCAGTAGAATCATTTTCCCTCTGACTGGAAAAAAAAAGTCATGTGGTATATTGTATAGTCTGTTGACTCCATTGAACTTTTGTGCGCGCACACACATACACCAGATGAAAAAAAAGAGAATAATAGCTTGAAGGTTAGAAGTTTAAAAGAAAACGACAGACCAAACATCCAGCCACAGACAGGAAGTGATGTCAGATACGCAGAACAAGGAACCTATCCAGACAGGAAACAGTGCAAGACCGAGTGAGGTGTCTGGGCCAGGGGTGAAAGTCTGGTGAAACTTGCACAAAAAAAAAAGAAGGATTAACATCTTGTGGTTTCATAATAAAACAAACTGAGATCACGTGAAGCATCACCACACAAATATAAAAATATACTGTACAAAATTACCTTGTTATTGCTTTCTAGTATTAAAGAACAAGATGTAACCAATAAACAAGCAGACGGGCAACAGACCACCTGGTGTGAAGGCATATTAACTGCTCTGCAGATTCAATTATACAGGACTGAATGTGAGTTTACTGAACATCAGCAATTAAATCTTTCCCCGAACACAAATCAACTAGCCAGCATCACACTGTACTTACGATCAGCAACAATAACACAGCAGGCTTTATTCTCAATACAGCTCAAGCTACAAGCTGATTTACTCCACCCTGTCAACATCAATAATGTTTGTCAGGCTTTCTACTCTATTCCCTCACCATGATTTCTTCTGAGACAGAACACATAGACATAAAGGGAAATCAGTGTCGAAAGATATTTCGATTTAGACCTACTCGGCCCATTTGAACTTTAAATTAAAAAAAAGTGAACTGTGTGTGCAGGCTTCATGTGATGCTATTAAGAGTCTAACAGAAACTATTACTCTGCTGACAACGACAGTGTTTCTGGGATTAAGGTCACATACACTTTGGATTTACAGACCTAGGAATAGATATTTGATGTGCTAAACAGATAGACGGCGTCATCGCATTACATCCCCAATAGACACACGAGAAGGAGGAGACAAATGTTTTGTCGGGAATTTGTTAATAAGTCATCTCCTGTATGTGAAATCATTTAAATTATTTATAATATTTATTTTTTTATTTATAATTATATCTTTAAGTAGTAATCAATTATCTTGCTACTTCAGCATCAAAGTAAACACCATAAAACCTCACTTTTGGCAGGTGTTCACTGAAAAGCCTTTCACAGAACAGACAACTGGCCAGATTGTTTAAAAGGGACCAGATCCCTCACATCTCCCTTTCTATCATTCATTAGCTCGCTAACTCGTGTGGCAGGGTGACGAGGCGGCGTGCTCCAAAAAACAAACCAATCATTGTGGAGACGTGAAAGAGGAAGAAAATGCAGAACGGCTCTCTGAGTGTTTGGACTGGCAGAGAAGCCATTAGACCTCCTATGTGGGCATAGAATAAAATAAAGGGGCATTTTAGGGGTACTCAGTGCCTGCTGGCACAAACACCACACTCTTTCTTTAAGACTCTAAAAAGCAGAGCTACAGCACCACACCAAGGAGGATGTGGTCTGTGGCCACTTGTATGACAAAATCTGGAAAAGTAAGTAGTTATGACACAAAATGTCAATACATATATACATATATATATATATATATATATATATATATATATATATATACATACACACCTAGATATTTCTTTAAGCAGGTCCAGGAATCAACACATAATTATATGCTAAGCCAGAAAGATCTACTTGATCTACCCAGACAAAAGCTTCCACAGAAAGCTCCACTAAGAAGCTTTTAGAGGGGGTGGGGTGTATGTGAGTGTGAACAGCAGTACGTCACTTTTCACATCCTGCACAATGGAACCACCATTACTGCCGGCACACTAATCAGCTGTCCATGACCTAGTAATCCAGACAAAGACAAAACCATAACAAGGTCTGCTAACACACACACACACACACACACACACACACACACAAACCACAAGTTCTGTGCATAATCAATCAGAATTCTGCATGACCAAGTCATCATTAAGCAGTTAATGCATATTTCCAGACTTGTGTCCATGTAATCAGATACATTATACTTAGACTGATGTAAACTTTAAAGCACTTTCTGTAAGTCGCTCTGGATAAGAGCGTCTGCCAAATGCCTAAATGTAGACTGTGAACGCAGCAGAAAGTAGGATTACTTGGAAACAGGTTAAACTTCCTGATGAACAGATGTTCATATCAGGAAAAGCAGTTCACAGGCATACCCGAGTCTCTGCAAAGACTAATCGATGTCCATGTATAAGGATGGAGAATTGTTTAGAAGACCGCAATAGCAGTGCTAGGACTAGCAAAACGTTCCACGTTCCCAGTAACAAGCTTCTAATTAAACAATGCAATCAGTACTTTTTTATCCATATTTTTCAAAGCAAAGCCACTGTTCCTTAGAGAGTTCAGACTAGCCATGGTTTCAGCTATGACTCCACATCTTCGTTTGATAGTCTGCAAATAGCTAGAATCTTCTTCTGTTCTGTGAGCTCATGACAGAAATTTGTTTCAGCCCTTTCTTCAAAAACATTTCCTTTGGCACATGTACATGATCCTGGTGACTAATCTGCAAAGTGAGTGTCCACTTAGACAGAAAAGTGTGTGTGTGTATGTATATTTATATATAAAACTGACCCTCAAGGTAAGCTTCGCGGGAGCAGATGGCCTGCAGGCTTGGACAGGAGAGGAAAACGGTCCAGATGGCTTTCTGAGCCTTCCTTAGACCTCCTATATCATAGCTTCGCAGCTAAAATGCTATCGTTCAAAGCACATGATTTACATGTGCTTGTTTACCAAATAGAAAAGTATAACTGCATACTAGTTAAAATGGAGTGAAATCCTCCTTATCACATTTAAACACAATTTAAAGTCTGTATTTAAAAAAAACAACAAATTAATAGCACATTCCACTTTCATCCAAATAAAGGCAATTTCGTGGTTCCTACTGTAGAGTCAAATAATCTGCATTTCACTAAATGGGCCGTTGTACATGCAGACACAAATTTACACTGCTCATAGGAGGCAGCAGGGGGTTAAGGGGAAAAACAGCAAGACACAGTACACCACTGGCTGCTTCCTGCACCCTCCAGCTTTCCCTGAGTGATACGGTCTGAAGACTGAACACTGCAGGAGAACTTCTGAAACAACATCGCTTTCCCTGTCATTCAGACAACATCCTTCCTTTCTATAGAAGTCAAAAAGAAGGATAGAAGAGAGAACTCACTGGATACAAGCAACACTGACGCATTGGATTTGAAAGGGAAAAAAAAAGTGGACATGATATAATGTCAAAAAAGAACACGTGGTCCTGTGGCCTTGTACTTCCTATCCGGTGTTACGCAATCACAAAGGTGTTGAAGAGAAATGTTAAATTTAGAACAGTAGAGCCAAACAGTGATGTTTGTTTTTACTGAGCACAGTGTGTGTGTGTGTGTGTGTGTGTTATCCAACTGTAAAATGATGGAATAAACTGTTGAATAATTTAGAACTTGTAAAGAATTGTAAATATTCATTCCAGTCTTGCTAAAACATAACTAAATTTGCAGTAGTTAAAGAGCAACAAACTTTTTAATCATAGAATGTTTTGTAAAAAAATTTTTTTAATAAAAACAACGAATGTGCAAAAACTAGTTTTACTTTTATTTTTACTGCTTCATGTTTATTCATTTGATATTATTTGCTTTCTTTCAAAACAACTTGAACTAAGACAGGACACAATCCAAGCATGCAGATGAGCACTTGAGGATTAAAGGTCTTGCTCAAAGGCTCAGGAGTAGCTTTCTGAAAGCCTGGGATTTGAGCCTTGAATCTTCCAATCAGCATTTTGTCACTATATCTATAATGCAATTTAGTGTTACGAGCCCATATGTACAGTATATACAGTGCTTAAACAAACATTAAGGCATTTTAAAATTTCATCATAACACTAATTCATTAATCTATCCATATATAGCGCTCTGGTTATTGAATATGCATGCATGTAAGGCAGAGTAATCAGACTGTTGACCCATAAGAGACAGGCATCATAAAATACTGATTGATTTTGGCAGCAAAGTTGATATCGCCAACATGCAGGACTGGGGAAATGATTCCGGTTCATTCCTCACTGGCCCATGCTCTTCTTTGTCTCAACCCCCACTATTCAAAAACCCAGAGGTGGAGCGTTCCCCTAACAATAGGCCCGGACGCTCTAGAAGAGCCATTCACACGGTCCCTCTGCATTATAAAGGGCTGTGGCATCACGAGGCCCAACACAGCAAAGCTCACACACAGAGAATGAGGGCAAAATTATTTCAGTGACTCCACCTCCAGTACTCAACCTCAAGTCACAGAGGGAATTGCAGAAGGAGAATAGCTCAGCTAGAGCCTTCAACACACTGACCTCTGAAATGTCAATTTTAAATGCTTGAAACCTCTCTTTTGAAGTTTTTTAACAAAGAAAAAAAAAAACTAGTTTTTAAGATTTTGTAAAATAAAATGTGATATTTTTCACACCCCCCTCCTTAAAATGATGCATATTAAAAAAAAATAAAAACACACACTGACTTGAGATTTATGAAAATGTCATTTTTAGTGGTCAAGTTAAATAAATAGGATACTCGTCCATCACAGGGCACCACACATACACACACGTTCAACTAGAAGTGATTGAGTGGCTTGTCCACACAGCATGGCATTTTGGGGAGGTGAGAGGGAAACCAGAGAAAACCTGGAGAGACAGGGAGAAATGTGAAACTACTGTATACACAGAGATGGTAACCCGAGCTCGGGAGTAAACAGGGGACTCTACTTCCTGTGCTACCTCACTGCACAAATTGATTCCATTTAACATGCTCGGCAAGCACATGCAGGAGTTAAATTAGCATGTGTAATTGGTTTGGTTACAGCCAACATCTAATATAACATTTCATACTTTGTGAAAATCTAATGTATCATTTTGGGCTGAGCTCAGTCATGTACAATATGCAAATTACTACCTGGAAGTCATACAACCTCCATGCTAGACTGGGTGGCTATCAAACTTAGAAAAAGTTAATGATAAACAAAAAAGCAGATAAATTATACTGATATCCATCTGATACGAAGGTATGCTTTAAACTGCTTTACTAGCACTACTTTAAATAGAAAATGCATGACCAACTCTTTCATTAGTACATTCCTGACAGATTAATATTTCAAGACGTTGATGCTGTTGCTTATTGTGTGATGCACTGACATGTTATAAATATAGTCAGAACCATAGATTTTGGAACAAAGGTAAGTTTTTTTTTGCCATTTGGCCTTGAAACACAACCATACTGAATTTGAAATGAAATACTGGAAACTCAGCCACCCAAAAAATACAGGTATGTGTTCGAAAATGTTATAATTCCAGAATGGTTGATTTTGACACTTTTGTCAAACCTCTTGAATTAAAGCTGAAATTCTTCACATCTTTAGTGTTTCATTTCAAATTCAAAACGGTGGTGTGCAAATGCCAAATACCAAAAACAATTTACAAATGCTCCAAAAATTTTCAAACAACAGCCTGTCAGCTGAGCAAATCCTTAGCGCTGATTACATGAGGGTCTCACACACACACACCCACCCACACAAAAAGATCAATTTTCCTAAAGTCCAGTCAGCTTAAAACAAATGCATGTGATGTAATCACATCACATATATCTCCAAGGCTGAATGCATCATCAGCTAAACAACATCCACAAGCTTTTTCCTCACACTTCATGTATAGACTGAGTGACAAGCCTGATTAAATTAATCACACACACACACAGCAACAGGAACTGCAGAGAGACAAACAAGGATTAGCACCAGAGTGGGAAACAGGGGGAAGAGTGCACATAGCTGCAGAGGAGGTTTGCGTCAGGCTTGACTTACCTTAGCAGAATTTAGTGTGGATTTTGTTCCATATACATCAACCAACTGTAATCACCAATTTCACAGACACAGCAGCTCAGTGCAGGAGAGAGGTCGGTGTCAGCATGACACAGAAAAGGCAGGAGATGCAGCGAGAGCATCACAGAATCTGCCCAACTACAACACACATGCACGCACGCCCACACATGCGCCACACACACTCGTATTTCAGGTGACTTCACTCCAGCGGTTTCCCATTTTCCTCTGATATTAGGCTACTAATGAGCCTTTCGTTTTGTGGAACTACGGTGCTGCTAAGTTGAAATTTACAAAGGAATCCCAAATCTCTCGGAACACATCGGTCATCCAAAGGTGACGCACTGAGTTTGGGCGATTAATTTTTTAAAAACACCAAGTTCAGCAACAAGTGCTATACCAAAGAAGAGAGGGGCATGGTGATAAAAAATAAAACCTAACAACTATTTTAATTATAGTACTGTGCAAAAGTCTTGGGCACATACAAAAACATAGCATAAGCAAAAGATGCTTTAGAGAACATTTCTGTATAAAAGAAACTTCTATAAAGAGCAATAAAGAGTAATAAATTAGTCAATATTTGGAGTGAAAACTCATTGCTTAAAATCAGGAGTTTTAGACACAGATTTTGCAGTTTTATAAGAAAACAGCTGTTAGGTTTTACTGAGCTTGCTGGAGAATGAGTTCTTCTCATAACTTTGTCACACTCGCTCCTTTCTATTTTTATGCAAATCCCAGGAGTGCACATTAGGTTTTTTGTTTCCATCTGACAACTTGTCTGTCTTGTACTATATATTTCTTTCTTTATAGTCATGCATATATTCTCCTGTAATGTTTTTTATTTATTAATTTTTGAGTTATGTATGGAAATACTGAAATGATTTTGTACATAATTATGCAGACATGATAAACATGTATAACAAAATTGGTACAGCATATAATATGGTACCTAAGACACAGTACTGTATATCTCAAACATTTGATTTTAGAAGCTTTTTCTGGCGTTACCTTGTCAGAAGTCTCCCTAGCATCACTTACTGAGTAATTCCTTTTTCTGATTACAAAAAAAGCCGAATATTTTAATAAAATGTGCTTTAGAGTCAAAGGAGTTCTACATGACTGACATATGTGTGGTTGTGTGTGTGGTTGTGTGTGTGCGCGTATGTAAAAGAGGAGGGACAGAAGGAGAAATATTTCTTTGATAGGTAAGCAAATAATATATTACACTGAGGAGCGCTCTGCGTTCATGCATGATCAGCAAGGCTTAACAGAGTTTCTCAACAAAGCAAAATTTTGTGTGAGCATGAGCTTGAGCATGTGTGTGTGTGTGTGTGTGTGTGTGTGTGTGTGTGTGTGTGTGTGTGTGTGTGTGTTGGAGGGGCAGGAATGAATGGAATGCTCAGGAGAAAAAGCAGGGGCCTCCTTTATAGTGTGCAGAGGGAGGGACGATACAGGACTTTGAAGGAGTGTGACACTTAAGGAAAGGAAACTCTAGAGTATTTATCACTGCTCTATTCAAAAGCCATGCCGTTCAAATATTTCATTAATATTAGCACAACAATAATTCTGTATCGGTTCAGCTAATCTAGAAATACTTTGCTTTTCAGATAGTGTCAGAGCAACAAACATGGACAGTATTAAAGCAGAAAGGTGGGCTGGACACTAGCTAAGGCTCTACAGATTCATCCTCCTCTGCTGAAACAGAAAGTTTACACTGTGCAATGCAAATACTTAAATGATATATGATTAAAACTATCATGGTGATAAAAAAAATTGTTAGACGCAGCAAACAAGTTAAGTTTAACAACACACAAAGAACAAGCAGGCTGGACAAGACACAGACTGGACACAAAGTCCCTGCTTCCACACAACTATTATTTCTAATAATAATATTCTAAAATATTCTAAAAAATCTATTATTTCTATTATTTCATCAACAGATGTGATAACCTGGTCATTCAGTACATTCAGGTCATCAGCTGATTTCATTTTATTGCCACATAATGTTGCTGAGCCTCGACCTGACCAACTGAACCAACCCCAGATCATAACACTGCCTCCAGAGGCTTGTACAGTGGGGAGTACATCGCTTCATGCGCTTCCCTCCTTACCTGACGCACGCATCAATCTAGAACAGGGGAAATCTGGATTCTTCACACCATATGACCCCTTTCCATTGCTCCAGAGTCCTTTACTTTATATTAGCCTCGCTGAACAAGTGGTTTTCTTATGGCCACACAGCTGTTTAGTCCCAATCCTGCAAGTTCTCGTTACACTGTGGGTGTAAATGCTCTTACTTAAACTATTAAACTGTTTCTACTGTTTTAACTTCACCAAAGATTTGACGGTCATTCCTGATGTTTAGTTTATGACCACATTTCAGTTTTAAAAATTAAGTAAGTAATCCATTTTTTAATGGATTTTTTTTTTTTGGCCAGTGAACATGGCCATTAGTCAGAACTACGTCCACTGCTAATAAGAAAACGTAGCAGGCCCTGCGGGAAAGCAACTGAATTTAACCATAAAAAACAAAAACAAAAGACACTAGTGTATACAATAAAGTGTACAGTGAGGAAAAAGGCCACTGCTTCTTAATTTCCTAAAGAAATTAAAGAAAGAAACCTCTTAAAGAAACCATAGTGTTGATTTGATTTGGCTTAGAATACTGACGTTTTATGAATACCCCCCCCCCTTCACGCTGCCCATCACTCTACCCATAACACATTCCCCCTCAGCCAGTGAAAACATGCAACAGCGGGCAGCATCGGATATGGTCAGCTTCGGACGGCCGCCACCTTCTACGCCTTCCCCGTTTGATTTGGCTTGTGAAGTCATAGGTCAAAGTTTACATAGATAACAGAGAGTGCAAAGCTACATAAGCTCCTATCAGAAGCTAATGTACATAATTCACCTTCAGCAAACTGCCTTTACAACAGGGAGGGAGAGTTTTGCTCTATTTGCTCTTAATGCCACTTCATTTATAAAAGCTTTTTTAGGTGTATATCCTACACCCGTAAATGTTTTAACATCTCTTTGAAGTAAACGCTGTTTAGTTACAGTGTCTAAGATTTATGGGTGCCAATGACCTCTGTTCTGATTGGCTGGTGTTGCCCTATGAGACGGACCACAGGGCTTGAGCAAAACAACACAAATTACAACAGCACACTGTTCAAAAACTGACTTGGCATGTGGTTGAAAAAACACTTTAAACATTTTGATTGATTCAGTGATACATGGTCGATGAGGAGCCTGGAGCAGCTCAGCATTTTTAGCTATGGTAAACTAAAATCATCTGTTATCTCTGCTACGGGCTGCAGTAACAGCATTCCTAATCAAAGAAGTCAGCTGCCGTGGGATAAACTACAACTCGTATGCAAATGTCTTCACGGCAGTTATATCACAAGCATGAGGAATTCTAAAGCTTTGCTGCTTATTCTAGAAAATCTTATTTTTGTGGGTGAAGGTTAAATGGATGTGTGGTTGTGAAAAACAGCGAGAGAGCCAAAGAAAGGAGAAGGTGAGAGAAGGCAACCAAATCCATCAAAACCTAAATCCATTAGCTGGCATATTTGGAACAGAAGAAGGGAGAAAGACCCCAGTCCTCTATAAACTTAAGACCCCAGTCCTCTAATCAAATCAGCAGCTTCTTTTCCAGGCCTGACACTGAGAATGAAAGCAAACGTGATGGAGATTAGAACGATGTGTTTGTGCACCGCTTGCTGCATGAGTGGTTGGTGTATTATGTAAGCATCTAGCACTTGCAGACAAAGCCTGAATCTGACAAACAAAACAGAACACAAAGTTCTCTTCCCAGCCCCACACATCCCAGTGTCACCTGCTGTCTGTCTCTCCATGTCTCTGTCGCTGTTTGTCTATAAGAAAAACACACACGCAGTGGGGGTGGAGGGGGCAAGATCCTAGCTTGACCTATTTTCTTGCCTCCCACCATCCCCTTATTCCCCATGAAACTCGGCAACAAGAAAAGAAGAGACAAAGAGGAAGGGAGACTGAGAAAGATGGACATAGCAGTCCACACTTTTTAGCTACAGTGTTTTTGTTTAGAGAGCTAAAGGCTAAATGCTCGTGTATAAATAATTCATGCACTATGGCATCTCATCTGTGCAAATGTGCAGGCTACAAGGGTTCGCCACAACAGATCAACAGATGCTACATCCTGTGAGAGACAAAACATCATTGTGTGAAATGCGAAAATCTGACACTTGTGAAATAATGCGGTGCAGCAGGAAGCGAGACCCTCAAGAGACTAACCTGCCGCCTTATAGCATCAGACTGGATGGTAAAACAGAGAGAACAGTCTTCTGTAACCATCTTAATAAAACACGTATCTGATAAAATAGCTCTCCAGTAAAAGCTCGATCGTGTCGTGATTCACGTACCTGTGCCTGCTCTGTGGAGCTGCTGCTCAGCTCGTCTCCTGATTCCGAATCGTTACGCAACGCCTCCGAGCCGTTTCCTGGTGATGATCCCTCTGTATCCGACAGTGACACTCCTTGGGGTTTCCCTCGGCAACCTGGCGGCTCTTTGGATGGCGACTCGGGCCTGGTGCGCGGGAGCAGCACTGAGTTGCCATGGTGATGGTTATGATGGTTGTTGTTGTTGAGCAGAGCGAGCTCTGCGAGCACGTCTTTCATCCCTGCATTCTGATTGGAGTCCCGCAGCAGTAAGGGTGGCGTATGTTGCTCTGGTAACGGGGAAGGCGTAGAAGGTGGCGGCCGTCCGAAGCTGACCATATCCGATGCTGCCCGCTGTTGCAGGTTTTCACTGGCTGAGGGGGAATGTGTTATGGGTAGAGTGATGGGCAGCGTGATGGGGGGCTTGATGCGTGGTTTAGGGGGTGGAACAAGCGCCCGACGCACTTCCCGCACATACTGCGCGGGCACATAGAACGCCTTTGTGCCGTCATCCCTCCTCACCTGCCACCAGTCAGAGTTGGTTTTCCTAACCAGCATGTAGCACTCGCCCTGATGTATGGAAATGAGTCTGTCTTTGGCCTTGTACTCATAATCATACTCCACTTCCACATAGACCTGCCCGGGAGCTAGGCCTGAATCACTGCGACCCTCCATCTCAGACATGACTCGGAGTATGTCTGTGTGCGCGCGCCGAGATTCAGAATGCGCAGGCTGAAAGGATCCGCATCTTTTAAGGTTATCTATCCTCACGTCTCTGCAAGGAGGAAGAAACACGGCAGGTGTTTAGAGTATAGTCAGAAATATGGAGGTCAGAAAACTTTAATATTTATTACAAAAGGAGATCTGGCTCAGAAAGAAAAGCTTTAGTCTCTGCAGAGCACCTGACTATAATGATGAGATAAAAATAAATGATGATGGGTAATGTGTTTACTGTCTGTCATTTCTGAATCCAACTTCTTATTCAGACATTCTAGGCACATTCTAGTTTCCAAATACAAAGCCTTAGCAAACTAGACTGAGACCACCATCAAAACAGCATGTGGTCGTAATTCGCTTCAAATTTTGAAATAACTGAGCATGCACCAAATTCATCTTTAACAATTTCCTCTTATGGATCCAGAACAATGTCGCCCGCAGTAGAAATCTGTAATCTCCAAATTTTGTTTTGTGTTGAGTAATAAAAAGCCTCAAAAACACTCGTGCCCTGTTTATGAGCAATATCTGACATACAGCAGCGAATCAAACCGGAAAGGAAGTCGTATCTAATCCGATACATCCAGTTATCAAATCCTAAAATCACTGAACACACATATCAAGGCATATTTGTCAAAAATGACAATACGTGCGCTGCATTCTGATAAAACGATTCGGTTCATTTCCATCATGTCATGATTTCTTAAGCATCGTATTTCTCTAATACACACCACGGCATAGGCATGCTCACAGAAAGGAAGCTGTGTCTTTTTCTGCTGTATCCTTGAGCACTGAGGGGATCTGCATGGTAACACAATCATGCGTGAGGACTCCATAGCAACAAGCATATCAGTAACTTAGTAATCAATTTACAATGACAGGATGCACACGAGAGCATACACAATTTGCACATGTACCAACTTACAAAAATGACACCTCTCGATCGACGTTTTTCCAAACCGCGACTCAAACTTTTTGCAGACCCTCACCTTGTGTCACTCGCACACACGGACACCTTCTGCTAAACATCACTGCTAACCATGACGAACAGTTAAATACTAGTCTGATTGTTCTGTTCCCAACGCTAATAATCCATCATGCCTCCCTGTTCCCTTGTGGAAGCATAGCTACACAGGCACGAGGCGCTCCCTCATTGGTTACACGTGAGTTAAATATACACTGACATGCTCACAGAAGGGATCTGCAGCTGAGTGACTGCAGCAGCAAGTTCAGCTCTTGCACCACTTCTTTCATTGCCGTTAATAACTCAGCGGATTAAAGAGAAATACTCGCTGTCCGGACTAATTCTTATCAATTTTATCAACGAAAACACCTGCAGTTTTGTGAACTTTATGCGCTGACTCTGCGTCTCACGTGATGTCGGACGTCTCATGTTCTTTCATGGATCAGTTTTCAAACCCTCATACGCTTCCCTATACATGTGAATGCCTTATCAAGTGATACGAATAGCAACCAGTGTCTCTGACCATGAGGGAACAGATACAGGCATGCCTAACCATCTATCTATAACTAGGGGACTTGATCTGGGTACAGTGTCTAACATCCCGGTCCTAAAAATAAAACTGGAGACCATACTGGAGACCAAAATAAGGGTTACCCACTGTACGTAATTGAATACTGTAAAAAGAGTTTACAAGCCAAGCCATTACGAATAATCACTAAGTAACGTGCGGGATACATTAATAAAAGCACTTAAAAACTGGTTCCCTGTTAATTCTGAGGATCTGCAGAGGTGAATAGTAAAAATTCCTCTTCTCTTGACACACCTCAGGAAATTTTGGAGGTCAAGAATCAACCAATTAAAACCTTGTCACAGAAAAACTGATCATTGATTCTCATGAGAATTATAAACACACATCCAGAGCAATACAACACACACCAGATGAACCCCGCCTTCCAGCAATTGTCTGCGTTTCTTTACGTTTGTGCTTTTGGAAATATCTTTTTAATAAGCTAATTATGTTTTGCCAAAACATAATTGTACATATTGTAGCTAACTATTAAACTTTCATTTTCATCAAGCTACTGTATGACATGCGAGCCTTTCATAAAAAGGCTACGTTCACTCGCATGACCAGCCTCTGGCCTCTGGCTTACTTCCTTCTTCTGGACTGCAACAAATACAGCCGACTAACTGCTCGTCGACTTCCAGAGCGAAATCCCGACAATATTTTTGCTAAAATCACATCCATTGCTTGAAATGGTCGCACAAACTCATGACGTTTTAACCCAGATGGCACAAGGTTTTCACCTCATGATGTTTCAGAGAACAGACGTGTTCACATTAAAATCAGAATGTGTCACAATAGGGTGAGGTTATTAAACAATCATACGCCTGAGGAATTCATCTTCGTCTGAGTGTATAGACATCATCATGGTGGGAATAAGACCTACACTACCTCGAAGAACTCTGCACCATTCATCAGTTTCCACTAATGTTGCTCCTTCAGACAAGTCTCCTCCTGGGAGCTGGTATGTGACAAACAGGTCAAACATCTGGCTAAACAGTCTTGGTAAAAATGACGGCATCTGTCAGATCATAACTATGCCTTACTGGGAACAGCTGAAACTGATTAGCGTTGTAAATGAAAGAGAGGAAGTTATTACAGCTCTCATCTACGAGTGCTTGATTCAGACACCAGACAAAATTGAGGTCGATTCCAGAGGGCAATTCTGCAGTAAAAATTAATATGCACTGTATATGCCAGTTTATTAGTTACGACCTACTTTTCAACAAACTGAGCATTGTAATTTCAATGTCACAGTTTGTAGTACAAACAGATTTTAGCATCAGTGCTCAAATGAGGACTGGGAGCATGACATGGCAGTTAGAGCCAAGTGTGCCACTTCTGGGCTTAGATAGCTGCGATAGATCATTTAAAAAATAAAAATACAATAAAAAAAAAAAGTTTGTTTTCGAGACCAGAGCACAGTTGTGTGTAAATTCAGTTCCGACCAACAGCGGGAATACAACGAATGAATTTTATTGTATTTCCTGATTAAGAGGGTTATATTCATAATATTTATTGATCTTACTGATATCAGGTAGGCATGAGGGCACCAAATGCCAAAGGAAACTCAACTATGCTGATATCATCCGGCACAACACCACAATCTTGAATATAATATTGCTTCCATACAACAGTTCCACAAACACTGTTTATTATTAACAGATAAAATATGATCTGTTTCTTTATTTAAACAGTTTGCTCGACCAACACACATCCTTCCAAACCTGGTGGAACTAAAGAACAGCGACCAGCAGACCTGAAGACCTACAATTAGCGTAATTGACGGAATTTTTTTTTACTGGTATTATAGCCAAAAGGTGAGGAGAATAAACCATGGAGGTGGTGGACACTCTGGTAAATCTCATAAGCTTCTCTTTATATTTCTACTCATTCTGCTTTAGAACTTCCAGGTGATATAAAATCTAAAGTTAGTGTACTATGTAGGGTGTCCAAGTAATGCCCCTTATCAGAGATTTGGGATTCAGCCTCGAGTTAGAAGATAATTAGCTTTGCAGGCTGTAAATAAGAAAACAAGGATGATTTGGAGGCAATTCAGAACAACTTGACCAAAGTGTTGCTTAGAATGACGTAACGCATCACGTGTTTTCTGAAAGTGCCACCTCGCCACTCATGGGACGTCCCTCATCCAATCAGAACTAACACTCTCAGAACTAACCGTTGTATAATATACAATAACATATTAGACAGAATGCAATAATACAAACCTATCATTTATGATATAGCAGGAACTACTCTCCGAGCCATGCCGTTACTGAAAATTTATTCACAGCGTCTGAATGGAGAATTCACCCAAGGTGTGCTATACTGTAACATGTCCTCATAAACATTCCACATTAGCACTTCAAACGTTCTGTCTGTTACATCATCTTCGAATTCATATTAAGCAACAACTACTTGTATTACATACATCACGTATCCCACCAGACACCATCTAAAAACACTTAAACCTATTTAGCAGGTCGAAGAGTGGCTCCGGTGGGGATTTGCCTCCTCTTGCATCCAAATGTGCAGCACTAAAGGCACTTGGAACATTTCTGGCAACAAAATCAAAAGCCTTCTTACTTGCATTCACCCTGACATAATACATCATCCTGGCTGCCAAGACCCCGCAGCTGCCAGAAGAGCAAAACAAGATTATTTCAGCACTCATTAAAGAGTGACGCCATGAGAAAACAACATGTAGGAAAACAGAAAGGATAAACAACACTTCGGTGAAGGGAAGTGCTGTTAACTGAGAAAAAAAAGGGGAAAGTCAAATGAGGATACAGAGCCTAAATACTTCCCATCAGGTTGTTGGAGACATCAGATTCTCCAGCTGGACTGGGTGGAGTGTACAAGGGCCATCTTAACATGCAAACACCATGCCATAGTCTATGTTATTTCTACATAGACACCATCTTCCTGGCTTAATCAGTAAACAATCAACCATAACTGTTTTTCACACTGACAACAAGTGTGTGTGTGGAGCAACAGTTAAGTATAAGGATTTTCAAGAAATCAACAAACTCAAAGTCTTAAAATTACATTTTTGCGATGTTTCCTTAATTATCAATTGTCCAGTGTCATGAAATGCCAGAGCACAATGTTCTCCAGTTGTACAACAATTTTTCATACCAAAACTAACCTAAACTTTCATCAAAATGATGGAAAAAAAGATTTTTTTTTCAATCAAATTACAATCCTTTTACACTTAGGGAGAAACTACACAAAACATCCCAACAACCAAACTCTCACATCTTAGCACCCAGACATGCCTCATCAAACAGCTATCACCATGTACGTTGTAATCTGTAAGGCAGGGATTGACATCAAATGTTGATGTAGAGCGAGTTTCTACTTCACACCAACTGACAGAGCAATAGTTGAGTGACACCTAGTAGCATTAATCTGTCTGAGACGAAGCCAAATCACTATTCAAGTGTGCAAACGGCCTCATTCCACCACAAACCAAAAAAGGCTGGGATTTCACTCCACCATGTGTCTCCCATTTCAGAATTTGAACAGATCCCAAAGCGGAGGCAGGGAGCAGATGGAAGGACTCGAGTTTGGCTGAGAGTGTGAGGTCAGGCTCACAAAGCACAGAGGAATCACTACTGGCTCACAGCATGTCTGGGTTTTTTTCTCTTTTTTTACGGTCAACTAAAATGACTGACAGACTTACATAAATTTGTTCTGTCTTTAAAGGAGCACATCACAGATTTCACACTGATTCCACTGAGAATTATTACATTTAGTACATACAGGTGGAGGGGTGGAAACACCATGACACATGGTGTACAGGTTCTTTTTTTCTTTCCCCAAAGCTACAGTTTTAGACTGTAGTCAGTAAATGCATGCAAGACATTAATCCAAATAGTCTCATCAGTACATGTTGTGATTTAAACCTGAAATGGGTGCAGCTGTATCCTTTCTTTAGGAAAGGAGACAGGCACCTGACTTCTGTGAACCCCGCTCACATATTCACACTTATTGTTATTTTTGTTTATTGCTGCCAACTAAATGTTGTTTTTTTCAGTTCCCAAAATATAAACAAACATGTAGCGTAATATAAACATTCTGACCATGCAGATACTAAGGAACGGCGTAAAAACATGACTGTACACATATACACTTCATGCACTTCTCTTTATGCAAACCCTAACGCATGCATCACTCTAGAACAGGGTCAATCTGAACATCAGAGCACATGACCTTTTCTGCATTGCTCTAAAGTCCAATCTTTATGCTCCCTAGCCATGAGAAGGTACAATCTTACTTTCACTATTTTTTTCCCCCTTGCAACTTCAAGTGTTTAAATGATCCTCATTCATGATTGTTGATCTGACAACATCTCTACCATGGCTCAGCACTATCCTTCCAGGTTTTGATAAAGTGTTGAAGGGTTCTTAACCCACTCTTCCACTCATTTCAAATCTCTTTAGTTGTTTTCTTTGCTTGATGCAGCCCATAAATGTTACCCTTCTGAAATGCTGACCCTTTTTTGTCCAGACAGTGTAATTTGTGTTCACAGTAATGAATCTGGTCTTAATTAGTCCTGCAGCTTCATCTCCAAACACTATCCCAGATGATAGTTAAAAACCTGTTACAAGTCCCATCATTTTTCACCTCCTTAAGTGATGCCATATGAACCTATTCAAACATCACTGAAAGAAATAAAGGAACACTGAACTTCATATTCATATCCATTTTTTAATCCATTTAAAAACATTAAGTGTTATTTTCAAATAATGTATTTATATTAATCAACACATATTAAATCAGCATTTACACTGAAACTGAACCTGTTTGGGATTAAGCATTGAATGCAGACTGGACTGGATTGACCAAAGTGATTCCAGTTTCATTTCTACTTTACCAGTTATTTCCACAAAGGTTCTTGCTACATGCTGTCATATAGGACCACATGACCCTCTCGAGTTATCTTTGATGATTAAGAGACAGGCAGCAGTGTTGTACAGGGTGGCATTGACAGCTCAGAGCTCAAATGTCTCTGGTTCAAAAATGTGTGGAGATTTCATGCATGCATAGTGTGTCATCCACAAGTGTAAAACCTTTGTAAATTTTTATGTCTATATTTTACCTGAAAAGGTCTATATAGTGCATGTTTAAAACTAAAACTAATTTGTCACTGACAATTTCTAAAGCTGCAATATCCAGGTTTCAAGAAGAAAAAACAAAGAACAGTGCAAAAGTCTTGAGTCACCCCTCATTTCTTCATACTTAATTACATTTTGCAGATTAAATAAAAGAAAATGGAACAAATGTTTTACCGTGATAGGCTGCAAAGTACCTAAAGATACAGTTTTTAAAAATGGTTGTTTATATTACAACCTTATATTACAACCTAAGCAGCTGCCTCATTTTCACCAGCCTGATCATTCTTCATCATCTGCACCCGTTTCTCACTGGTTCATGTCTCAAATTAAATGCTTTTTAAGGGGACAGGCATTAAAATGGTTTGTTCGATACCATTTTGTACATCTAAATGTAGAACTGTCTAGTGTAATGCCAGTGAAATATGGGGTCCCACAAGGGTCAGTTTTAGGACCTCTGCTGTTCTCAATATACATGCTTCCC
>JAOVVA010000054.1:10640253-10657102 GCA_028565275.1 Leiocassis micropogon | reverse complement strand
GGTAAAAGCATGATGTTAGTATACTTTTTATATATTAACTGATGGTACAATTTTTTGTTAGTATATTTGCAATGTACGTACTATTGAGGATTTCAATATATTTGTAATACACTAAAGTGTATTTTTTTTTCACTGGGGCAGCTCCCTTTTTTTTCTTCATGGGGTGTTGTTGCATTACAGTCACTAAAGAACAGTCACTACACTTGGACAAATGCTTTACGTGCGCACACACCACATGGTCACAATGTTATGGTAAACAGTATACACAGGGTTGTTGACTATATGAGTAATGCACGCGCACTGAGACTGAGCATGAGAGGCGATTACCCATAATTCCACAGCGCGCTAAAGAAGAACTATTGGCTCAGTTGTGATCATGTGACACTCGGCAGACAAAAAGTATAAGTACTACTAGAATACGTATCATTCGCTTGTTTATTAAGTTAAAATTTATTAAGATTTTTTGCTTGTCTTGCAAAACACTAGTGGTTGTTCCACTTTAGCACATAAAAGAACACTTAATATACTTCAAATTGTGCTTTTGTATAATTTAATTACAACATAAATACAAAATTAGTTGCTCCAAAATTGCAAACTTTAAATATGCCAATCATTAGTCTGGTTGCAAGTACTCTTAAATATGCTTTGGCATGCTAAGATTAAATATATAGTACCTTTTTTCAACTTTGATGGAATGGTAGATGAAGTGATGGACTGTTTTTTGTATTGTCAGTCTCTTTATATTTCAATATTAATTCCATGCCTTGTTCTGTCCCTTATCCAAAAGCATACTTACAATTAATTTTATTATGAGAACTTAAGTAAATTAAACTTGTAAAGTACTTGTAAATACTATGTGGGTTTAAGTTAACCTGGGACTTTTAATTGTGCAGAACAACAGAAAACAGTTATGAGATTAAAAAATACCTTTATTTCTCTATGTATATAATCCCCTGCTACACTAATGCAATTATCCCAGTGTTACACTAGTGCTTGCATGGCATCAAGGTACAAAGTTTTTTCAGAACACCGTAGCCATGATCAGACTTCCTGCTTCATGTCTGAAACATTGGCCTTCCTGGAACTGTGTTCTTCTTTAATTAAAAACTTCATCACAAGTCTTGTTTTGACTTGAATGAGCCTTATATTTGACTAATTCTTGAGACTAAATTAGCCAAGTTTATAAAGGTATACATTTAAGTATACTTTAGGTGTGGCAGTAATACATTTTGAACACATGACTAGTCCACATTAAGGTTTTATTTTTTTTCTTACAGCTGTATTTTGAATTACATTGAACACAGATGGGACAGGAAGATAAATTTGTAGACATCTTGAACATTTGAGGCTGATAATATTTACCTTTGAGTGGTAAGTGTTTGGTGGGTCTGGTAAGTTGCTGTGGTGTACAGTTTTTGGTAAGGCATGGGCTTAAGTGATGGGCCTATTGTTTTTTATTGCTGTAGAGGATGTGGGTATTTTTGTTATTTAGATGTTTCTCAATATATGTCGCCATCACAAAGAGTGATTGCGGTAGAGCATATTGTTTAGATGTTTCTTTAAGAGGAGCTGGGTGTAGTCATGAGAGTCTGCTTAGATGTCCTTCAATCCAGGTTAATACCCCTTAAAACCCAAACAGCACAGATCGGAGCTGGCAACACAGTATAGGTCAATGACGCTAAAAAAAATATATGCGCTTATATACAAACCTTGCCAATGTGTGTTACCGAGAAGGCTTCAGACTTCAAACCGAGTATTTGGGTTTTCGGATATGTCAGGTAGAACAAAAGTTATCATTACTTTTATAAAGAGGAAATTTTACCACTACTGGAATATGTGAATGAAGTTGTAAAAATAAAGAACTCTTAAAATGAGCATATTATGATTATCATTTTTTGGTTGCAGAAACAACCGAACAAACAACCATAAACACATGTTATCATGTGCATTTGTGGTATTTCTTTCCCTATGTGACAAATTTTTTTACTCAGTCATGTTTGGGGAAGTTGGTTAAAATGAACTAAAATTCAGTTCATTATATTGTCTATTCTGTGCAGAAAAAAGAGATATGTCACTCTATGCTGCACAATCCTGAGCCCTACACATGTTTATTAAAGAACAGGAACACAAAGCATGTCTAAAATGTTCTAAGCTTTAAAGGCTAAACCTAGTGAAAAACAGAACCCAGTGTGCTTGGTAGGGATCTAGTCTTTTAGCGGTCTTAAAATATATATTCTGTGGGTTTTGTAAAGGAGTGGTTTGCTCTCTCAACCCAGCGTCACCATTCTACAAATGTTAGTTTGATTGCTATTTATTGTTGTTGGGAGTTGCATTCAATTGGTTATAGCTTCTGTGATATGCCCAAGATGCTTAGGCTTCAACCCCAAACTGCTATGAAAGGTTTAGGGTGCTTAGAATGGGGCTGCGGTGAAGGCTGCCTTGAGGCATTCTCAAGCTTGGTCTGTTGCAGCGTCCACTTGAGCCTTGAGCGTTTTGGAAGACGAGCTAAATTAAAAAATTTTTTTTAACTTGATACGAGTAATGTAGTACGTATACACTTTGTCTGCCGAGCGCCACGTGATCACAACTGAGACAATGCTTCTTCTCTTTCTCATGCTGTGGGATTGTGGGTAATCGTCTCCCATGCTCAGTCTTAGTTCGCGTGCCTTAATCTTATAGTCAACATCCGTGCGCGCATGTACTATTTACTATAACATTTATTTAAATACAGTTAACTTCTTTTGTGCTATTGTTTTTCAGAGGGGTTATATTGGCATGACTGAGTTGCATGGGGTCTGTTGAATGACTTTTGGAAAGCTCTGACCCATCCTTCATTCTGCATCATTAAGGTGAGATGAGTAGACATATTGATATTGGAATCAAGGTTTGGTCATCCTGGCTTAGCTAGCTTAGAAAGTTCAAGATGAAGTTGTCAGTTCTTTGGCTCGGTTGTCTGAGGCTGAGAAGTTTCTCGCCAATCTCCTTGCACTTATTTTGCCCTAGATGCTGACATGGTGTTACAGAGCTCTGATAGGAGAGCACTATGCATTGCTATCTGTTGTTGCTGTTCTTTGATGTGCAGCCTTGTGCCACTAATGCCGTGACACCTGCTGGATTCACTGAATGGCAAGATATTTTGACACAAGTTCAGGAAAACTTCAAGCAAATACAAAATATTAGAAAAGAGCATGGTCACGAAATAGAGAATAGTCAAGTGATGAGTGCACAGCATTAAGCAATTATGGCAAAGGCAAAAACAGGATAAAAGAAATTGAGAAACATAAAGCATATTGACAATGACAATGAAGAAGGCTTGAAAATGGTTGGAATACTCTGCCATGAAAGTGTACGCTTAGCCCCTCATTAATGATAATTGTAATGATAATTGTGTCCATGTGTGTAATCACTAATATTATGAGTTAGTTTGTCACAGACTTTCTAGCTGGGGCGCCGCCCCCTTAAAGTTAGGCAGAGAAGAATGCTACTTTAACATGTAATTATTTACCATAATAATTATTTATTTTAATAATGAAATAAAGTAACTTAGTCACAATATTCTGCTGTATTTCTTAATATAATTTATTTACAATTTTAAATTTAATTTAATTCAATTCAATTCAATTTTATTTGTATAGCGCTTTTAACAATTGCCATTGTCGCAAAGCAGCTTTACATAATCGAAAGAATTATTTAAGTTTGTATGGAATGTGAGTGTGCAGGAATCAAAATGGTCAGATAGTCCCTGGTGAGCAAGCCGAGGGCGACAGTGGCAAGGAAAAACTCCCTGAGATGGTAATAGAGGTCCGGTTCCTTGAGAGGAACCAGACTCAACAGGTAAAGTTTTAGCTTTAGAAAAAACCTAAAATGTATTACGTTCATTTGTGTTAGTGTATGTGGGAATGCCGGACAAACAAGGCACGTAAATTTTTGAAAAGCATGTGGTTTGAGGCTGAGCTCTAATTGGATTTTATTTAAATCATCCTTGGGGTGCAGCACTGTGCGCCCCAAACCCTCCCACTTTTGTTCTTAGCGAACGTTTAAGCTTATGTGATTGGCCCATTCTCAACGAGTCTTATTAACGGTCAGCAGATTGTTAGTTAATGTGTTGAATAGTGATTGACGTGGAAGCCAGCTAAATTGGACCAGATTGACCTGATATTCTAATTAAGTAGCAGTCAAGTGATCGTGGCCAAGCTTACACTTGGTGCTTTTCCAGCACTTCTTATGGCTATTTACAGGTTTAATAGTTTAATTTTAATTTTGTTTGTGCCTTCCCAAAAAAATTTGCATCAGCCGTCACTGGTGGCCATGTTTGTAAGCAACATTGTACTCTGAGTAGTGTAGTCAGATGCTGTTTCAGGTTTTGACATTTCTGCTTGGTAAGTTTGTAGGTCTATTGATTTGGTATGAGGTATTAACTAATACCAAAACAATTTGAACATAGGTGACATGGTGGCACATTATTGTCCTTCCTTACTGTCACATTACAAACATTACTGTCAGTGTGGAGTTTTGCTCTCTCATGTGTTTCCTCATGCTTACTTGCTGGTTGGATCATTTTTTATTTATTTTTTTTACACAAATTGTGTACTTTACACATATTTATGCTGATCCACTTATAGCTGGCTGAGGCAAGGCAAAACACACTCCAGACGTCTTACCCTCAGGGTAGTGAAAAGCTTCATGAAAAGCTAACTACAGGCCGGCATTGGACATCAGATGAAGACTTAACCTTTCATCCCCTTCGTCTCAGACAGAAGAAATAAAGGCACATGAAAGCAGAACTCATCATCCACAAGCAGCTTTAGGACCTCAACACAGCTCAACATGGTGTTTCTTTGGCCTTAGCAGGCTGACGTTTTGTCAACATCGGCTAAGCTTTTGGTTAGTGATCCAGCCTTTGGCCTCTGCTCTGCCCTGAATAAGAATGAAGAATGGGAGCTTGGCCAGTCTTAGCAAAGGATAAGACTTTGGCTTATTGTCTTTACCTGCTGGCCTGAGCTACGGGATTATCCTGGACGTGTCACCCATCATTAAACAAAGAAATACAGCTCAAATCCTTTTGGCTCATGTGCCACTTCAAACTAGAGGATTAACTACAAGATTTTCTAAACCTTGCCCCTCGGATGTGGTTGAGGTTGCATATTTGTACTAAGCTTGTAAAAATACATACCCAAAATCGAGTAATATAATGCGTTAATATTGCATAAGCCAAATGTTAATTTTCGTCTCATAATAGTAAATCAATTCAAGTGGTGTTAAGACTATAATCTCGATGTTTCACAATCCAAAAGGCTTCATTGGTTCTACTTTAAACAAAGCCATAACAAATCCATGTGACACTCCAAATCAAAGAATTACTGACCAGACTTCTTAAGGCTTCCATCTCTGACATCATTAAGCTGCAAATTTACTTTGTTCATCTCAAAATAGCAATGAAATGCCATTTTAGTGACAGAACAAGGTACATTTTAACATTTACAATTCTTTACACTATATATTACACATACCTATACAATATATACAGTATTATGAATTCTGGCTCTCCCTTTTAGTTGTGCTGTCATAGTTAGTCTCTGCTTACACTCTGCACTAAATACTGTATACAGTACATTCACCTTATACATTATGTGACTGTGACCATACCTAACTCTTTTTTTCTCTTCTTTCTCTCTCTCTCTGCTTCTAAGCTGCCAGTGATCCAGACCTCCTCTGCCCTCTGGACCTGTCTGACTCATCCTGGTGCCCCTCTTCTGGTTGGACATTTCATCGAATGGAGCTCACATGTGGTCTGCTTGGGATGTGTGTGGTTTTGATGATTTTGATTCATATACATTTTTCACATTTCGTACAAATTTTCATAAATTTTTTTTGATTGTGACAATTGTTGACAATTGTTAAAAGCGCTATACAAATAAAATTTTATTGAATTTAAATAAATGAAAACTATACACTTTTTAAAACTTTAATAACTGCATAACAAATACATGTGCAATCCAGCATTCCACAAATCATGAAAACATACACATGAAAACAAGAAGTAATTGTGCATTCCAGCAATATGCATATAGTAATTCCCTGTGAAACCAGATTTTTGTGTAGTTAGATAACTAGCACTATGCATCAGAATGTCATTTAGCCAATCTGAGCATTGAACATGGCAAGTGAGACAGCAAATCTAATCAGGGCACTGCCCTAGTGAAAAAAAATTACACTTCTTCTAACAAAAAAGTGCACCATTTCATTCATTCATTCATTCATTCATTCATGCATTCATTTCATTATTATCTAGACACATTTTTCTCACACATACTGTACACACTTCCATAGATTTTCTTTTTGAAATTTTCTTTTCATTTTTGTGAAGCTGCTTTGAGACAATGATCATTGTTAAAAGCGCTATATAAATAAAATTGAATTTAATTTTTATGGCTCGAATGATTCATAGGTCAAAAAAGCTACAGTTCAGTAGGTTACCATTTTCCCCTTTACAATGAACAAACACACTAGCAAAGCTGTATAAGGTTCTACTGAAACAAGTATCGGTGTTGATTTCATATTTTTTACGTTATACACATAATACAGAAAACATGTGTCTACCCCTGACGTTTATGCAACATATAAGTGACAAATCCTGCTCCTGATTCAGCCATTTAAGAGAGATGATTTCATATGCGCATCAAAAACGGCCATTTTTCAGTGTTATGCTGAAATTATAGTTTAAAATGCTAATTATTCATATTCATTCTTTATGAGTACTGATACTAAAATTGGTGTAAGGCTCTAGAAGCATATGATTCACTCACTCATCATCTATACCGCTTCATCCTGTATTCAGGGTCGCGGGGGTCTTGGAGCCTATCCCAGAAGGCTTAGGTCAAGAGGCGTGGTACACCCTGGACAGTGTGCCAATCCATCGCAGGGCACACACACACACACACATACACTCATTTACACACTACAGGCCATTTGGGAACACCAGTTAGCCTAATCTGCATGTCTTTGGACTGTGGGAGGAAACCGGAGTACCCGGAGGAAACCCACCAAGCACGGGGAGAACATGCAAACTCTATGCACACAGATACGGGAATCGAGCCTGGTCGAGAATCGAACCCAGGCCCTGGAGGTGCAAGGCGACAGTGCTAACCACTACACCACCGTGCCGCCAAGCACATGACCTGTTGCTTAAATTAAAACGAGACGTTTTTGGTAAAAGCTTAATAAAGCAACAACATCTGTAGTGTCTGTAACAGGGTCAAATTCATGTTCCAATATCTTAACAATTTTGCATTTTAGAATAATACATTTAGATTTATGTCTTCTTCATGTGAAATCTAAATCGGCCAAGTTTCCTTCCGAATGACAGTTAAGATCATTGAAAGATTTGAAGTAAAAAAAAAAATAAATAAATTTCTCTTTATCTGATAAAAACATAAATGTGTCTGTATAGTTACAAAAAATAAAAAGAAGCATTAAGTATTATGAAAAACTGTATAATATGAAACACAATTCAAATCTGAAAAATGCACTTGTCTTGTACCATGTTTTAGCCGGCTGCGTTTAAACAAGCTTGCTTTCCCAAAAGTCCAACCTGTTCCTGTCCTCTGCTGGCCTGAGCGCCCGGATCCAGTGGGCCGTGATGAAGTGAGCGGCGGTCCGGCTACCGGCTCTGCATCAGCTCCAGCGGGTCATTCAGACACAGAGGCGGAGCACAAGCGCTCACATTCTGCGCTGAAAAACCGCAATGGCGAAGAGTTAATCATGTATAAACACAGCTGTTTGGGTTGTTCTGTCCTGACTCCGGGCTATCTGCCCCAACCATCAGTGTGTGTGTGTGTGTGTGTGTGTGTGTGTCACGGAGATCAATATTAACCCCAATACCCGAGGAAATATAAATATCGACTCAGTAGCATCTACTCTACAGTGAGAACTCATACACACACACACACACAGTTTTGAGAAAGGAAAAAAGCTCCACCGAGATAACTGTCAAATCATTCTGACTCATAGTGAAATCTCAGTTTTAATTTTTTTTTGTTTTAACACAAAACAACAGCAGGAGTGTTATTACTATCGTATCCTATGTAGGTTAAACCCCACCTCAAGTCTCTCTGGTCACTTTGCACTGCGTGCACGTTACACACACACACACACACACGTATATACACACACACACATTGCACACAAATATCTACTGTATGTTTACAAATATATCTTACCGCTCCACAGCACGTGATACACACGATTTAAACGCATTTTCTATGCAGCGCGAATGAAGCGTACGTGGATTTCGCACAGCTTTGAAGCTGGAGCGGTTACTGGTTAGCCGCAGCGGTGCAGCCCGCAAACCCTCCGCGCCAACACTGGGACTCTTTATTTCACAAACAAAAGCGCATTTAAACCCAAACCGAGGCGTGTAGGAAACCCGTGTACTGACCTCGCGTCCGCGTACTCGGTGCTGCCAGGCCGGCCTGTCCGGGAAAACACCAGCTTAACTTTAAATACCGTTTCCGTAGAGAACAGTGTGTGTGTGTGTGTGAGAGAGAGAGAGTGTACTTGCAAATAAACCGCACCAGCGCCAAGTCGCTACCTCGCAGTGCGCGTGCCCGCGCTCCCGCGCGGCCTCGGTTGCTCTGGGAGAGTGAGTGCGCGTGCCCGCGTTACTGCGCGTGCCCAGGGTTAGTATTCCGCACCCTGTACATCTCAGTGCTGACACGATGTGCTGCCGTTCTGTTCAGTTCACCCAACTCTCATTCACTGGGAAAGATGTTGATGCATTCCATATCAACATAAAAAAAATTTTTTATGAAATAAATAAATATCTTAAGTAATCAAAGGCATTTTTTTTTCTTTCACTATATCCAAACTGGAAAGGAAGACAACAGCATACACTAAAATATAGAACACTTTCTCAGACAATACATGCAATGTGTGGGTATGCAAAGCTAGGAAATAATATTCACCACTTTAAGAAAGGGAGATGCAAACTCACTCGCACACAAATTACTTATCCTTGTCATAATCAGTGTATCCAGAGAGTATCTTAGGAACACTGGGAGAATGGAAAACCAGTCCACTGCAGAGATGCAAACTCTCACACTAGTACCTGTTGTAATATGTCATTTTAGTTTGGTATAAATAACTGCCTTCATTTGGACTTGAAGTATTATGAGGTAAAGTTGTTAGTTTTGCTGTATAGGGAAAGATTCTGTTGTCCTGTGTGTCCTTTTACTTATTTCTAATGAATGGACTGGAAGAAGAGGGGAGTGCCAGGGAAATGTGTGGGAGAACTTGTGGACAATACTGCCACCATCTGTTTATCGCTTCAATAATTTTACTTTCAGATCTGAAACTGCCATGAAGTCTTGTACCCAAGTCTCCAACAGTACACATGTGATAAGCTAAAAAAAAAAAATAGAATTTATGTTAATTGAAACCTATTTCCTGTTATACAAGTGCACTTTCAACCCGATATAACAATGTTACAGAGAGATTCATTTAAGGTGGCACTATTAGTAATCAAATAAATGAGGATGGTTCCTTTTGAGTCTGGTTCATCTCAGAGCTTTTCCTTGTCACAATCACCTCAGTTTCACTCCCTGGCAACAAAAGAATAATGCTACATATGAATACATAGATTTCCATTTATATCCAGAATGTTTCTTTTCTATTAAGTTGCTATATAAATAAAATAGGAAAGTTCTACACAAATAAAATGGAATTTTATTTAACCTATTTAAAGCCAATAGTTTCAGCAATATTAAGAAGAGGATTGTAGAAGTTATTTTAGATAAATAGTTCTGTAAAGTCACAAAGCTGTAAAATTCAGTCAATGTACCTCTGCAAAAATCAGAAAACGAACATTGTATGCCATTAATTTTTATTTTATTTCATGTCAAGGGGTGAAAACCTGCCCTACAGTAAGCATTCAAAAGAAATATACAGTTCAGTCCAGTTTATGACTCTGCACAACTCCGAGAGCTGAGTGTAGACACCAAGATCCCTCTCCATCATCATCACAGGTACTGTTATCATTTAAGCTACAATGCAGATTCAAGACAATGGTCTCAAGTAAGCAAAACTGTTCAAAAATAACAATTACAAAACTCAGCAAAGGAAAAAAAAAAAAAACCTAATCATCTAATCAATTTAACATGAGACGATTTAACTCGGTTTACAATAAGTGAGGCGTTCAACTGAGATGGAACATTTAAAGTGCTTTCAAAAAGTACAGAGGGAAATGGAATAAAACCAGGCCAGTAATGTTTAAGTTATACTTAATGTATCACTAATGTATCATCAATATTCTGTAAAAATTATTCATGCCTGATCCATATTGCACAAATAAATTCATTTCTATCAGTTATTCAGCCATCACCGTGCTTGCTAAAGCAACCAAAATTTACAAAGGAGAACTAGGATGTAGGTGAAAATGTCATCAGAAAGAAAACCTGACAGTGGAAGCCAAAAGAAAATGAAACGCATAAAAAAAAAAAAAAGAATGGAACAAAAAGAGAAAAAAAAATCCCATGTCTATATTAAAACAATCAATAAATAAAACAACCACCTGCAAATACAATGAAAATATGGTAAATAACTATTAAATAGACCCTATTGTATAGTCAGCTAGGCCATTAAACGCTGCAACGTCATGCTGAGTCTTAGAACTGGACAAGAGAAAGGTTATCAAAAAGATAATGATCAAACCTAGATTTTCAACTGCAATCACAAAGGCAACAAAACTCTTAAAACGGTGGTAGGTATGAAACATGTATCTGATCTTGATTTTTATTAAATGTGCAAGCCAAACACAATGGCTACATTTAATCACAATAAATATTCATGAGCTAAAGCATGATCAAAGCTTACAGCCAGACTTATGAAAGCATTTAGTCCATACAATCTGCAGAGGCAGAGTACAGAATCAAAGCCAATGACCACTGATGCTCAGTAACTGTTATAATCTGTAAAGAATATTGACTGGTCAATGGGTGAAGCATTTGCAAAATGGTCATGGTTTGAATCGTATTTCAAACAAGGCATAGTCTTGTTTAGAGATGAAAAAAAACAGAGGGGTAGTTATTTAGAACAGATTTTTGCAGGTGCTGAAATCTGTACCAAGATACAGAGACAGCTGTTTTTAAGCTAAGTAAGACTACAAAGCCAACATTCTCTATATTGCTTAGTATGGGTGTGATGAACATGACTTACTAAAAGGAGAGATTAAAATATCCCAACACCACTTCTAACTGGGGAGTTCAATTCAAAGCCCATCAGAGGTAAAATGTCTACATCTATTATAGTTAAAATGCTACTGCATTTATTCAAATATCCACATGATAGATCACAGGCTGAACTAATGGAAGGCTATAAGGCAGTACTCCCAATCAATATGATCAACTGATGAGTAGTGACTGATTTGTTAAATTTGTGAATTATAAAAACAGCAATATCTATAACATTACAGGTGACCTTCCATTTACAGAGACTGAACTTTTACACACATTTTGTAATGCTGATATTACTATCATCAGTAATGATGCACGTTTACTACTATGTCTATTTTGTACAGTGCTTTAAAGTAATATGTGGAGTGTCTACAATCAGCAGCTTTGTGTTCTCTTAAAACCTTCATTTTTGTTCCACTTTCTTATTCCTTTTCATATTACCACACTAAGGCCCCAATAACTTATCCCAGTGCACGAAAACAGGGTGTGTTCACATAGACTGACTGTAGTGTTTAAATCATCCATTCAAAGTGAATTAGTTTATTGGAAACTGCTCAGTGGAAGCAAGAAAGAACAAAGATGCTCTTTTCAAAACAATTAAAAACAAGTAGCATGATGCATACATGAATAAGCTAGGAGGATGCAGTAGCTGGGTTTTTTTTTTTACCCTTTTTTTTGGAAGTTAATTTTCCATTCATTCCTGCCTTTTTTAATCTTTGTCATTTTTGATGATACATTCCGCTTGGCACAGTGAGGGCTAGAAATCTAATGCATTTTTTAAGAGTGAAGCTACAAGCTACTTACAGAGCAGTGATTGCACTCATTTTTGTCCTATTTCTTTCTTTTTTTTGGTGTGTGTTTGAACAGGGAAATGGAAACTCTAAACATATGACCAGAGAGGACAACTGTACAGCCAATGTAGGAATATTTCATATATATATACTTATATTCAAATATATATAGTTTAAAGTGTTAGGCCTGTTGAACTGTCCGGTGTTGGAAGGCCAGCTCAGTTCTTCCGACTTCATCTAGACTTGCAGATTTAGCATCCTACAAAAAGAAAGAAAGTGCAGTGCATAAACATGAAACTTGAAGAAATAATAAACAAAATACAAAATCAGATCATTTACTTTTCTACGGTTTGCTGCCACCTCCTCCGCGGATGCCCAGCGGCTGGTTGTTAAAGAGCCCTGCCCCAGGGCGGTTGATGTTTGGGTGGGTGGGAGAAGCCACAGGTGGCTGGCCTGGTCTGATGGGTTTGGCTTTAGAGCAAGGCAAAATGATCAGTCAGTAAGGTCGGAAAACCACTCACTATGCACAAAATAACCTTAAAGTAACAGATAATCCAAAAACAAAATGAAGCATGTTTGTGCCCCTTCTTTAAATGCAGTTTATTGTCCCATAATAATCTATACATCCTACAGTATGTGTATAGTCTGTTAAAAATGTGTACATCAATAGGTATAACATCGAAGACTTTACTATCAGTTCAGCAAACTGCACTTTGAAATGAAATTTATTTGCTAACCAACACCATTAGTATCATATCATAATTAATACTCTTTAATCTAAAAATAATCTTTAACTTGTATCTAAATATTATTAATGTTGTTTGTACATGTCTTATTTTCTCTATAAACTTTAAGACACATGTCCTATCTAAGCCTAATTTGTTTCGAATGATAATATAACTGTACAGTATATCGAGTGAAACTTAAATGTATTTAGTGCCCTCTAGTGGTTGGTTGTAGTATATTTTCAGTCATTACCATGCAAGTTACATGTCCAATATTTTTTCTTCTCACAGAAGTAAAATGTTATACATTGTGCTCAAGGTATAACAACTCAAATTATGTTAATATCTCACTTACTTACAAATATGTTAAGTTATGAATATCATCACTGAGGAAGAAATAACTTCCTTTGTACCTTTATGTATGGCGATTCCTAGTAATGGGAAGTTTGAATCATTTTAGTGACTCGGTTCTTTGAATCTCATTCTTCAAAATTAACAAATCTTTTTTTGAGTCATTTAGTTCATTTAAAAAAAATTTTATCAGAAATAAAATAAAATGTTGCATTATTAATAAAAAGACCCCCAATACGTCTACATACACAAATTTTGGCTATAGTTTAAGTAATGAAAATATTACAATGCAGCTAAGGACATATCATAATAAACAGAGTAAGTAGCTCACCTCTCATATCTTCATATCTCCCAGTCTGAGTCGTTCGTTCTTTTGAATCTATTGCACCGCATAGCGTCTATGGGAGTCACGTGTCAAAAGAACGAACGACTCGAGACTCGAAGACTCACTAGCAGAACCGTTCAATTCTGTTCCCTGTGTACTGCACTGCATAGCGTCTATGAAAGTGGAGGTTTTGCGATGATTTCGCATCCGCGCCCAATAGAAAATGAACGAATCACTCTGAGACTACTCGTTCATCTGAGTCATGTTAAAGATTTGTTCAAAAAGAATGAATCGCTCATAAACGACCTATCACTAGCGATTACTCCAAGCTAATCTAACCTTGTCTCATTTAATTGTTAAACATTATTCTTGCAGTAAAAGAAACATTGTGTGTACCGATTTGTGCCGAGTGTCCCCTGCGAGCCATGTTCTTGGCTCTGACGGCCTCTTTAATGCGGTCCACCTCCTGCTGATAGCGTTTGCGGTCTCGTGCTGCATTCTCTTTGGCTTCCTTTAGTGCAGACTCCAGAGCCTTCACACGCTCGGCAGTCGCACGCAGACGTTTCTCCAGCTTGGGCAGCTCACAGCGCAGATCTGCATTATCACGCACCAGCTATACACAAAGCCACAGAGAAAGAATAATGTATGAAATGGCTTGTCATCTTGACATTTATGGAGAACTGACAAAAGAGAGAGAGAGAGGAGTCTCTCAAAAGAGTTCTTTCAGAATCACTCACTACATTCACACTTCAACCAAAGGCAACATAAGACGCACTTAAGTTTATGAATATACACCTGTACTGCAGAGTTAAATATACTGTATTTAAAGTGAAATGCAATTAAAATATTTATTTTCTTAAATGATTGAATAGCTGTGATTAATTAGAATGAGCTCAACATAAGCATTCTGATAATATCCATTAATGTGCATGGGACATGTGGGTACATACCTGCTTATGGACTTTAGTGAGCTGTTCTAGATTGTTCTCCAGGAAGGAGATTTTCTGTTTCTGTGCTGCACTGCCGCCAGTGTCATCCGAGTCCATCTCAGCACTCTGAAAAAGGAAAAAAACTTAATTTATAATACCACAAACATGTATATTAGCAATTGTATTAATGAAAAACACTTTAGAGTGAGTAATCATCCAGCCATCCAGCACTAAAGTCCCAGTGTCACTTTGCTGAAGTAGGATCTGTACACTCAAATACACCGTGATTTCAATGAACAAAAAAATTGCACAATGATAAATTACATAAATACACACAAAATTTGTAAGAAAAAAAATAATGCGTCCCAAAGTAAATGAACAAACTTTTAGGGGGAAAAAATCTTTCACCTTCTTGACCCGAGTTGCCAAGTCCTGCACAAATAATTTCCTCAGGTTATGGAGAGTTTGCAGTTCTTTAGCCTGGAGAGAATGATAAAAAGGAGACTGAGCACACAAACACACCTCATATATAATCTGAAACTCCCACTCCAATGAAAAAAACTAAAAAAGTAACTCACCACTGTCTCCTCCAGGCCCTTGAGGTCTTGTCTGGCCTGCTCTCTTCTGTCCTGCATAACCCTGTTCTCAGAAGCACACACACACACACACACACACACACACACACAAAATGAACGACTGTACAGAAAAACTCAAGCAAACACACCACTGTCAATATCAGCCATCAAGATGAATCAAAAGTTTCCTCAATCGGACACAACTGGCGTGTGTGGAAAAACACGTACGTTAGCTCATGCAGCTTGCGGCTCTTATCCTGGTCCATGGATTTTAGCTTCTCATGTTCTACACGGAGACGTTCCTGTTCCAACATGATCTTCTGGTTCATGCTGTATGCAAATAGACAGAACACAAGATGATTAAAGAAAATATATGCCAGGCGATTGTAATCCATTCTTGTTTATCTGTAGGACACTAGGGGTCTTACTCCTGCAGTTCAGTAATGAGTTTCTCCTTAGTCTCAAGTTCATCTCTCAGGCTGCTGAGCTGCTTCTGATGAGCCTCCCTGTGGTTCTGGATCTGCTGCTCCACTGCAGCCTAAACACACAAAACGCACATTTCATTTAGCTACTGATACCTAAATACTGTGTTAGTTCCATATAAATAACATCTGGCATTAAAAATCAAGAAATGAGACCTTGATGTTCTGCACGAAGATTTAATGCAACATTAAGCAGGCTTTGGTACTTGGCCTGAAAATGCATGTTGTGATTTATCCTGGTAGATAGGGCATTAAGGTTAAGCCTAACCATACCTGCAATATTTAGCGTCAACAAATCATAGCACATGTTGTACCAATTTCCATTGAGACAGAGGAAAAAGGTAAGTGTAGTGACAGACTTTGCAGAATCCATTTTAAAGTCTCTTGAAGCTGTTCTGGCAGCTCTGCTGTAACTCAACATCTTACTGGTACATTATCTTTAATCTGTCACCTGCCTGTATTCAGCTTTATATGGACTCTTTTCTTTGTAAAAAAATATTGCTTTTAATTATATTTATGTATATATATTTCTCTAAAAGTTAGAAGAGATGTTCTGCTTCATGTCTACTACGTTTTTTTGGCCTCCTGTCCCTGATCACATTTCCAGAGAGCCACTGATGAAAGCTTTTATAGTTTGTTGCAAATGCACACACAATCCTGACTGAGTCTGTCCAGGGTAGAGTAACCTAACCTAACAGCAACCTGAAATCTGCTTTCCAGAGGCAAAAGATTGTTCTAATTTATCACTGAATTCAATATTCTGTTACTTTGTGCTCTCTTCCTGGAACAAAGTCCATCTTGCATCTTGGCACTGAAAGAAAATGTTAACCTAAAATAAAGATAGAGGACAAATTACTCTCACTCATTTTTTTATACCACTTATCTGTACAGGGTTATAGGAGGCCTGGAGCCCATCATAGAAAACTTGGGGTACAAGGTGGGGTATACCAGGCAAAGGGTGGCAGGTCCATAAGCACACACACACACACTAGGCAATTTGGAAATGCCAATTAGCCTAGTCTGCATGTTTTCAGACTGTGCGAGGAAACCAAAGTACATAGAAGTACTTCAAGCACAGGGAGAACATGCAAATGCCACAGGCACAAGGCGGAGGTACAAGGTTATAGTGCTAACCGCTAAGCTGCTGTGAGGACAAATGAATTAAAACAAAACCAGGGAAAAATTACAAAATGACCCTGAAGATAAATTATCTGTAACTCAATTTGTGTCCTGTGGCTGAAAAAAGTAAACAATATTTACATTTCTATTATTTATTTTATCTATGCTTTTGAACTCAGGATTATCTGTATCCTGGCTGAAAGTATATTGTCTCGGGATCACATCACATAACTACATATGAAGGCAGTAGTGCTGCACGATTAACCATATCGCAATCGCGATGTCAGCCTATGCGATTACATTACAGCAAATGTTGCGATTATA
>JAOVVA010000054.1:10627140-10640169 GCA_028565275.1 Leiocassis micropogon | reverse complement strand
TCGTATCGCAATCGTAAATCGCAATTTTGACCTTAATAATCGCAATGTGACATTTTTCCCAAATCGTGCAGCCCTAGAAGGCAGCATCAGTTCCCTGGAGCCTATTGTATGGTCATTCGACATGCAGGTGGATGGAATATTTCACATCAGTAACACGAAGAAATGTAAGAACAAGCAATCAGTGACAAAAACACTGCTGTGGATTCATCTATTAATTAAAAAAAACAACAAAAAAAAGACCCAAAACTTTTAAATTGCTGTTTGCAACTGTAGTGCTGACTCTTAAATCTGCTAAAAAAGGCTCCTGAAAATAGAACAGCACTTTGGCAGATAGTCACTACCCCGCTGAATACAAGTGCAGAGAACGATCTCTGGATGGAAAGATTAACAATCTATGCCAGCTGCATTTGACCAAATCAATGGTCTCATTTTTAGCTCTGGTTTATAGTTGCATACCTTGACCTCATTGGCTGTCTGAATCTCATTTTCTTTCTCCATAGCATGAACTTTCTCTGTAAAAGAAGACACAGAACATAGATAAAAAATCTTTAAATACAAAGGGGAAAAAGCTCATTTCCACCAAGGCTAATTCAAATGACTTACATAAAGCTTCAACAGGGATTCCACAAGTAAAAACCTAAAGACCACAATGTACGTACCCTGTGCACTGATTTTAACAAGTTCCTCATTAAGCGAGTCAACATTTTCCTCCAGTTGCCTCTTTTTCTGTTCCACATTCTGAAGGTACTCCGTTAGAGATTTAATTTTAGCCTCATGCTACAGAAACAAAAATCAAAACATTGACAGTTAATACATTGTTCTGGACATGTAACTGGGTTGAGATAAAGAGTGAGATTTTTCCTCTAAGCTGAGAAATGTCTTAGGTTTTCTCTCGATTCTACTGCTCTAAACACCAGTTACCTGAGAGATACGGAGCTGGCATGCAGCCAGTTCCTTCTCATTCTCATCCATCTTCTTGTTGCTGTCGGTCTGAGCCGTCTCCAGTTGCTTGCTACGCTTCACTAGGGTCTTGACCTCTGACTTCATCTTACTGATGTAAAGCCTGGCCACAGTAAACTCCTCATCAATCAGCCCACTGCCTTCATGCTGCTGAGAGACAGAGAGAGATAAATAGAAAGAGAGAAAGATATGAGAAAGAAAAGTCAAATTAAAAAGGAGAGATACAAAAAAACAAGCAAAAGTCAAAGAGCAAGTATTGCTACTGGCAACACACAAAATAATCTTGTTTAGTTTGGTTACCTTGACACCAAGCATTCAGCAGATGTGTTGAAGCACAGCCATACTGTGACTTACCTTTATGTCATTGCTACCCACAGCAATGCCAATCTCTGTCAGGTCCTTAAGCAGTGATGACATCATCTCAGTCACCCTCTTCTTCTGGTGGTTGGTCATCTCTTTTAGCTTCTGCAGCTCAGAGTCTAAAGAGGCTAAAACACTCTGAGGGGGGAGAACAGGCAAAACTATAATGAACAACACTAAGGAAAAAAAAAAAAAATCAATATTAGTACATCATTTAATTTTTTATTTATTTTTTTGTTAAGGAGTTAAGTGTACAGCTATAGAATGATTACTAAAATCTTGTCCATCACGCAGTGAAACTTACAGAGCCACTAAATTGATGTGCAAATAGTTAAAACGGGACTTTTGATGAAATTTCTCATGAATAAAGGCATAAAACTGATGAAGACCTTAAGCACAGAACACTGATGAGACTGTTGGTCGCAGTAATAAAATTGAATGATGCCAAAGTTAAAACAAAATTGAATGATGCTAAGTCAACTAAACTGTACGTCTACTGACTAAGATGGCTGAGCGCTCACTGCAGTAAACATTCAGCCTGATCTTTGGAGAAAAAAAATAAATAAACAAATAATTGATGGATAAAGGACGCGTAAACGACGTATCTGTCCATGGGAACTGTAAATAATCTCATTTACAAACACCACTTGCACATTACAGGAACATCAGCTGGCTGTTACTGACACATCCCCTGTACAGTCCTGACATCGCCCCAAGCCATTTCCACATGTTTGGGCCGTTAAAATTGTTCCTGATAAGAGGTCTTACTCTCAAAACTGTTATTATTAATAAGTCCCAGTTTCCCCTCATATTAGCCCTTTAATGAAATTGGCCAGTTGTTTGCAGTTGTTCCCTGATGAAAGTGCTAACCCGATCAATACTAGTGAACTCTTTATGGCAAAACAATACACGAGACCTAAAGATCCTGTCCACATCATTCAGATATCATGTAATGGTGACAAATAGAAATCAAACCTGTAATGACTTAAACTGAAGTCCGAGGTGAACATACAACTCGACCAATTCACAAAACTAACATTTAACCTGCTTTTTTTTAATTTGTTTTTTATTTTTTAAACACATGTCCCTTAAGAGCTCCATAGAAATTATGCTACCAACTCTGCAATTAAAACCTTTCTTAGAACTACACACACAATATTACTGCTTGGTTTCCTCTCCATAGCAGTTTCTCTGCTGTGCTTAACTGTGTATGCTTTCAATCTATTTTCAAAGATATAGAATGACTGCCTGCACACCGATTTCTGGTTGAGTTCCTCACTGAGAGTCTCAAACTCCTTGGTCTTATCCTCCACCTCCTGGCTCTTCTGGTCGTAATTCACAGCAAGCTCCTCCAATGCCTGCAGCACCTCCTTCACCTCCTCCTTAGACGCTTCGTTCTCCAATTGCAGACGCATCAGCTCTGCCTGCAGGTTATCGTGGTCTCTCCGTGATGAAGCCAGAAGCTACAGAGCACACACATTCATTAATGCAATGAAGACATCCTACAGGCACACACACCGCCCCTACAGGTTGTCACAGTTTTACTTAAACAAAGCTAACAGAACCGACACAGATTGTAAAATAAAACCTTGTAGAGAATCTCACCTCCTCCTGGTCCAGCATCTGCTGCTTAAGCTTCTCAGCCAGCTGCGACTGCTGATTTATCTCATCATCCTACAACAGGCAAGACAGCAAGAACGGTAGACATACAGACACAAGGAACAGATTATATATTGAGGTAAAGTGAGAAATCAAACAGGACAGCTGTTTAAAATACAACACTCAAAATCATTTACCTTATCATCAAGCTGCTTATAGAGTTTGGCCAGCTCAGCCTCACACTTCTCTCTCTCTGTGTCTGTCAGACGCACTCCAGGGATGTTGGGAGTGGAAGCTATCTTGTCATTATTTATAGTGTTATCCAGAGCCAATACCTCAGCGTTGGCCTTTTCTTTATCGTACTGCTCATCAGCCGGCACGGTCTCACCTAAAAGCAACCACGCAAACCTTAGAGCCAGATTAAATATAAGGCCAATTTATATTGTTCTCCGAAGGAATGCTTCATCATAACTAGTGTGTACAGGATTTTACCATTCCTCCAGCGGTTGAGTTCATTCTCCAGCCAGGTGATGGTGTTACGGAGAGTCTTGTTCCTCTCCTTCTCCTTCTCATATTTTTTCTTCCACTGTTCTGCTGTCAACTCCACATTGACAGTCACTGTGTTCTTAATGGTCTTTGCCCTGAAAACAGCAAAAGACACACAGACCAGTATGTCACTCCAACTTTTCTCCTCTTTTGAACGGTCAAAGGAAGATAATAGTCACTATACAACAGAGATTGTCTATTTTCTCACACAATATTTCAGAAGAAGGTAGTGGCAACTGCAGAATGGATGAAATTATACAAAAACTAGCCATATATTTCACTTTTTAAACAGCAGACTCTCTACTGGAGCTAATCTCATGCGTTTACGTAAATAATTCACCAGAAGGCAGACATTCATAGACGTTTCTTCCCTACATTAACCTTTTTTGGTCTAATTTGCAAGTTTTTAATGCAAAACTTAAATTGAAAAATAGTTTTAATAGGATCAGACAGACAAGTACAGGTTAACTCTCGGCTTCAAGTTCAAAACATAATCGTATGTCCTATGGTCATAATTGATAAATTACCTGTCTTACATACATAAATAAATGTGTTATGTATAGAAGATCTAGTTGCTTGTAGGACAATTCATAATAACAACTAATGTCTGCACATTAAAGGTAACCATTCAGCCAAATTACTTACTTATTTGGGCCTTTGTAAGCAAGAAACTTAATGTAGCTGGACTTTTACCATTTAACATTAGTTATATATTACCCCTGTAACAGAGGGTGTTTAAAAAATGTTAGAGCTGACTGTATCCATCATGGAACGAAGTTGCATAGTTCCAGAATCAGGATTTCACACTTCTGTCCATTCAGTCTGTCACTAATGTCAATAACCAGATAAAGTTTTCCAAGTCAAATGTCTGTTAACATATTAAGTTTATTACTACTGTCTCAGTTTCCTTAGATGTGCGGGTTTATGTTGTGTGTCCTCACCGCTGACCAAACATCAGTGTAGATTTGGTCTCAGCCTCATTAAAAGAGGAGGGGGAGCAACAGATGACGATGGTAGTCCTGCAGTTGCCGCCAAGAGAGTCCTGAAGAATCCTAGTCATCTTACTGTCTCTATACGGAACATATGTCTGACAGAGACATGCATATCATATTAATGAAATGCCAAAGGAATGGTAGAGATTAACTTTATGTACAGCAGATATCATATTCCCCACACTCACCGATCCTTCAGCCAGTGCAGAAATGACATTTCCCAGTGACGAGAGGGACTTGTTAATGTTTTTGGCTTCGTCCAGCACAGCTCCTTCTGCTCCAGTTTTACTGACCTAGACAAACACAAATAATCAGCATAAGAGAAAGCAAGATTGAGACAACCACCGACTATTAGGAACTCGGTCAAATCTGAAATGGTGACGATGTTTACCTTCTCACTGCCAGCCAGATCAACCAAATACAGCTTCCCACTCAGCTTTTGCTCTGTCTGTGTGTTCTCCTGCTTTACATTAATCAGGAAGATACTGTGACTCCTAGAGCTGTGCTCATTCATGTCTAACAAACAAGGAAGAAAAAACAAGCTGTTACTTCCATGTACATAATAATAATAATTTTACTATGCAACCAGGGAAAAAAAGTGAGGTTTTTTTTGTGGTTAATCCAACATTAGTCACAGCCAAATCAGACCAGCTGCAATGTTTCCACACTAATGGTAGTGATTGAATAGGGAAGGGGAAGAGGTTACATATGCTTCCTCTGTGATGCATACATCACCGCCCTGCTTTGTTCTGTGCGATCACTCATGCAACATGGATAGCTTGTCAGTGAAACAATTCAAGCTTAAGTAATTTGCCTGACTCCCAGGAAAGGCCAGGAATAAATGCAGAGCTCTTAATGCATCCCTAGGTATTTAAAACTCTCCAGTAACCGCGAATCAACATGGAATCCGACAACACTTCCTGTCTGATGTTTATGATTAACACCAATCAGTGGTGAGATTTACAAGATAACTAATATTCCCTGGGTAATTTCCTCAGGAAAGCAAACTTCAAAAACATTTTGTTTTCTGTTAAACTTTCCCAGAAACTCAGGAAATAGAATGCTTAATCTTAGCCTTCTTTAATAAACAAGTCAATCATATACTGAGATGATGGGTGCTTCTAGCTATACTCATACAGCATGCAGAGAAAACGAGGGAGAGAGTGAGAAAGGGGGGAGAGAGAGTGAGAGAATATAATAACTCATAACTGCAGCTGTGACCAATTTTTCCTTGTAGTTTATGTAAAACTTTAATCAGATGCAGCACTACTGCTGAGATTTTTAAACCATTATTAATATGTTGAAAATACTCAATGACTAAAACTGTGCCTAAAACACATAGCAGGTGGTCTACTACCCACAGGATATCTGATAAGTGGTGGTCATAAGGCCTGCAGTGATCTTTAACGAGTGGACAGCAACAGACGTGGAACGGGAATCTGACAAAACTGTGGGCGAGTGCTGATACATGATATATTAAATTAACGGGCAACTCATTGTTTTTGTGAATAGAAGAAAAAGTGCTTGGGCATACTTGTCACAGCAACATGTCTGTTGGATTTGCCCTCATCAATGGTGTCCATCACCTCCTCTGGGCTGCAAACAAAGCGCTCAGTGCAACCCTGCACAAAGAGAGAAAGAAACACACCATGAATTACCCCTATTTATCCCTAAACACAACCAGCCACCCAGTTTTCCTCTTCAATGCCACTGTTTGGGTATCATATTCACCTTGACATATGGGACTCTGTTCTTGTCCTCATGCACAGACAGATTAGTCTTGGACACTGTAAGAGACATGGGAAGAAAAAAAAAACCTAGTCATTATACATAAAGGAAATTACACTGTGTTATCCCTTACTACAAAAGTGATCTAAGTTCTAATAAAGCTTTGATATAAAATCACCAGTATAATGAATGACAGTCTAATTATAAGCGGCGTTCAAGTCAAACTGGGACTTTTAATTGTGTTTAGAAAGTTCTCTCAGTACGCAGGAACTCCTTTATTGGCCCAAAATGTGGAAATGGCGAGATCGGGAATATAGAGGGGATATAGCAATAAATTCATGCCAAGTCCCTGTAATGTGAAAGTTGTGTCTGTGAATGACTGCATGCACAGTTCCCACAGACTTTTATGCAAGATGGTAACAAGTTATTCTTTGATGTTGAAGAATTAGTTGGTCCACTTGCTGAACGGTCAGGAGAAGAACTGCAGTGAGGCCAGAGCCACCTCATCAATGAGTCATTCATTGATGTATAGCCTTCCTTTAAAACATTTACACCTTTCAGATGTTTTACTGTGGCTAAGAGTCTCATCACAATACTGTGCTTGAAGTCAATGCCAGCTTCACACCTTCATCCACAAGAAATTCCATCAAGTACCGGTTTGACTCGAACGCCCCGGGTAGTTACTTTAAGCACCAGGATTATAATCAGTGAGCTGTGGTTACAGCAAATAACATCGGTGTTACACTTACCATCCAGCAAGTCTCTGATTTTATCCAGGTAGATTTCGAAATAGGAGACCTAGCAACAAAACCAATCAAGTTTACTACAATCACTCATGAAGTAATTAAATGCTACTATGCTTTATACACTGTGCGCCTGGATCTGCTCATGGTCCAGCTTATTTACCTTGATATGGAATTCCAGGTTTTCATCCATGGAGTAAATGTAGTTAAATATGTCCTGTACAATACGTGGAATGATTCCCATTTCATCCGGGTCATGCAGGTTACCCTAAATAAATAAATAAATAGACAAATGTGTACCCCGAGCACTGATTGTAATGCATTAAAAATTAGTAATGCACAGCCACAGCTACATACCTCCATAGTATGTGTTTTTCCAGATGATGTCTGTCCATAAGCAAATATTGTACCATTATAACCTTCGAGCACATCTATAAATGGAGGAAAAGAGATCACATTGAACATGAGAGACTCTTCCTATTGAAGACTCTTCCTTTTAGTTCATTCAGTCATTTTATGTTGTGCAAAACACTAAGACAGATTATGATGCAGTATATGTTCTTAGCCAAGTCTGACCTCAGTTTTCTCGAACACATTCCTCACCTTTGACAATCTTCTGAGCGCATGCATTGTACACCTGCTCCTGGCTAGTGTTGGACTGGAAAACCCGATCGAACATGTACGGCTTTCCCTGAAAAAAACAAGAAAAGAAGGTTCTGAATAACACTGCATCTGTCTCCATGTTTGTGTTTACTGTGTCCACATATAAAAGATCATTTGTATTAAAAGACAGCATATAAAAGACTCTCTTTATTCAGACACGGTATGTGTAAAAGCAATTGTAGCTGGCTGGCAATAAACTGTATCTTTGGCTAATCAGCTGACTGCAGTCATGAGGCATTGCAATCACAGTAAAACACAGGGACACAAACTGTTTAGCTGCGTGGTGCCGGCTGAATTCAGCAATTACTATTTAGAACTCTGCAATAAAATGAGTCTGTGATTAGGCAAACTCTGTTAATGATTGTTAAAGGCCTGTTACAATCCCAGCAGCTGTTTTAAGCTTTGCTTATTCATGTTTAGTACAAAATGGTTTTTATTACGGCTCTCACAATGGTTTGAACGACCATCCCGATGACGATGCAGCAGAAACATTTAAAAGCATGACATGGTTAAAGAAACTTCACTGTGTGGATCAGCAGGAAGGAAAAAACAAGGGACACTACCGCAAACATATTAGGCAAATACCTGGAAGAAACATCTGGTCAGGCATTCAAAAAGATGACAATACTCAGAAATGATCATACAATAAACCTATTGTGATGATTACAGGCCAAAACATGCTCCAACAATTTTCAAAGGGGGTTAAATTGACCTGTTCAAATACCAGAGGGCCACTCCTCCAGTGTACATTTTTTGCTCGTGCCTTTTGTTTGTGGCCATGACTACCGCTCAGTAAATTAATTTGCAGGTGTAGTTGTGAGGGGAAAAAAAAAACCAAAAAAAAAAAAAAAAAAAAAAAAACCTTTCATTTTACATAACTGCGTTAACACAGGTCTTGCCAACATCAGATGGAGGGAAAAACTGTCATGTCACGCCGCATTTGCATCATGGCATTGTTTCTTCCTGAGAGACTTTATAATCCAATGGAAGTGGTCTGATAGTTAAATTCATAAGGAAAAACGCTACACGATTGGCAGGGCGAATTTCTTTCAGAAGCAAAACAGATTCAGCTTCAGTCAAAAACAGACTAGGCGTGTATGTTTAGCAAAGTCAGGCACTGCTTCTGAAATGTGCAGCGGCACAAGTTTTAGAATTACCAGCATTGACTGAATCAGCGATCAGCTCGGGAAACAGGTGTAACCTGACATAATCGCCCATTGTGGAAAAGGTGGATAACTCGCACTAAGCGATCTGTACAAAAGGAACCTAAAGTGGAGTTTGTTTGAATAGTATGAGGACACCACACTGTTCTCTAGAAAGGTTCAGCAGCACAGGATGTATTTAGTGCGATCACTCTGATGTCAATTATGTGACTTTATCGAGGTTGGATAAAAAAAATAATAAATTGTGTGTGCAGCCAAACAAATCACTTTGTTGCATAAATGATGGTCCAAGAAAGTTAATCGCAGGTCAACGGGGGAGTGAAGACAAGTAACTCTTATTTGGTGTCAGGATCAAAATGCATTCATTGACGAAGACTTCAAAACACTTCTTTAAGGTTCTCTGTACAAGGTCATCTGCAAAATGCCATAAATGTAAATGTAAAGTGTGCCTAGTGAGAGTACGTCCTCATGCACAAACCACAGAGCCACGTTTTGCCCTGAGGCCGGACTTGAGATAAACACACCATAAGCGTCAGACCAAAACTCAGCAGACCACTGTTCCTCTCCTTATCTGCATAATTACAGGCTAATTATTTATTCTAGTTGATGCTGACTGGTCAGTCACACTGTTTAATATCATTGATGAACACACAGTAACTTATTTGGGGCTGTCTTTTTTTTTTTTTTTTTTAACTCCTTGTTAACCTTGCCAACTGACCAAACCCATGCAAACAAGCTAAATAAATGAATAAATAAATAAACCCAAAGAAATGTATCAAATGGTACTGATTTAATCATGAACCTGGGTAGAATGATAAGAAAACACAACACTATAGATCGTTGATGCTCCTGAATATTATTCTACCCCTGATCTTGCTTGATTCATGGTCTTTGAGAGAGAGAAGGATGCAGAGCAACAGACGATCATATTTTAATAACAATTACAAGCGGTCTGGAAGCAAGTGATTTATACTGAAACTTTATTCCTGTCTGACCAGTGTCAAGCATACTTGAGTGTTTTTATTTTATACTTGCTAACTTCACCAGACCACCCCCTCCGTCCACACCAGAGATTTGTCTACGCAGAGTCCCATTAAAGAAAAGATGGAAGGACAGTAGTCACACTTTCCCATGCAACCGGTTTCTCTGTTTAAGTCTAAAACAAAGGCTTTATCAGCTACAATGCAGGAAAAAAAAAATGATACTAGCCAGATCCATATACAAATATATGACAGCAGACACAAAGACAACAGTAACTCAAATAACATTGCATTAAAACCAAGGTATTATAAAGAGCATCTCTGAACACACAAGATATCAAACCTTAGGGCAGATGAGCTACAACAGACCACACCGGTTGCCGCTCTGCATTTCTGATGCGACATTCAGTCAGTCAAATCACTGCAATGTTCAAGAACCCAGTTTGAGATTACTTTAGTTTTTCGACACATTTTATCCTGCGGTCATAAAGGGATGGACTTGGTTTGCAACAATACTCAGGTAGGCTACGGCTAGGCAAGGGGTTCTTGATCATTGCAATGAGTTCACTGGACTCTGGTCTCCACAGTGACCAGGTCTCAATCTAAGAGCAACATGTGGTGGAATGGGAGAAAAAAATCTCTTAGGAATGTTTCCAGCACGTTGCTGAATCTACGCCATGAAGAAGTCAGGCAGTTCTAAAGGCAAAAGGGGGTGCGGGCCAGTAAAACCAATGCAAGCGGCCAGTGAGTGTACATATGTGTGAATGCAAAGTTAACAGAAAGTAGGCTGCTGCGCTGTTCATAAACCAAAATGTGCTATACTTGATGTTGGAAGAGAACATCTAGTCCTTGGTACATGTGGCACAAAAAACCGCTATGGTGTCTTCTGAATTAAATTTTACTTGATTTTGTCTATAGAGTCCTTTAAAATATATATAAATAAATAAATAAATAAATAAATAATGTGCAAAAGCAAACAATGTGCAAATTGTGTGTTGTTGCAAGAGTGGAAACATCCATCTTTTCAAATCCTGATGATGGAAACCTACAGCAAAATTGGCCACACTCTCTGGCTGGGTGGGTGGACTGACATGTAATTTCACACGCACATGTGTGTGTGTGTGCTCATGTACGGGGAAGACTGCAGATAACATTTTTCCCTGATGCAGCATAAGCAACACTGGCTGGCTTCACACATTTCTGAGGAAGCATGTACCAGTCTTCACCCTCCCTGGCTGCTGGATGTTATGTGACAGAAGAGTTTGCTGATAGGTGGGAGGTGACCAATAACAAATTATGCAGAAAGCAACAAGAAAAAAAATAAATGCACATTGTTTATCATTTAAACAAATGGTTAAAACATTATGGTTAAATTGTTTGTTGTTTCATGTGATCTGGGAAATAAAACCACACCATAATACATTACATAATGTGAAATACAGCATAATGTCTTGGTGAAATTACCAAAATATTGTACAATTTTGTACGATGTACTAAACAAGTGAATTTCCTGCTATTTCCAACCCTGAGACTCATGACGGGTCTGATTGTCTGTCTCTTTTGCAGGATTTCAGGACTACTGACAGCAGCTCAGGAATTCTCTCTTATACTTTTTTTCCTCCTCCCTTCCCCACATAGCAGGAAAATCACCATGACGTGTTGGATTCGGGCCTTCCAAGATGGGAACGGATGAGCCCTTGTCTACAATTTTGCTTGATCATTGAATTTTGCATCATGCTGGCAAAAAGGAAGGGTGACTATCCTCATATACGAGAGATTATCTCATTTAAACACCAGTAATACAGGGCTAATAACTTCTATTCTGTCAAAATGACATCAGGAGAATGCTTAAAATTCAAAATCAGCAGGTAATTCAAGCAGTATACACCATAGTGTGTTTATTCGCTTGACAAAATGAAACATCAAGACTTGGATCTTCCTTATTAGTTGACAGTATATAGCTCAATGTGAAGTGAAATTGCATTGTAACTAGTAATAAAACTATACCACAGCTGTGCACTGTGTTATAACTGCTCCAATAATAAAAATATATTACACAACTCCAGTTCTGAATGTTTAATAGTATAAATATATGAAATAAAACCCATCAAATGTTCATAACCGTTCTTCTGTCGTTATGGGGAAAGTAATCATGTCTACACCATCACACCTCTGCAAAATAAAGCTGATGCGGCTGACTCGTCTCTCGGGTAGGCACACAGGTTCTTTTTTTTTTTTTGTAAGATTATCTCCTAGGCCTTTTCCTGACAGCTTATCCTCATACAGCTATTAGTTCATCAAAACGCATTTTAATTTAACATACAATGCTCTGGGCTAATAATTACACAGCCCAGTAAAGTGCACACAATGGAGGGCAAAACTACAATGACTGACATTAAAACAAGAAGTCTGAACATGAATAAGAGGAAAACAGACACCCATCACCCAGGATAAGGGAAACGTGTCTCCGCCCCCACATCAGATTTCAACCGAAAATGTTAGAATTCACTCAAACGAGGATTATTAGAAGTACATTAATTGCAAGAAGCTTCATTAAACCAAAGTCTGATTAAATATTAAGTGCAGATCAGTGCAAAGGTTAGCATACCCTAAAAAAGGGGGGGGGGGGAATTAAAGTAAAAAAAACAATGGGGGATTCACAGTTTCAGTTCCTGCATTAAGTGAATGTTGTACATTTCTGACTTCAGGCACAGCTTGGTCTCATTTCACATGCAGAAGTTCTCTGATAACACTGCCATTGTGGGTTGCATCAGGGATGGACGAGAGGAGGAGTATAGGAACATCGTGGAGGATTTTATAACCTGGTGCAGATGAAATCATAATAGACTTTCGTCAGACTGTGTCCACACTACTACAGGTTACCATTGAGGAAGGTGATGAGGAAATTGGACTCTTAGCCATCTGCAAAATGCTAGTACAGAGTTCTACTGATCAGTGCTGGCTGGTATTCTCTTCTATTCTGTAATTCTGTAGTGTGTTGGGGAAGGAACTTCAAAAAGTCACATGATTGGAATAGTTATGGCAGCTGAGTTGGCTTTAAGCTTGACTTACTAGAGCTGGTGCTGGAAAGGAGGTCTTTAAACAAAATGCTGTCCAGCATGTCCAACACGAGTCACCCACTGTATGGAGCTTTCACCAAACAGAAGAGCATGTTCAGTGACAGACTTCTAACACAGAGCTGCTCTACTGACCATACTCTAGGGACTATCTGACCATTTTGATTCATACACATTCAAATTCCATACAAACTTAAATAATTCTTTTGATTGTGTAA
>JAOVVA010000054.1:10611776-10627040 GCA_028565275.1 Leiocassis micropogon | reverse complement strand
TTCTTTTGATTGTGTAAAGCTGCTTTGGGACAATGCCAATTGTTAAAAGCGCTATACAAATAAAATTGAATTTAATTGAATTACTGACAGACCCAGGAAATCCTTTGTTCCTAGGGCCAGCCGCTGCTTTAACTCCACTTTAGGGTGCCTGGGGACGTGATTGGGATTCTTGGTCATGAGGGTCCTTCAACCACAACTCATCCTCGGTTATACATACCTCTCCTACGTAACAGACGACGGTCTCCACTCACTTTTTGCACTGCTGCCATGAGAGATCTCCCACATGTGTACTTTTTTTGACTGTATGAACTACACATTGTAACTACTGTATATGCCTACTGTGTTACTATCCTTGCTACTGAATGTTTGGAATTTCCTTCAGGATCAATTCAGCATCTATCCCCCTAATGAAAGCTTTAAATAATAAAAAATATTTCTGAATGTGATCCAATTACTCTTGTACGTCTCTGCGTCCCTTTTAAAGGAGCCACAACAATCAGTGGCGTCAATCATGATTTTGGATTACTTCAGCGTCTAGGCACCTTGAGGCGTTTTTGTTTGAACTCTGGTACTTCTGATCTTTCATTAATCTTTGTTCATTCTTCTACGCAGTTATCTGTCAGATGTCACACACTGCCTGCTTTAAAGTCATGAAAGAAGAAAAAAAAACCTTTGAATTTCTGCTTTTCAGACTGCACCTTAATTTATAACTTCTTATAAAAAAAAATTCTGGATTTGTGCGTGTAAACTGCACACCATATGGACACTTCAAACGTTAAAACTGGATGGGGATGCAAACTTTTGCACTTGAGTACGCAACACGTCTGAATGGGTCGTGACCACAGACCAAACACATTTACGTAATTCCTCACCTTTTAGTCAATTAGCACAAGTACGACCACTAAGTGGTATTTGATTATAAAAGGGGTAAATGATAAGGCTTTATGTTTTCTTTGTCTAACTTGCCATGAGAGATTAAAGTAGGCCAAGTGCTGGATGATGGACAAGCCGCAGCTGTGATGCTGTGCCAACTGGCTTCGGCTACGTTAATCAAGATGCCGGACAAATCATGAAAATATACATTTCATCATTCTTGCTGATGTGTTCTCTGGTTGAAGCTTTAATACGTTTCACACTCATTAGCAGTGTTACCGCTGGCGACGTTACCAATGCACCAAGCGAGAGCGGATGAATAAAAAAGGCCGATAAGTTGCGGATATGTGGGTGGCGAACCGGTTAGCTATCTCCAGATCAGCTGAAAGAAATAAAATACACCCTGTGCGCGTTTCTAATCATTAATCACTGATCTTGAATTCAACCGGCATAACCAGCGTTAGCTTGCTAGCTTTGTCTTGTCTTTCGTCGCAGTGTTTGAAAGGCAGGGCCAAAGGATGATGCTACACATCTGACCAGGCTTGCTAGCTAGCTAGCTTAGCCTCGCTTGCTAAACGGCTACGGTTAGCTTGCTACACAGTCAAAAGTTAGCAAGCTAAGTATGAAGTCATTCATGGACAACAATTGTCGCCCGTTATCGCGATTGTAGCTAGCGACTTAGCCGGCAACTCGCAATACCTGTGACCAGTGCAAACGTTAACTGGTTGTCAAGGTTACAATAAAGACATGAGAATTTAATTTAACTAGCGTATTATGGTAAATATTACTACTAAAATGTTACGTGTTTAAACCCTGTGGTTTACCCACACCGTTGCTTGAAGAAGGTTTGGGAATTGGCTGGCCTACAATGGGCGAGCTTCCGTTTAGCAACGTAGCTCCAGCTAGCTAGCCAGCTACAGCCAAGGGTACAGTCGAGCTAGCAAAAAAAAAAAAAAACCCCGCACACTGACATTTCCGCCGACTTACCCCAACCACCACGTTGTCCTCTGCTTGAAATTTGGGAATATATCTGTCCCCTCTTTCCACCTCGGCATTGTTTAGTGGCCTAAAGCGGCACATCACTTTGATGGTGCACTCCGCCGGGTCCGCCATCTTTCTTGCCCCAGAGCTGATGGGGTGTCACAACACTGCCGAGATCCTGCTCCAGGAGGAGGCCGCGCCCCGCCACGCGCTGTGCGAGCTCACAACGCACACGTATATTCACGTGAGGCGTTCTCGAAAAGATAAATATGAATATGTTTTTTTATTTTCAAGTCTTACAGCCCCCCTAATCCTGAAGCCATTGCGGGGTGTGTACCTGAGACCGCACGCTAAGCTCAGACCCTCCCTCTCCCTCGCCCTCTCTCTCTCTCTCCGGCGGAGCTCGGATGCTCGGTGACGTCACCGCTGTGTCCCAAGGGGGCGGTTGCGTCTCATAACAACAATCACGAAAGCAAATCTCACACATTCATTATTAGAACTATCACGATCTTACTGTCTAGTCGTTCCTGCTAAGAATGCACGACTGCCACGTCGTAAGGTCATGTTTTGACTTCCGCTCGCTGTCACTGTATATAACCGTTAACAAAACTCGCAAACTAGCCATTACCTCATTCAGCTGTCATCATCTCTGTGGAATTGGGCCTGGCCACATTCACATGGGAGGATGAACCGGGGACACGGATACATGTGTGACTGAGAGACCAACATGAACTTACTGTATTTAAAAAAAACTACACTTGATCACTCATTTATTACTTGATCTGTATTATGCATAGCTACAAAACAACACTAGGGCACATGTTCTTAACCTTTCTTTTTTTCTTTTTTTTTTGGAGCCAGCCCATAAATGGTGAGGGGAAAAATCTAGAAATCTTGTTTTGACTGCAGCAGAGCAGTCTTAACTATTCAAATATTAGGCACTATGGTGACCTAACGAATAAGGCATCTGACTTCGGATCAGAAGATTGAGGGTTCGAGTCCCTTCGCAGTTGTTTTGGGGGCAGTGGTGGCTCAGCCTGTTATGGCTCTGGGTTACTGATTGGAAAGTCAGGAGTTTTAAGTTGCCACTGTTGAGCCCTTGCGCAAGGTCCTTAACTCTATCTGCTCCAGAGTTGCTATATTCTGATTCACTATGTGCTCTGACCCCAGCTTCCTAACTGATATATGTGAAAAATAAATAAATAAAATTCACTGTGCTGGAAGGTACATGAGACAAATAACTGAATCTTATTCTCCAGTACCATTTACACCTTGGTCAGAGTCATAGGGGATCAGAGCCTGCAACAACCCAGGAACACTGTGTGTGTGAGGCAGAAATTATTATTTTTTTTATAATTGAGAAATATTGCTTAAACATGCTCAAAAGCCTTAGGCACATTTCGATACTTTGGCAGTCATGCAGTGGTTTTGTGAGATGTGATTGATTTTTTTTTTTTGCTTATTCTTTTTACAGGGTTTAACAAAAATATTGCAATTACCATTTAGGATTCACAGATATTTGTACTAGACATGCTTATATTTATAATTTTATTAGGTTACTCAGTAGCTATTTTTAACATGTAAAATTACAAATATTAGGTGTTTTTTTAATGCTTGGTTGTAATCGTTTGAATCCAATAAAAGTCATGGATATTATAAAAATGCTGAATTTCCTCCTTGAGCTGCTTTGCCAGGCACCTCCAGTTCCTGCTTGTTTGTAGTTTTTTTTTCCGCTTTCAGTTTTGTCTTCACTAAGTGAAAAGCTTGCTCAGTTTGGTTGTGGTCAGGTGACAGACACAACACTTTAACAACATTCCATTTCTTTGCCTTGGGTTGCTTTTGTGGTGCATTTTGGGTCACTAACTATCTGTTCTGTGAAGTCCTGTCCTACCAGTCTAGCAGCATTTGACTAAATTTGAGCAGAATTCACCCTGCTACTCCTATTGACATTCTCAATAAACACCAGTGACCCAATTCCATTGGCAGCCATACAGTACATGCCCAAGCCACAACAATGCCTCCACCATGTCTTATAGATTATGTGATATGCTCCATATACTTCTGTTCCTGTATTGCTGGTACAAAGTGGTCTTGTATTAGAACAGAACTGGGCAAACATTTTGATAGTGTTTTCAACAAAGTCTAATCTGACTTTCTGTTCTTAATTATTAACAGTTGTTTACACCTAGAATTAAATAATCTGCACATTATTGATTGCTTGCTTTGACCATGATATACCTATAGTATTCTTGACTTGACTAGATTTTTTTTTAGAAGTGATTTATTTAATGAAAGAAAGAATTTTGTGATCATCCACTTTAGTTCCTCTTTCTAACGCTTTTAAATATATTTAATACAGTTCAAAACAAAGAAGTGCAGTGGAACAAACTCGGGTGATTAGCGACTAGTCACAAGCACAAGTCTGTAGGATATTACACACAGAAGTTGCTAAAAGGGCCTAAAAAAGTCACCAAATCTAGTGAGAGTCTTTAAGTTGGCAATATTGGCGGGGACACACCCTGAATGGGATATCAATCTATTCCAGGGCATCCTGCACGCACACAATGACAGACTCACACCAGGGGCAATTTAACATAACTGATCCGGCTACTGACATGCTTTTGGAAGTTGAAACTGAGAATTGAGAGGAAGAACCTAGATTAATTCTATGCAGGCACAAGGAGACTATTCACAGAAACTATGCATGGACATGAACCTGAGGTTAGGATCAAACTTACAATTCTGCATCTTTAAGGCAGCTCTGTAACAGACCAGTATCACGATCATATTTATTTGATGAGGTGTTTATATTCCTGTAAACACACGAGCCAGACCCAAATCAGTTTCACTTGGTTATAATGATGCATCTGAAACATTGGATGAAATTATTTGTTGTCCTGAAGCTACAGTCCAAGTCAACTGAAATGAAACTAAACTAATTTATTATAGGTTGCAACTGCAGTTCAAGTTGGCATTATGTATGCTTTTTATGTATGCTGTAAAGAGTTGAAGAAATTTCTGTTCGTTTTTGAGGGACAAGTAAATTGGACTTTGACTATGATCTATGATCATTTAAGCAGGCCTAAGCATAATAAGTACTTCCTATATGGCGTTTGATCAAAGCTTAATGTTATATTTGAAAAAATAATTACACCATTGACTTTCTCAAACTAGATGTTTTTTCGGCTCTATAAAACCAATTGCAGCATGCTATTCCCCTTGATCAAACACAAAACTCAGTTATTGATCAAACACAAAGCAATTATGAATTGCAGTCATTTGCAGCGGCAACAGTGGCAGACCCATGGAGTTCCAAGCAAACGCCTATATTTGTTTTGATCCCGAGTCTAGAAACTGGGCAAACAACTCTGTATAGATATGATGAAACCAAAATCCTGTTCTGTTATACATGACTGAGTTCAGCAATCTTTGTGTTGAGTCAGGAGACTATTTTACCATCAAGACCTGTAGGGCTAGGACTTGATCTCTATTGTTGCAAATACAATAAGATACAAAAGGTTTTGGAGGAAGTTTTTTCAGTGAGGGCAGCTTTTACTGAACGCTTACTTTACAAGCTAAAGCTCAGGATCTGTGCAATAGTATAGGCTTCATAGGTCAGGTTTCATGCAGGTTATATAGGTTATCGGTTTCACAATAGTTATAATGTAACTTGTAACTTGTAATGTAGTTTTTTTTTCTGGATATTTACATTGTTCTATTATTAATTATTATGGTCAATATATTGTTGGGGTGGTGTAAAATTACATATAAAATTGTTGCCTATTTAACTAAACCTATAAACCTGTGTCTTACATTTCTTTCATTTGTTTTCCCTGCTTTCAACACACCTGATTTACCTAATCAGCTATTTAACATCCCTTTCTGAATTGAACTGGGTGTGATAGATCAGAGAAAACACTCAAAAGGACAGGGGCTGCTTCAGGCCAGGCATGGGAAATTGCACATTAGGCAAACAAGGCAAACAGACTACAAAGAAGAGTGAATGTGTTTGTGTGTGTGTGTGCCAGTAGGAAACCAGGGTGAGAAACAGGAAGCTTGTTCAGCAGGTGGAAATATGGGAGCGGTGGCGTATGGGAGCGGATGTATTTTCAGCGGGATGCTGAACACTGGTTGCATTAATTCCATATGGCATGGTGGGTTTCCTCCAGGTGTTCCGGTTTCCTCCAACAGTCCAAAGACATGCAGATTAGGTTAACTGGCATTCCCGAATTGGCCGTAGTGTGTGTGTGTGTGTGTGTGTGTGTGCTCTGCAATGGATTGGAAGGGTGTACCCCGGCTCATGCCCAAAATCTCTGGTTCCACGGCAACCGCGTCTCTGTACAGGACAAGAGGCATAGAAGATGAATGTATGAATGTGGGGCCCAAAAATGAATACTAACTTCAATAGTTCTTATCTATGCCCTTTTTTTGTTTAAAAAATTAAATCAAATTAGGGCAGCAGTGTGTAGTATTATGTTTCCTCTAAAGATGTCAGTAGTCGCAATATGGTTGATGATATCATGTGACCATCAAAAGACTGGGACATATTTATCATGTTAAAGTGTGTATACATTTTTTGGTCTCTCTCTCACTCTAAGCTGTAGAATGCAGTATATAGGACTCACGTCCTGCGGCTGGATAAACCAAATATATGCACTGACTGGCCCTATTAAAACCCTGTCACGTGAATGAATGCAAATGTTACCGTAAAGGTCTGGTTCAAAGAACCCAGAGGATTGAAAGCCTTCAACATTATGGTCTTGGCACGTATGATACAGTTTAATGAACAAATGAAAACACACACACATAAAACATAGATACCATCTGTGGGATGGGCCACGACTGGAGAACTTGTGTGTGTCTGTATAAAAACACTTGTCCTATTATTTGGATGAATGCCTACATGCCATTCAGTTTTTACTATTTGCATAGCACACATTTGCTTTTTGGAATGTTACACATAACATATGCAGCTTTGTAGAACTTCATTATGTTGAAATTCCTAATGTCTATGGATTTAGAATGTTGTAAAACACTACGTAAGCCTTCTGGATGTCTCAGGATATATTCCATGCTGTTAATGTTATCCAGTTCCTTTCAGATGAGCTGAAATGCAAAAGGTTTGTTAGCCTTTATATGCGACAAGAACTTACATTACTCACATTATTGGTCCTGTTACAATATGTGACCATTTTTCCTTTTTTTAACAAAAATTCACAGTTTGTGCTTTTAAAAAACATGTTGTAAAAAAAAAACGTGTAATAATTTGTTAATTTTTCATACAATATTTTATACAATATAAAATCTTTTTAAAATTTCTTTATATAAATGGGTAAGTTGAAAGCAGTAAATATTCACAAAATAACATTCACATGCACATGTGCTCTGTCTTGTAGTTGCATACAAACCTTTCAATATTTTCCTTTTATATGGATCATTTATGGTTGATTATAGACATGGCCAGTAGGGGGGGGCATGGTGGCTTAGTAGTTATCACAGGGCAGGGCATTCTTATCTCGACACCGGTCTGTGTGCATGGAGTTTGCATGCTCTTTTAATTCTTGGCTGTAATCTGGTTTCCTCACACAGCCCCAAGACATGCAGTGTAGCCTGATTGGCGTCTCCAAATTGCCTGTAATGTATGAGTGTTTTTGCGCCAGTGCCCTTGTGATGGGTCTGTACCCCATTCAGGGTGTTCCATGCCTTGTGCCCTGTGGTTCCTGGGATAGGCTCCAGTCTCTCCAGCAAACTGAATGATGTTGTAAGCAATGATACAAACAATAATATGTTAATAATTCTAGCCGGCTGTAATCCTGTTATGATTTTGTTATGTTGTGTGTGAAATGTTCGACACTCATGCTGTGGTTTTGTGTCATATTCTGAATCATAGAGAAATACCATGACTGGTAACAATAAACCTTTCGCATTCTGTGTTGCTCAAAGGATTTGCAACTTTAACCGAACATGCAAATGATTTAAGGCAATTATTATTTCAATTTCTCCACAATTATGTATGAAAAGGGCTTTAATTTCCTACACAGTGTGCATTATATAGACCCTGAAATTCTGGTTTTACTTTTAAAATATACATGGCAGAATCAGCACAGCATGCATCTGAAATGAAATGAGACGCGCTGTAATTAAAAACGAGATGAAAAGATTCATAAATGTAACTATACAGGGAGCAAGACGAGCTCAAGTGCATGGTGAAAAAAAAGAAAGAAAGGGAACTGGGGAAGGAGAAAGCCTTCATTACTGTTCATTCCCTCTTCATTTGTTCCTCAGCCTTCTGTCACAGTGTTTCCCTTAATTACAGGAACTAATTAGGGCACGGTCCCATAAGTGGGTTTAAATTATACAGACACAGTTCAGATAATCACACATCACAGGGTCGATGCATTACTGAAGGCCGAATACTCACACACTCACACACACACATACACACACACACACATTGAGCGTCTTTACAATGGCGATGACACCGTAAGTATGCCTTTTCTCACAGGTCGTAGTAAATGTGTGTCAATCATTACACACTGGTGCTTCTACTGTACGCTGCAATCTCTCCATAGGCTTCAGTTAAGGTTTTTCTGCAACAATAGAATGTTAACACACCAACACGGTGTAAACGCCCTGTCACACAAAGTGCCATACAGGCATAATACAGGCTCATTAGGAGAAACAGGACAGAAATTACCCAGCAGTGAGTCATATGCAAACTTGTTACTCTCGACACTGCACGCCAAAAAATTCAACCCAGATTTCCATACTTTTTGTGCATTTTCTACATTACTCCAAATGTCTGGTAACTGCTCGTCTGAAATACAGTACACTAATAAAATGTGCCAAATGTTATCTTTTTGTTTTGCAGGAATAATCTGTGATGTTAACAAGATCATAAAATCATCACCTGAGAGTTCCCGCTTTAAATCTGGTATCATAGTTTAATAGGGAACATAATAGTTGGATAACAGACTATTATGCTTATTATGCTTATTATAACCTACCTGCTTGTTCACTAGATCTTTATACAGGTGCTAATGGATTAAGAAAGACACGTCCCATCCTGTTTACCATTCCTCTGGTAGCTATGCCTCTCCGGGTCAGGGATTTAAAAGACCTTTCATAAGGAACATGTTAGACGTTCTGCAGCAGTAATGATTAGGGCTGTGACGATCTGTGTATGTGTAAATAGACTAACCAGATGATTTGCCTTCGCCTATATAAATGGAAACGTCTGTGTCACCGTGATACTGACATTTATGAAATGACCACCACAGATTCTGATCCAAATTTGTCATATAGCGATCACAGGTTATTAAATTCAATTAAAAAGTATTGTCTCTCACAAGGTGGCACAGTGTTTAGCACTGTCGCCTCACACCTGCAGGGTCCGGGTTCGATTCCCGCCTCGAGTCTGTGTGCGCATGGAGTTTGCATGTTCTCCCCGTGCTTGTTGGGTTTCCTCCCACAATCCAAAGCCATGCAGATTAGGATAATTGCAGATAATTGCCATGCAGATAATTGCCCGTATGAGTGTATATGTGTGTGCCTGTGATGGATTGGCACCCCGTACAGGGTGTACTCAGCCTTGTGCTCTAAGTCTTCAGGTCCCTTGTATACCTTGTATACAGTATAAAGTGGTATAGAGGATTGAGTGAGCGTATCACAGGAGATGCAGTGATATTAGTGACATTTAATATATAAGAAATCATGAAGTGATGCAACACAGCTACAACACAACTGGGTTATGAAACATTTAATAATGCCTAAACGCATCCAAATGCTACATATGAACATACATCGAGAGTGCATCCTCACCTACTGAACTAAAGCTTTTTTTTCCTTCCTGCAGTGCGATTTTCAATTGAAAATTATGAATGAAGTTCCCTTAGCAACGGAAAGTATGTGAAAGCAGAGACATGTCTTCAGATTTCAGTGCAAGTTACTATAGTAACGTCCTCGGATTCAGTACAAGCAGTTGTGTTAGTATTCTACTGTTGCTTTCAATATTCTGAAGGTTAATTGTTTGACCCCTGCAGGCTACATGAGTGTATAACTGATCAGACTGGCTGGGCCTGTACCGCTGGCACCAACTCACGCACTGCTAAACACCATACATCTACTTAGTACACATGTTATAAATATCTATGTTTATCTATATTTATATATGTACTGTATCTGCAGCTGTAGGACGCACGGGGCCTGGAGACTTAGGACACAAGGCAGGGGGACTCTGAATGGCGTGGCTATCCATCACAGGGAAAAGCAGACACACACAGTGGACAATTTGGAAATGCCAATCAACCTACATCGTAGGAAACCCCGGGAGGAAATCCACCAAGCTCAGAGAGATCACATTATGTCTGGTTTATTTACTATCATTTAATTATTTAACTTAACGTCATCACCATCACCACTACCATCTCTATCTGTATAGTCTTTCCATGTATTTAACCCAAAATGCAAAGTCATTTAATAAAGACTAATATATCAAATAAAACATTCATAAGACAATTTGCAATCATTAAGGAACTGACTATGAATATTACAATAATTATGCAAAATAATCAAAAAGGCCCAATAATTATAAATGAAATCTTAAGGAGTAAATCCAAATATATTACTGTTTAATCTGGATATAAATATTAGGATATTAGAATTGGTTAAAACATCTACTATATATCTACTGTAACTCATAACAGATTTCTAAGAAATCTGTAATTTCCAGCATTTCAGAAGAAAATTTGTCAACATCATGTAATACCTCTATTAACCACTATGGGGCGCTTGTAGCACTCACTGTCGTCCCAGTGTTCGACCAGCTTATGCAACTCAAGGCCAGTTAACAGTTTCACAGCACAAAGTTGTCCATAGATTTTTGTGTATGAATGAAAAAAAAAAATGCATAAATAAAATGAATAAATAAATATTACTAAGAAATTACTAAGGAATTATTACTAAAGGAATTGGATAGAAGCCTGTGGAAGTAGGGTTGTTTAGGTGTGAAATGAAATCCACATACCACCGCAGTACACATGTGATTTATAAACTTAATCCATCCAGGCACATATTCTGTTCATCATACAATCAATATAGTGACTATGTACTAAAGCCATACAAAAAATCCTGACTGTACACTGACACTACACTACTACACTACAAGTACAGGGTCAGGATAAGTTTTTGGATATGTTAGTGATTAAAACTGATTTTGTTTTCAATTCATTGTTTAAATTCAAATTCAATTGTTTCAAATGCTTATTAAAAATAAGTAAAAAACTTTAACCTAACCATTCATATATTCATTCATCATCTCTACCACTTTATCCTGTATACTGGGTCTGGTATGGTACTGAGGGGTATGGAGCCAATCCCAGGAGACTTAGGGCATGAGGCAGGCTACACCCTGGGAGGGGTCCCAATCCATCGTAGAACATGCATACACACATACACACACTACGCACAATTTGGGAACGCCACTTAGTCTAATCTGCATGTCTTTGGAATGTGGAAGGAAACACACCAAGCACGGGGAGAACATGCAAACTCCATGCGCACAGACCCCGAGGCGGGAATCGAACCCTTAACCCTGAAGGTGCGAGGCGACAGCTCTAATCACTGAGCCACCGTGCCATCATAACTATAAAAACTTAAATAACAACAATACTAATAATATTAACAATACTACTACTGCTAATAATAAAGATCATTATAATACGAATTCAAATTTGATTGTGATTTCCACCACTGTAACGAAACAAACAAACAACAACATAAAAGCATTCCAGAATACCTGATTAAATTTTGATAACCACTGACCCAAACTACAAGCAAAACCTGAAGTAACTTTAATTAATCCTCTCCATGAACATTCTACTTCCTTTTTTTGTTTCCCTCTAACACACACACTCAAACACACATGCACACACACACACACACATGTACATGCACACACACACACACCTCATCATCTCTCCGATTTAATGACACCAGAGATAGCAAGTCAATTTGTTTGTGCTAAAATTAATCATTACATTTTATTGCAGCTGGCTCATTATCCCTCTGTTTTTGCCTGTCTAGCTCTCTCTCTCTCTCTCTCACACACACACACACACACATACACACATTTAATTAACCCTATTGGTGCTCAGAGACAGACGTTGACACAGCTGAGCTGAGGGTGGGATGCAGGGGATAAAACACTAACAAGCACCTAGTGAGACCCTCACTCACACACACACACACACACACACACACACACACACACGCACAATGTGTGTCACTAATGTCAGTGTATTATTAGAAAAACACACACACTGAGTCTCTGAGTCTGCATGCACTTCCTAACAGATCATTTGAAATGTAAATATGAACACCCTCATAGATCTAAAGCAATGATCAGATGTGTTGTGTTGACAGATGTGCAGTGCAACAGAAGCACAGCATGCATACCATCAGGGAACAAAGTGATCAAGTCTCTCTCTCTCTCTCTCTCTCTCTCTCACACACACACACAAGAATGCACATACATTCACTTAGGGCCATTTCATTAGGTAAACCTATTATATATTAGGTGAACTTTGTAGGTGTCTAATTACTGAATGTAGACCATCTGTTATGCACAATTTATATGCATCTGTACTTCATCCATGCATGCGAAGGAAGCAGTATCACTGCAGAACAGATGTCATTTTGTGTGTGTACACTCACTCCCTCCAATCCCAGGAGACTTAAGGCAAGAGGCGGGGTGCACCCTGGAGGAGGTGCCAATCCATCGGGGCACACATATATACACACACGCTCATTCACACACTTCGGGGCAATTTGGGAACGCCAGTTAGCCTAATCTGCATGTCTTTGGATTGTGGAAACCAGAGTACCTGAAGGAAACCCACCAAGCATTGGGAGAACATGCAAACTGTATGCACACAGACTGGAGGCTGCAATCGAACCCGGACCCTGGAGATGCAAGGCATTTCTAAATGTTATGAATTGTGGGAAGAAACCAGAGCACCCAGAGGAAACCCACCAAACACTGGGAGAACATGAAAACTGTGCAGGCGCAAGGTGGGAATCAAACCCTCGACCCTAGATGTACAAAGCGCCATTGCTAACCACTACACCACATTGCTGCCTCAAACATATTTACAGTACAAATTGTATCTGTAAGCGTAGTTTAAACGAGAATTAATTCCTTTTTATTCTTACTTGAGTGAATTTCTAAAGACATACATAGAGGTTTTTTTTTAATACCCACTTTTATCTGTATGCCTGTGATGTGCCTTGTGCAGCCGGTAGTGCATTATCGAACCTTTTTCTCTAAGTGAAACCAGTAAAGAGCTTGTGAGAACGGAAAAATAAATATTTCATAGTTCTACATTGACTCTGTCTTTCAGTCCTCTCACTTTAAAAACACTATTAGCTTACCTTCTCTTCTCTCTGTCATGCTTTCCACTCTACATACTAAAATCTGTGGTGTGAAAATGCTTGCTGCTTCTTTAATGCGCTTATGTAAGTTTGAATGGCAGTCTGGCAGTCGGACAAGTGTTAAGTGATTATCGCTTTGTACAGGAATTAAATATACATTTTCATGCATGTCGTTTTTCTGACTTGAATGAGGTTAATGTAATGATGGAGCCGATCTCGAATAAAGGCTTTAAGAGATTACAGACAAGTCGTCAAAGACTGTTATTCTTCTTTAGCGAAAAGAGGCATTTATCTTGTGTGGCGAATAGTGGCTTATTTTTTAAAGACATGGATCATTTTTATGTAATTACATGCCCCTGCTTTGTGTGTGAGGTCCATGTGAGAGGTTCCTGGTCCCCTACATGTGATAAGTGGTCGTAATTCCTCTTTACTTAGATTCACACTGATAAGTGTTGGTAGAAAGGACGAATAAATGAATCGCTGTTGATGACAAGTTAGGGAGACAAGTCCAAAATAGGAAAACCTCTTGTCCAAGGAGAGAGAGAGAGAGAGAGAGAGAGAGAGAGAGAGAGAGAGAATAAGAGTCGGTGTAGGGCCACTCTCATTTGAACTTGATATACAGACATGCTGTGAATAGGCTAACATTCTAGTCACATACGCTTCACAGGCAAGCTTGTATGCACAACATTGCATGCCGTGTTTAACTATAAAAGTCCACTATAAGAACTCCAAAATAATGAAACTGAATACAATATAAAGACAAAATACCATTTGTTGTGGTGGGTTCTCTAGGAATCATACCTGCAAACACATACAGAAAATGAAATAGATTTATTCTTATGATTATTATTATTATAATTATTATTATTATTTTACAGATGCGCTCGAAATTATTCTTACCCCCATTGAAAGAAGTTTTTTGTCCAAAATGACTAACTTGCAGTTGTTTGTAATAAATCAGTGAAACCAGGGCAATTTAAATAGATTAAACAAAACTAATATAACAAATGGTTTCTCCACCAATACTACCATATCAAAATTATTCAAGCCCTTGATGAGAAACATCTTCAGTACTTAGTAAAGCTACCTTTAGCTATTATGACTTATTGCAAATGTGATATATAACCAGACACTAGGTTCTGCCAGTGTTTCTGACGAACCATAGCCCATTCCTCTTGGATAATGGCCTCTAGTTTAGTAAGATTCTTAGGTTTGCCTGCTGCAACTGCTTTTTGAAATTGTTTCTGTTGGATTTAAGTCAGGGCGACTGTAATGGCCACTCTAGAACCCTCCAGGACTTCATCTGAAACCAAGCCTCGGTGGACTTTAAAGTATGTTTGGGATTATCGTCCTGTTGGATGGTCCAATGAAACCCAAGATTCACAGAGGGCATGACGTTTTCTTCAAGGATACTTGATTGAATCCATCTTGACATCCATCTTGATTGAATCCATCTTTTTTTTGTGTGTGTGTTTGAGGGTCAGTAATGTGGTACTTCTTGGGGTGACCTTCAATGTTCAGTACGAGCCTTATGGTGCAGAGTGAAACTTCAGTGCCTGCTGCCACCAAATCTTTCTGTAGGTCCTTTGCAGTCAATCGAGGGTTTTTCAACACTTACCTCAGCAGGAGTCTGGTAGCAGCAGATGATAGCTTCCTCTTTCTGCCACATCCAGCTGGTGTAGCCACTGTTCCTTTAACTTTGAACCTCGAAATAGACTTCCTGCTGTATATCTAGGAACATTTGTGCAAAGCAATCAACTCTTCTCTTAACTTTATGTACAACTCTCTTGACCATTTCTGACATGCAGTCAAACATCACTATGAACAAATCTCTAGAAAGTCCAGGTATTTGATGTGTTATATATCAAGTACATCCTGAATCATCTAATCTGTGCGTGGTTTACCACAAATAAAATGGTTTACCACAAATCCTAGATTGAAGGATGGACACACACACACACACAAAAGCTATCTGTATAT
>JAOVVA010000054.1:10572844-10591633 GCA_028565275.1 Leiocassis micropogon | reverse complement strand
GTGGAGAGAGGAGAACCTTCCAGAAGGACAACCATCTCTGCAGCAATCTACCAATCAGGCCTATATGGTAGAGTGGCCAGACAGAAACCAATCCTTAGTAAAAGGCACCTGGCAGCCCGTCTGGAGTTTGCCAAAAGGCACCTGAAGGACTCTCAGACCATGAGAATCAAAATTTTTTGGACTGATGAGACAAAAATTGAACTCTTTGGTGTGAATGCCAGGGGTCACGTTTGGAGGAAACCAGGCACCGCTCATCACCAGGCCAATACCATTCCTACAGTGAAGCATGGTGGTGGCAGCATCATGCTGTGGGGATGTTTTTCAGCGGCAGGAACTCGGAGACTAGTCAGGATAAAGGGAAAGATGACTGCAGCAATGTACAGAGACACCTGTTCCAGAGCGCTCTTGACCTCAGACTGGGGCGCCGGTTCATCTTTCAGCAGGACAACGACCCTAAGCACACAGCCAAGATATTAAAGGAGTGGCTTTAGGACAACTCTGTGAATGTCCTTGAGTGGCCCAGCCAGAGCCCAGACTTAAATCCGATTGAACAACTCTGGAGAGATCTTAAAATGCCTGTGCACCGACGCTTCCCATCCAACCTGATGGAGCTTGAGAGGTGCTGCAAAGAGGAATAGGCGAAACCGGCCAAGGATAGGTGTGCCAAGCTTGTGGCATCATATTCAAAAAGACTTGAGGCTGTAATTGCTGCCAAAGGTGCATAAACTTTTTTCATGTTGTCATTATGGGGTGTTGTGTGTAGAATTCTGAGGAAATAAATGAATTTAATCCATTTTGGAATAAGGCTGTACCATAATAAAATGCGGAAAAGGTGATGCGCCGTGAATGCCTTCCGGATGCACTGTATATTCTCAAGCGACAATACTATAGAAATGAAAATTGGATATACTTTAGAGTAGACAATGTGCAGCTTGTATAGCAGTACAGATTTACTGTCCTCTAACAATAACTCAACACGCAAACTAAAAGTGAACGTGTCAAAACTGTGTCCAAAGTGTCAATATTTTGTGTGAGCACCATTTGTTATCTAGCACAGCCTTAATCCTCCATGGGCATGGAATTCGCCAGAACTGCACATGTTGTTGCTGTGATCCTCTCCCACTCCTCCATAAAGATATCACAGAGCTGCTGGATGTTAGACACAAGCCGGTTCGCCACCTTCGCTTGAGGATGCTCTCCCATACAATAGGACATGTGACTTTGCATGGTTAAAAATGTACAGCTGTTATCACTTAGGATGTACTCACTTCTGTCAAAATAATGGCTGTATGATGAGTTATTTTAAGAAGACAGTAAATCTATGCTGTTATTCAAGCTGCACATTGACTACACTAAAAGTATATCTAAGTTTCATTTCTATAGTATTATAAAGATATACTAAAATGTTTGCTGAAATTAAAGGGGCGTACTCACTTTTGCGAGAGGGTGTATATCCTTTAAGACACACCTACAGTATATGTACTTGAGGTTCTTTTCAAGCAACTGTTCAAAATAATCAAAGAGCATGTGGCATGTGCACTGACTAGCTGTAAAGTTACAGCCACCACAGAACAGCTCAGACCCATCGAGGCATGGACTCCACACGGCCTGTGAAGGTGTTCTGTCGTGTTGCACGAGGACGCGCAGCAGATCCTTTATGTGGTGCAAGTTGCAAGGTGGGGCCTGGATGGATAAGACTTGTTTATGCAGCACACCCCATGGATGCAAGATCAAGGCGATTGGAAGCTTGAACAACAACCTTAAACATTTTGCTTTCCAAACATTTGTGCTACATTGGCTTTTCTGTGGGGTTAGACCAGACAGGCTGGCATTTGTTCCCCACAACAGAAAACCATCCTGAATGAGAGTGAAGGGAGATGACTTAAACGCTTTGTGAAATAAAAACAAACAAAAGAAACAGTAAAACTCTAACAGCTGTTTAATAGTGACAGGCAGTACATTTCCACACACCATGGAAGGAGAAGTGGGAGAGAGGGATTTGGATTGAACAGCTATGTAGCCTTAAGAAAACCACTTACCAGTGAAGCTAATTGGAGAAAAGTGTGCTAGGGAGTGTGGAGGATTGGGACAAAGTCATGTGGTCTGATGATCCCAGATTTACCCTGTTCCAGAGTGATGGGTGCAGGAAGTGACCATCATGCCTAGTGCCTACTGTACAAGCCTGCGGAGGGAAGTGTTATCTGGAGTTGATTCTGTTGCTTAGGTCTATGGACAGAAATAAATGTTGGGGCTTTTTTAAAATGATGTCAGCCGTAACCAAAGCAAAAAGAAAGTCCAACAAAATATTAGCGCGCGCAACTTGTTTTGGAACAAGCATTACACATACATCCACACGAAATTCTCATTAAGGATTTTCTGTTTTCAAATCAGTGACTTAGATTTTACTGGATTACACTACAATGGTAACATTCTCCATAGCTAAGAGGCAAGTTCAAAAATAATTCCAATTCCCTGCAAGTCTGTTTTTATGTTGGTTTTTCGACTGCTCCCAGCAAGGGGTCGCCACAGCGGAATATCCGGTCCGCACAACAACTTGGCACAGGTTTTTATGCCGGATGCCCTTCCTGACGCAACCCTCCCATTTATCCGGGCTTGGGACCGGCACTGCGTCCAGTGGCTGGGGGGGGGGGTTCTGGACACTGAACACTGGCCTGGAATCGAACCTGGGCCTTCCACATAGCAGGTGAAACACCTACCATTGAACCACCAGTGCCCATCTTTGTTGTAAATTGTGAACAGCCTAATGGTACAGTGCCAGAAATCCTTGTTTTTTTTTTCTCAAAATGAATTTTATAAAGTATCACAGTCTCACACTGGTCAAATAATAGTCACTAAATAGCTTATACGTCCAAGCAGGAATTTGGCTTCAGAATTTAATTTCCAAATGACGCAGCAATTTCTTTCTACATGTAACCACCATGCTTTTGAATTAATCATAGCTTGATAAAGATAGATCAACAAAAATGTGTTAAGCGTTTAGACAGTTAAAGATACTGGACACTTGCTTAAAGAGACATTTACACTCCATGTACGATTTCATACTGCACTCCCTTTTTCTTTGTAGGATTTCTCCAAATAATTGACGTTCCTCCAAAAACACTACAGTCTGTAGGTATCTACCATGAATCCGAGTGGTGGACTGATCACCAGGTTTGAAGGATAAGATCTGTGTGCGCGCTCGGCCCATTCCAGAGTGCGATAAAGTAATTACTGAAGAGGAATAAATAAATAAATTTGGTTTGTGGGGAACATTTGGATTATACAAACTGTAAATGTAAAGATCATTTTGTAGAAATTTTTTTTGGGGGGGGGAAAGAAAAACCAAACAAAAAAAAACACCACACAAAGATCGCTCATCACATATAATAACCTGGGCTTTATTATCAGATTTCTGTGTGAATGGTCTCATCTTTTCCCCTCTTGATTTTTCAATATGATTTTTTTTTAATAGTTTAATTCTGTCAGCCACCAGGTTGGACTAGTTGGTGGTTCAGTTCAGCCAGTAGATTGAGTATTGGAGATCTGGGCTCTGGACAACACAGGACCACAGAACTGCAGCCTTGCCCGAGAGCCATCCTCTTCATGGAAGAGATGAAGCAGTATATTCCCAAAGGAAGGCACACCTTTTTAACTTGTGGTTTTAGGAAAGTAATTTGTCTGGAGTCTGTTGGAGATTTGAGCTGGATGACTCCTCCCGCTCCTTCTATATCTCGCGTGCCATTCAGCTGAAATAACGACACGTGCACAGCAAGAATGGACAGTCATCATCATTCACTCATCAGTGAAGGGTACTGACAAGGAGAAAAAAAAAAAAAAAAGTCTTCCACCATGCGAAGCACAAAGTCGCTTCACCACAAGAACTGAAAATATTACACACGCAAAAAGAAAAGAAAAAAAAAAAAGATACAAAAATAACTGTCTCTTGTACAAAGAAACTTATGTGGGGGAGGGGAGCTATATTTCAGAGTATGAAAAAAGGAACTGAAATTATACAAAAGCAGCAATAATCATTACTTAAGTCAACAAAACAAAAACAGTGCTTAGTTGAGGTGGAAGCCACAGATTGCTTCCGAGTGACGACTTCATGACCTGTCTATCACTTCTGGGATTGTTAGTTAAATGGAAGATTCCTTCACACCACCCCACCCACCATCCCCAAACCCTCTGAGAGACAAATCGACAAAGCCCATTCCAAACAAAACCAACATGAAACTCAACACAAAAAGGGGGAATAAACGTTTTAAAAGACAAAAACACACATAAAAGGTGGGGTGGGGGGGGGGGGGGGGAAAGAGTTTCACTCATACGAATTGCAAAAAATCCATCAGAAAAGTAGAAAAAAGAACCTGATGCTGTTCACAAAGTTTAAAAAAAAAAAAAAAAAAAAAAAAAAAAAAAACACACAACGCTCACTACCCAAACACCTACAACACAGGAACAAATAAGGGTACAGTGTTCATGGAAAAAGAAAAGTGTAAACACAGCACAATAAATAGGTAAAACAGCAGGTTTCCTCACCATGCACAATGCAATGACTGTACTCTCGCCCGAAACACACCTTCTCAACACACAGCTCACTCTCTCAGCATTATTTTTTTCCACCCCTTCTGCTTTTTTAATTTTTTTTCATATTTTTTTTCATTTTTTTTTTTTCCATTTCTGTATTTCCCAAGTGCAAAACATCACAAATGAACAAATCTGGATTCAAGTAACATATATACAAGAATTTGGTGGGGTGGAGAAGGGATTTTTATACAAATATGCAGATACTGTACATTGAATATTCGCCATATTCATAATTTACATATGAATCTTCTCTAACAATAATGAATATATATTAAAAAGGGGAAAAAAGATGAGATTTGCTGTCAAGGTCTGACAGTTGCTGTGGAAACCGGCTGTCTCTTTGCATTCCCAAAAATGATTGGTGCACAGCACCAAAAGAATGTAGTGGGCAGGGAAAAGATCGCCCAGGCAACGGTTACTACGTCACCTCCATAGCAACTGTGTTTTCCGCTATACTGTTGAGGGCCTGCTTTTCTTGTTCATGATTCTCCCTGAGAAAAAGGACACAAACATTTAGTATTTCTAAGCTTGTTTTCTGACTGTGGTGATAAAATTAAATGTAGAATTATATATAGTTAATCTAATCACGTGGCGTGTACTTGCACTCACCCAGTGGTGACTTTGGGAAGTTGACAATTGCTAGCAGCGGCTGCGAGTTTTAAGGCAGCAGGCGGCACTCCACCGAGACTTCTGGGAAGGTGCCGGGAGCTGATGCTGGCGATCGAGGGCGCGGCAACGCTCAGACGCAGATTGTTGCCAATCAGGAGCTGAGAGGTGGCGTTGGCTGTACTGTTCCCGTGATTACTGAGTGGATTGTGTGTGTTATGGATAGAAGTGGTGGTGGAGTTCGTACTGTTAGAAGCAGGTAAGCTAGCAGGGGTCATAGTTACTGGTGATGGGCTTGTGAGCATAGTAGCAGATGTAGTAGAGTGTTGTAAGCCCTTGTAAACTCCTGAAATAGAGTTGATACAAAGTGATACAAAATTACTACAAGTAAAGGGCAGAAAGCATGTGTATGGTTTGATATGAATATGTCCACTAATATCCAGTTCCTGGTTTCATATGAAGGGGTGGGGAGAAATCCCATTCATAAACATGTGACTGATTACTTAATATCTTTTTGTATACTGTGCTTCTGAACAAACCATTAAGATAATCAGAATTAATGTGGATCCAGGTGCTAGTAGCGACAGCAGCAAACACTATATTTGGGTGGTACACACCTCACTAACCAATTTCTGTCCCCTTGGCGTGGACCAAAATGTGCTCTGTGCCACTTCGATATTGTGCTAATATTAAACATAATCGACTCTGAACTTTTAGTGTTTGTAGCTCTTCAGCTCATTTATGCTTATATCTTACAGTGAGAGCTAATGTGGATGTGTCATCACAGGAGACAATTCACTGTTCATATACTTCTACGTACATAGAAAATGCCAAAAACACTAAAGTCTACAACACAGCCGCCATGTCCTGTGCCCTAACCCAATGGATTACACAGATGTCACAGAGAGCTAGCTAAAGTTACGTGAGGTAGTGAAGATGCATGGTGTCAAAGTTCAACCCTCTGCTCCTTTACACACAAGCGGTGAAAAGGTGACTGTTTTATTAAATGGTGAATAAACATAAAATTTTTAAAAATGTCATGCCTTGTTTTATATTTATCATCTTCCATAACTTTTCCATGCCTGAATACCGCGATTTCTAAACTGCATGATTTTCCAGAATTTTCACAATTGTTTTCTTAACTTCATACACACAATTATGTCTGTCCATTGTTTCTCACCTGAGGCCTGAAGGACGCCATTGACTCCACTTCCTACAACACCATCCTCTTTGACTTTTAGGGTCAACAGCTGTTCAGAGGTGACAAGAGCAGAGGCTGCAAACTGGGCACTGGCTGAGTCCAGCGTCTTGGATGAGGAGACGAGAGACTAGAGAAAATTGAGGATGGGGAGAAGTTATACCATAAAATGAAATGCAATGCCTGTCTTATATTGGTCTGACTACCTCACTCACTCGTACACCCACCTGTGTGCTGTTTGAAACGTCACTGGCCTGCTGCTGGATCTGCGCCAGCTGTTGTTTCTGCATGAGTGCCAGCTGTTCCTGATGCTCTTGGAACTGTTCTGCTGTTAATACTGGCAAACAAACACAATAAACAAACAAAGCATAATTATTACCATCAATGCATTTATCCATCATGTCTGCATCCACCATATTCCCATAACTGCTACCAGAATGCTTTTTTTTGTACCAGAAATACATTAATATGTAAAAGTATTTAAGGTGGCACACATCATGACATCGCTATGCTGTACTAAACAACCACAGCACAATTTATTTAGGGAAAACACCACACTGATGCCATGTTCTTTTATTTACAAAACAGGCATAAACCTAATTAACACAGTAACAGCAGTTTTATGAATTAGACCAACAACACCCACAACCAGTTTAATAGCCTAATATTAACCTTAGAAATTTTACAATTTCCCTTTGGTATTAATAAAGTTCTCTCTCACTGTCTGGAAGTAAAAAGATCATGACCATATCCTAGACGAATTTAAAATGTAAAGGATGTGAGGAGCAACAACTGGAACAAGTGTGTAGACTAAGTACAAGAGTGTGTGTATTCAAACTCACCCTGTGAAGAATTTATAGCAGCAGATCCTCTGTTTGGTGTGTTGACGCCTGATCCTAATGCCATGGTTGAGGAGCGATTGAAGCCTCTGGAACCGCAGTGGGACAAGCTACTTCTTGCGTCTGACAGGCTTTTTAGTGTCCGTGGTTTAAAGTGTCTCCAGCGGCAGGTCTTAATGTTTTGTAGGATTTGCCTCAGGTCTGGTGAGGAAGTAGAAGTCTGTGATGACGAGTTGGGGAAAGAGGTACTGCTATAAGAGGAGCTCTCTGGGAGAGGAGGACAAGCAGGAGCTGCCAAACCTCCTTCGGTGTGGGAATCTAGACTGTGGAAAACGCTGTCGAAATCCGAGTGAGCCCGGTCCAGGAGCACTCTGTACGTCACAGACATTACACATCGAACAGAAACAGTTAGTAAATGGTCCTGGCCTCATCCTCAACTAGGAAAATACAAAACAGTTTGTAGTTTGCACTAAAGAAACTGTGACTATTATGTTTAACAACATTTGTGACAAGGCATAAGATTTGGCAATAGAACAGCAACAACCACCATTTTCCCTATAGTGTCCTGTGGTGTAAATGCACCAAATGTTTTAGAGACACTTGCCTGCCACCCCGTCCCACCCGCCGCCGCGCCAACCCCAGACAGCGCCGTGGTGCTGAAAGGCTGGTGAGAGAATATCGGAATCGAGGATCACATGACCCGCCCTCATCCTCACTACACCACGGCCAGCCTCCCCTCTGATCAAAACGAGCCTGAAGAGAATCAGAGAGAAAAAGACAAGTTAAAACGTCAATGCATGGGATGAATCAAGTTTATATTAAACACTTAATGAATAGTTAAGGAACTTGTGTAACAATTAAAAGAGGCAAAGAAGAATGGGACGTACAGAGTGGTAAAGACAGCCTGCTTTCCTTCTAAAAGCAAAAGCTCCATCAGGGTCATTCTCCTCCTCAGCCTCTGACGACCCAGAATGCATCTGCAAAAAAAAAAGTATAAACAATTTAAACTGTTGCAAATGTGTGTTCAAAAGGTAACTCGTATCACAAAATGTGCACTATGCACCTGTGTGTACAAGTTCATACCTGTGAAAAATGATCTTCATCTGAACTGGGAAAGTCATACTGGTTGAGGTCTTTGAGGTTGAAAAGGTGGGAACCAGACTGTTGGGGAGTGGAGAATGGCTGGATCTTGGGCTTCTTCTCGTATTTCCTTTTTGTCCGGACCACCTCAGTCTTCTCAGGCTAAATCATTGAATCAGTCAGTCAATAAATGCCAGGAAATTCTCAGTTTGTTCATTCTGAACTAGGCAATTATAATTTATGGACACACTGCAATATGCATTATACAGTTTAGGATTGACTGCTCTATGAAAAGATAAACCCTCACCTTAGCCCTATAGTCCTTGAGCTCAACATGGTCCTGGTGGCGGTACTGGCTGCTGCTAGGTAGAGGAATGATGGGAATCTTATAAATAGGCTTGGCCATGGCCAGTGCCTCAGCCATGACATCAGCACCAAAGTCAGGCATGCTGTTCCTGGGGATACACATCAGAGAGCTTGTCTTAACTCATTTAAAAGACAATGTCTTACCCTCTTATCACCGAACAACGCAATTAAATCATTATGTTAAGTTTATGACCGGTAAAAATACTTGGATTAGGAAACCTCAAGAGGTAACTAAAGGCGACCTACTAGCCAACTCCACATTAGATGCTGAAGCTGTAAATAGTAAGTTATTTTGCTGATTCTACATTAAGTTAGAACAACGCAATTCTCCAAAACAGTACCTTGTATTGCATTTATTGCATGACTAAGTCTTTGGATTAATAATTTTAAGGACAGGTCAGAATGCACCAGAGAATGCGAGAAATATTTAAGCCAATTGCCTCTGAGAAATAGGTCGGAGAATGGCAGTGTGTCATTTTTCATGGAACATAGTTACATGTTACATAGCACTTGTGCAAAGTGGGTGGCAATTAATTTGCATTTAAAGCTAAAATAAAATAGTCTGGAACTAGTATGAAATGCTATGTTGTATTTTGGCATGATACCTCTTCTCCACAATCTCAAGTGTGAGGTGCAGCAGCTCTCTTTTGCTCTTCTCTCGTTTCTTGATCATCTCCAGAATAGTGACGGCCCTGCTCAGGTCTCTCCTCAGTTTCAGCATCTTCTCATACGATGCTTCGTCATTCTTACGGTTCTGTCAGAATAGAAAGAGCTCTTTTTTAATTAACACTCTGCAAATTTTCTTTATAAAGTTAAACACTTCATGAAATCGTGGAATGTAGAACAAACTATGTAGAAAAATAGTATGTTTTTTACATACACAGCAAAATACAGAACAAAGCTGCAAGATGCCATCTCAAGACACTCACCTTCCTGGTCTGCATTTTCTCGGTCCTGCGCCTAAAGGCAACATAAGGGTCACTAGTGCTGGAGCAATCTCTCTTCTCCTGCTTGACTACTGGTGTGAGTGATCCGGTTTTACACGTTTTCCTCTTCCTGCTCCAGTACTCGAACACCTCCCTGATCAACTCATCATCCTCCTTAAGCAAGAGCTTGGCTTCCTGCAGAGTTACCAGCTAAACGCCAGTGAGATGGGACATGTGTGCTTAGCAATAACAATTACTGGTTTCTCCACAAAAAAATAAAAAAATATGTGGAGATTCAAGTTTTACTACAAATTTTTTTTTAAATTTAGGATTATGTTCAATTTCGTCTTCTCTGATTGTAGGTATTAACCAGATTCACATTTTTAAGAACTGAATAAAAATAATACCATAATCTTGACAAACAATAAAAGTTATTAATATGACAAAAAATATTGATACCTGTTGGCCACTGCCCTTCTCTAGCCGGTCAATCATCTGCTCGAACTGTAGCACCCCCACCTCCATTTTTTTCTTCAGCCTGTTCACAAACGCCTCATCCTCAGAGTCCAGGTCATAATCTGGTTGCTCTGCATCCAGACTGAAAGCTAAGCATGGATTGATAAAAGCAGGATTAATATTATTAACCAATAATAGCAATACTAATATGAGTTAAAACACAAGCATTGAGTAAGGTGGAAGACATAAAATTAAACCTGCATTCAGTAACTTGCAACTAAAACAGGGCATTTTTCTGAATGTTTTCTTTGGAAGCCTTGGGCAAATTATGACGAGGACAAAAAACACAAACTTGAGCATTCGCAGCATGTCTCAAGGGACTCAAAAAACACACTGAACTGAGAGAAGTACAGGAGCTCCCAGAATTAGAATACATTCTAATCACAGCAGATTAACCAACATGGCATCGACAAGTATACTAAATTTGCCACGGTGCACGCAGATTTTAGCTGACCCACTTTTCCTGATGGATGCATTTACACAAGTTTGACCAAAAAAAACAAAAACAAAAAAACTAAACAAAAAAAAACTTCCATAGGGAGCACACAACAATACATTCAAATTCTTTTCAGGAAATGCAGAAAACTCAATAAGTGGCAGGTACCCCAGGGATTTTCAACTAAACTGAAACTAAACAAATGTGGAAAATGATAAAGAATACAACATCAATCGAAACACACACACACTTAACAGCCTGATTTTCTTATTCAGCTTTAACAAGGTGTTTCTAAGAAGATATTACCTCAGATATTTTCACATCCTCTCCCACAACAACTGATAACATTAGCAGAGCACCTTAAATATTTCACTTTCCAGTCAGTTGGAAACTGCTTGCAGATTAGGAAACCTGGTGTGAAAATATACCCTAGCGACACTTTTGGGGGACAGATGGACAAATGATTACTACAGGACATACACTCCTCACACAGAGCCTTTGTAATTACTTTACTATAACAATGACACCCCACAAAGAAATCCCTTAAAGTGAGGGCTTTAAAGGCAAGAGGCAGATGGCTTCCACACAACGCCCTGAGGTAGTGTGCAACATAAACAACTTTCACTTGCACATACAAAGTTCATAAGCAGCTTTATTGCTGGACTAACTAACTGCCCTTCTGCTTAATTAACATTCATATTAAGGTCCAAATGCTTGCCGACTCACGCTGTATGTGAATGAGCTGCTTTGGCATCTTGAAATCGCCGGGATACAGCGATTCATAGTAGGAGATGTTGCTCTCTGCTTCGGGCACGGGAATCACCATGTTGTCCCTCTTCTCCCCGTACACCTGCTGTGCCGAGATGGCCCGCTGGAGATGGTGCTCCTACAACACACACGGATCAGGACAAACAGTTTTAGTATGCGGGGTGGACATTTATTATAATTTTACATGGCAATTGCAATTTTCTTGGACGATTCAGAGTTTTTAAAAGTTTGAGCTGTCTGATTTATGTTTCCCCCCCCCCATAAAACTATAATCAACAGCAAGTTTTTGTTTTTTAACCTCCCACTAAAAAACTAAAAACAAAAAAAAGCATGATCTATTAAACATGCTCATAAAACAAGACCTATTAAGCAATTTTCACATTTCCTCCAAAACGTCAAAAGGTTACAGGATGATCTCTCATTCAGAGTCTCTCACTTAAATCCTAAAATAAAAGTCGCTTGTTGCTCCAGGTTACTGAGAAGGGGAAACCCTAATTTGATTTACAAATAAAGCTCAACTGAAAACCAGTGTACAGGTACTATCCAAGGAGGTTGAAGCCCATCAACTGCATCCTCCAAGACATAACACCAGCATCTTTTCTAAATGCCTACGTATGATTAGGGGCAGGTGGAACAAGCCATCCAGGTAAGCAGGCTGGGCAGGATTACTGAAGTTTGCCAGTTTGATCCTTAGATTCCTAAGTGATAGGTGGCTGCAGTGAGATTCAAATTCACAAACGCATTTTAGATGCAATACTAAGTACGGGGCGATCTGCATGGAATCGGCTACACTCGAGACTGATCCGCTCACGGCCAGATCGATCGGTGCACTTTTAAGGGAAATTTTTACCAGAGCTTAAATGTTAGTCACTTTTTGTGTACTGTATAATTCTGCATTTCACAGGGTTTATTTATTTATTTAATTCTGTATCTCGCAAACCTCATAACTTACTCATAACAGACTTAAACGATCTGCTACAGTTGATATCTTGGTGCCAGAAACCACAGCAAACCTTCAGAGGCCTAGTGGAGTCCATGCCTCCAGAGTTGTTTTGGTAGCAAAAGGGGGACTCAATATTAGGCAGGTGGTCATAGTGTCATGGCTGATTGTGGGCATGTTTGTGTGTGAGCGCACACCGAGAGAGAGAAATTGTTTGTACCATGTGCTAAAGATGGTACTGTAAATACTGTAAACTTGAACTCTGTCTCAAAATAGCAAATGGACATCATGGCTTTCATGACATGAAATGCTGCAGCAAATTGAGTTAACTCAGTGTATTGTTCTATTATCCATGTTTGTTCCCTGGATCTGTTTACAGAGTAACATCAAGCATTACAAACAACAAGCATTTATCAACATACAGACATTGATTTGTAAGAACTAAAACTGATAAGAAAATGTACATCACTCATCTGGAGTGGCTGTCTAGAACTTTGCTAACAATATACAAACATGGGGGAAGAATCAATTATATGAATGTCTTGATTCGATATTATGTTTCTGATTTTGTTACAATTTTAAAGACTTTGAACCTACCAAAAAAAATAAAAAATAAAATCATGACAAGTAGGACTGGGCGATATGGCAAAAATGTAATCTCGATAATTTTCCCCCATATTGAACGGTAACGATATAAGCTGTTAATGCTGCCAGCTTTAAAAGAGTATCCCAACAATGACTGAAGCCACAAAAATTAAAGGGTTCATTAAATTACATTTTAAAGTATAGTTTATTAACAAAAACAGATGACAGATTCGGCCTTAAAAATTAAGATACTATAGGCACATGCTCAGAATCTTTACAAGGCAAAGAAATTTAGAAAAAAATACATGTTTGTGATGATAAAAAGTATTTTGTGATGATAAATTACAATGTTTTGAGATTTTCAAACAATAAATGAGAAACATTTAGACCACACACACACACACACTTCTTTTTATCCCACAATTCGGAATTAAATAAAGGCTATTTCACACTGCCCCAGTAAACTGACAATGGCTTAAGCATGCAATGACAACAAAAATGGAATGAATTATGAGAAATCATCATGTTATTGTAGAACAGATGCATTACTCACTTTTTAAAACATTAACGCCATGTAACATGCTTAATACACATGCGATCATTTATTTATTTATATCTGCCTTTACAGCGCACAACCACACGCAAGTTGGTGTTAGGGCAGTGTGAATACAACAGCATTTTCTAAATTATGCAGTCAAACGTGATAGCCTTAAATGCTGTGAAATCGTAGGATATGTTATAAATCCTCATATGCTGTTTTAGCACTGAAAACTTTAACTTTAGTAGATGCTTAACTTACCAATGGCTAGATGCAGCCGTCTTGTTCTACTGTGCTTAGGGGCATCATATCTTTCGCTAGAAAGTTAGAAACGGCCCTGGTTATATCCTTGCTCCTTTTGCAACACCTTTCATAAGGTGTAATGGCAACGAAAGACCGATCGATTTCTGCTTTGGTACAGCCCCACTGAGCCCTGCTAGTTGACGAAGTAGCATTGGCCCGCATTTTCATGCTTTCAGTGTGGTCGTTTGGGTGATGCTTTTTTAGGTGATGGAATAGGTTGGTTGTGTTGTCAGTCTTGGTTTTCACAAACCGACGACATATTTTACAGATCGTTTTAATCTGCGCCTCATCATTGTTCAGATAGCCAAACCACTTCCATATAACGGAATTCGTGCTACCTTTTTTGTCGACAATTTAAACATCTTTGGATAATAACTCAAGGTTAGATTGACCTTCGCTTCCACTCTTTTTATCGTCCTGGTGTCAAGTTTGCTTCGCAAAGTGCGGTAGAAAATTAACTTTGACGTGCACGGCACGCGCAAGCTGCACGCTGATTGGCTGATGTCGTATTGTTTTGCTGTGTGATTGGCTCTTCGATTAATCCATATCGAGCAAAAAATGTCTAGAGCTTATCGTTATTAAAATAAATCGCGATTCGATATGATATCGTTTATCGGCCCAGCCCTAATGACAAGTTTTACTATTCAGCTTCACAACTGAATTGAACATGAGTAATCAAATGTAGCCTGTTACTTATAGTAATTCTCATTTAAAAACCAAGGGCAGCATTTAAACAATACAAACTAACTGATCAAATACAAGAGTATAGAAATAAAAACTAGAAATAAATTTTTTTTATATGCATATATATATATATATATATATATATATGCTGACAATTAAACTAAACATGCATTTGAAGGTGGAAAAATGTTTTTTAAATCCTTGTACCGTGTGGCAGTCAAAATTACATTGCAGCATTACATCGCACATTGGCATCCCCTGTGATAGTTGTGAAATATTTGCCAAGTTTCAGTTAAAAGCTTTTTTCATATATAAATTGTGTAAAAAAAAAAAAAAGTTTAATTGTGAGCATGTGGCCAAACATCTTCTAATGCACACGTTTCAAGAATAATTAGTGCACGCAGTGTTTTGAGACTGGTGTAAATGTGCAATGAATGGGTTTAAGACTAATTTGCTGTCAGAGTTTGGAGTAAAATACAGATTGAACACTTTTTAACGCATACAACTTTTGACAATGTAATGCCATAAAAACTGTTTTCTGTTGTGCCACTTGGAAGCTTGTGCATTCAGCAAAGAATGAGTTATTTCCAATGTGACTGATCATGGCTGAACACTGGCTGATTGAACGATGCATCACTACTACAAATGTTATAAATCATTTAAAAATTGATTTTGGACTCAATATGGCGACACAAAATTGTGACACAATCAATTTCCTCCTGATCTCTGTGTTTTCATGTTTTTAAAAACATTCAGTAATGTAGCATCTAACAGTTCAATTCAACTAATATTTCAGTCAAATAAAACTTAACCTAAAAACACGACTTCTTGGTGGGTATAGAGATTGGTTCAGGACTCGCGAATGGACAAAACTGCAATGCCACGCCGCGTAAACACAAAATTGGTTTGCTAAACGTGTGTAAAATAAGGAGAAGAGTAAGTGTATATTTATTTCAATACAGAGCCTAAACTGAAAATGCTGTATTATTTCTTAACGCAGACCATCCAACTGGTACGTCTCTCTCTACACCACACATGCACGTAAGCAACCTGACTCGTGACTCATCTTTTTGCAGCAAAATTCTGGTACGTAAACAATTAGTAGAGACCTGGGTCAGATAGTCTTCTGCACTAGATGTAACTAAAGCCAAATTATCTATGGCAACCTGCCGTTTCAGATTTTAAAACAGCAGGATGAGCACGGCATTCCTGTAGTCCAGCATGTAACAGGCTGTTAGAAACTCATCGGCTCGTTAACATCAACCTGGGGCACAGCTTGAGGGGGAGGGAGGAAAAAAAAAAAAAAAAAAAAAAAACTCAGGTTGGCCAAATGTTGCTCTTTATTGATGTCAAAAGTTTCTGAATTAATGTGCTCTACCAGGGTTCACACCAGGTTTCCAAAAAGCAAAAACTAATTATTTGTCCATAGCTTTAAAAATATGCTTTTTATTTTTGGTTACTAAACCTTTCATTTGGCAAAATATAGAATGTATAAAAAGTTTGCACAATTTAAAGGCAGATGCACTGGATTGGCTTGCTGGGTCCACATCATGGTCTCCTCTGTACCAGCTTTTCTCAAAATATGACTGGAGGGAACAGCCATGGAGTCAGTGATGATTTTTAAGAGCTGTGATTCATCACCAACAGTATGATCACCTGCATAATATTGAGTAGGAGAGCTACTAAAGCTCAAATTAAGGAAAAGGTTAATGCTGGTGGTGATAGAAACGTGTCAGAACACAGTGTGCATCAGTGTTATGGTGGCAAAAGGGGGGGGGGGGGGGGCCAACCCACTATTAGGCGGGGGGTCAAAACGTTATGGCTGATGGGTGTATTATTTAAAGAATAACAATACAGTTGTAAAAGCAAAAACTCCCCATATTTCTCTTTATACTCTCCCGCTACACCAATGCACTTATCCTAGGGTTTGGGCATACTTCACTGCTTCTGCTTCAGAAACTCCTTTAAGGACTCAAACATGTGAGAATGGTTTGGATCAAGGTCATGACTGTACAGGAAATGTGTGAATAATTCCTAGTAGAGTTGCTATGAAGTGGTGTTTTTGTTTACAGGGGAGGGGTGTCAAAAGTGTGGCTCGATTTCACCATCCTTTATTTTTTATTCAACGCATGATAAAATACATTTAAAATGTACACCGCTGTCTGAATTGACAACGCAATGAAACTTATGAAACCCCTGAATGCATGGATAATATTCGATAGCAGAAAGTTACTTCGCTGGAAGATGAACAAACATCAGCCGTCCACCTCTCATCACGCAACCACCGGATTCCCCCCCTTCTACAATATTAATAAGGATCACGCTCTGACTGGGATTTTAGCGAGTAATGTTAAAAAAAACAAACAAAAAAAACGCTTGCCAACTTGTACATGGTTATTTATTAAATTTAACATTAACGTAATGTGTGCTGCTAGTGACTTTAACAGGGACCCTCATGCAGAGTCCAAAATTAAACACCTGCCAAGCACCAAATGCGTGTTGATTTTCTATCTGGTGAGGAAATCTCATGAGGCTATCTGACACATGGTGGGTAAAAGTCTGTATTAAAATAGTCAGATAAATAAGTTCATTTTTGTGAAACTGCAGCATTTTTCCCCGGCACCTCTGCAGTTCAGGGCATCTGACACACAAACATATGCTGACAAACACATGCACACATTAGAAAGCCACCCACAATGCCAATTCTTTTTGCACTACCTGGCTGCTACTTGTGTGAAACTAGCTAATGTTAGCCTTAGGCTTACTAAGTAGCTACCCTAAAATGTGGCGATATTTACAAAGAGTCAGCCAACCTTTAAAACAAAAGCACGCTGCCACAGTAGAAAGGAAGTAACAAAGCAGCCAAGAGCTTTTCATTCATCGGTTTGGAGATGACGGTGTTTCAGGAGGCTATCATATGGTGCTGAAGCTGTGGTGAATGGGGAGTCTGCTTAAATCAAAACGATTACATACTCTGAAGATCATCAACTGATCAATAAAACTAATTTTGCTAACTACCTCCGAGCTTGTATTCAGTATAATACTCAAATAATTGAAAATCAAATGTACTGAAAGAAAATGTGTTTGCGTCCAAATAAATAAATAAATGTCCATTTAAAAAAAACAATTAAAAAAAAAAGTTTCGCAAAATTAATTCCAGACCGTGCTCGCATGTAACTGTAGACATTGTTTGAAATGTAGTTTTTAGCTTATGGACAGAGAGAACTAGAGAAACCAAAAGCTCAACTGTATTAAATCAGAAGTTCAATACAGCAGTGGTCTTGTAATATAAAGCTTCCCAATTCGTTTCTGGATTTTATATCTTAACAGACTGTTGCACACAAAAGGGCAAAAAACAAACAAACCAAAAAAAAAAAAAAAACAACTGTTCGCTGAACGCGCTCAGTTTTCTGTAAGCTAAAAGTTTCTGTCAACAACTTATAACAGTTGCTTCCATGTGTGATGAACCTGAGCTGCAAAGTCTCTTCAGTATTTTCACCAATATTTTGAAAGGTTTACAGCTGTGCTGATGTTCAGCACAACAGCATGACCTCGGGTGTGATTAACAGTTCCACAAACACCATTTACCAACAACATATTATAAATTGTTTATTTAAAAAGTTATTTTGCTCAGCCAACACATTGGATCTGGCAAGTTAGTGTAATTAAAAGGGTGAAAGCAGCCTTAAAGTGCCACCATTATGCTTTTTCAAATATTTTCTTTCATGCAGTGTGTCATGTAGTTGTATGTGAAGATAAACTATCTGCAACGCTGACAGTGCACGATAAATGAAGTTTTTGTCTATTAAAAAAAAGATTCGGCTCACATTCGCCTAAACGAGTCATTAGCAAATCTATTTTATCTATTTTTTTCTCTGTTACGGATCAACGTCACTCCGTAACATATTTGCATAATGCCCGCCCACGTTCTTCTTACAACTTGCCCGCTATCTTACAATTAACGTTACCACACTCTTGTTAATGTGACTGAGCATTCATGCCGGGTTCGCTTAAACACTTTGTAATATAAAAAAACTGCCTATCTACGGCAAGCCCTGAGGGGAAATCACAGACACACACGGGAAGTGTAAGGGCACGGAGCATGCGCACTTCGCGCATCACACACGCCCTATGCCCCGAGGGGAAAATGCATAAGTAGTAATGGTTGACCAGCTTTATTTGTTTGGACAAGAGAAAGAGAGATTGCTGTGGATCATTTTCTTCCGAAGATTTTTCAATTTTTGTTCTTTGACTGGACATATTCCCCGGACTTCTCACCCTCCGTCATCGGCCTCCCGGACTTCATTATCCCCGGTGAGACCGAACCATACATATAATAAACACATACCGTTTATTATATATAGTTTGTAAATATTGTTTATATCTTTGTTTGGTTGTGGTGCACCTTTTTCGTTTA
>JAOVVA010000054.1:10550811-10572744 GCA_028565275.1 Leiocassis micropogon | reverse complement strand
AAACTAAAGTGTTTTTTGACCTTGCATACATGTAAACCTGTTTTAAGAGACTCATTAAGCAATATTAGCAACCTTTACAATGGCATAATTGGGGCACTTTAAACACTTACCGGTACCAAGTAAGAAAAAAAGTGAGATTAAAAAATGGAAGTACGACTTAAAGTTTCGCTCCATGCCTCCACTTATCCCGCTTGCGAATAGCCTTGGCTAACTAACTGTTCCAGGGGTGAATTCCAAATGGCGTAAAACAAAGGAAACAAGCCATGTAGGGTGTAGAATCCCTTGTTTCACATACCAAGTAGAGTCCTCGGTTTAGTGTTAATTAGAACAGCTGTGAACTGGAGTGATTCTACAATTAGACGTCCCAGTGCTGCTGCTATACTCTATATCAGCACTCGTGGAATGCCTCTTGTCCAATCAAATTACGGAAGTGCTACACAGATATGACGATGAGAACACTAATGTTTACTCATCACCCCGTTTTATCTCTGCTGAATTAGGAAGGTGAGCGACTCCTAAAGGTGGGCACTGAGAGCTGACTAAAGCAGCCATGGCTGTCTATTTACTCTGGCTCAGCACTGTGTCTGGGAACTGAGGGAAAGCAGGTCAACTCCAACTGGAACAGTTCCAGCACCTCTTGCCCCAGTCTCCATAATGACAAAGCATCTCAGTTACTCCAAAATAAACATACATTCAAGACACTATTCAACTGCTGGTTCAAGAAGGATCGTCTTATGACTCAGTCCTACAGAGGAAATAATTAAAGCCCAAATGTAGCTAAACACGGACAGATCTTACCAGTCTTTGTGCAGGCTCATGATAAAAGATTTACATGACATTTTTTTAAAAACAATAAATAAAATTAAGAGTAACGTAAAAAGGAGTTCATCTAGAAGAAGCCACTCTGAGTAACAATAATGAATACAATTAAAATAGTCAAACAATGTGAGTCAGTCCATGAAGGAGATGCAAGAACCAAATTGTGTGAGGTGATGCATTACATTTTAGAAAGGCCGTTTTACTCAGAATTACAAATGTGCACCAAGTAAATTCTGTCTCAAATTTTTCAACAGGTTCTCAAAACATGTAGGACAGATGGTCTTTATGCATGGTATTTCATATAACCCAAGACAGCCATTTTTGAAACAAACATTTTACGTTACACCGAAATCTACAATATTAATAAGGATGGCGCTCTGACTGGGATTTTAGTAGGTATCGTTTAGAGAACAAACGTTTGCCAACTTGTACATGGTTATTTGTTAAATTTAACATTAATGCAAATGGTGCTTCCTTGCATCTCCTCCATGGACTGACTAGACATAGTTAGGGTACTTGACCACAGGGAGTAAAACATTACATCTAATATACACGTGTATAAAAATATGTCTGCACTGTAGTTTTATACTTTTACCCACATGAGAGAATTTCAACCTCTTATCTACAGACTTATCACAGCAAAGACCTGTAACTCTTAAAAATCTAACATTACACAGAGTTTCCTCCGAACCCATTGTTACCCTTTTCTTTGACAAGTTAACATAAGTCTCAGGGCTCGCCGAAAGCGCCTTAAATCAACTCGGTGCCCTCCAGCTGAAATAACCAAGTTCATACATTTCTCTTACCTCGAAATCCCTTAATTTCACTCAGTCTACAAATGCATTATTTGTGCAAGTATGTTTGCATGTATGTATGCGCTTGTGTAAATGAGCCATGCCCCAAGAGAGAACAACAGTGCTGAGCCCCACGGCAGGGGATAGGCTCCTATGGAGGTCACATCACAGGGATTTAATTGGTAAATCTAAGCCAGTCCAATAAAAAAATAGAAAAAGTACAAAAAGCAGGGAAAGTTTCCCCATTTTATTTTTGTTTGTACATGCACTCAGGAGACCCACCTGTAAATGACAAAGTAAATTTTGCATAATAGGTGCACTTTAAGCTTTACCTCAGTGCATAAAAGCTGCTTAAAATGATGGGCAGAGAAAACCAGTAGACTGGATTCGGTGTCTGCATATAAAAAAAAAAAGTCAATACTTTGTATGAAAGAGACTTTGTGTCAAAATCCTGCTGTTTTGGGTGTGCTATTTTAATTTTATTTTTTTACTAATCAAGCATACACTGCCACCTGCAAATCTAGCTTTTACTTAATCATTAACCAGAAGAGGAAAACTTTAATATTAATTTATTTAGTAACTGTCATCACTACTTCTAAGAACACCGTTTTCCCTGAGTGAATACACTTTTGAAGATTACTCTGCATCACTTTGGATTCACAGCAAGTTACATCGATGACCGACAGTAAGCAATGGGCAGTGGACCTAAATGTTGGTAACTCCAGCAAAAAACGTACATCACAATGGCACCAATATTAAAAACGTATACCCCCTATGTGACCAACATGCATATATTTTTTTAAATACACCATTTCAATTTGATCCAAGCATAAGCAATCAAAGGGAAATAAGAAAAGCTTTTTCAGACATAAGGTGATGTTTTACGCCATCACCTTATGGGCAACACTTATAGCTTTACTATACAAGCCTTGTGGGCACCTATAATTGCACTATACTATAATGCACAGCTTTATTTTATAATACAGGCCTAAATGGATCACAAAAGTATTTGTTAGTGCTCATTTATTGCGCTCTTATAATTCTGAATGTTTTAAATATAGATGCACCGACTAATTGTCCTGGATAACGCCGATTTCTGATTTGTGTGTGCGCATGTATCCTATAATTGATGCCATACAAAAACACTATTGAAAAATTCACCTGTATGTCTATAATTAAAATGGAGTATTCAATAACTTTTTTCCAAAACTTTACGAGATTACAGAGCTTTTTTGTACAAATAAAAATCCTATTGAAAATGAAAATCCACCAGAGAGGGTGAAAACCATCATGTGCTTCCTCCAAGGCACAATCTATAAATAATTAATAAACACTGCTAGGATTGAAATGAGCATGCACCCCTGCCCCCTGAGAGTTCCCAGTTACACATGGCAATAGCAGGATTTTACCTCATGACCTCTGATAGGACAAATGTGTTTCTATTGTAAAACTTGGGTACGTAAGTGATCGGCACAGAATCAGTTATAGCCAATCACACTGAAAACTAGATAATTCAGAACAATCAGCGCATCTCTAGTTTCTAATTAAATTAAAAGCTAACATTTACTCAGGCAATCCTCATTTTTGTAAGACTTAATTGAATCTAATGGACATTGTGCATCACTGCTCGTGCATCTACAAAAATGAAAATGTGAACAATGCCACTAGCCACGCAAACGACACTCAGTGTCATGGTCTTCAACTCCATGGTTTTGTGAGATTGTGCACTCATCGAGCAACCCGTCCATGGTGATGATAATGTCTTCAACTGCAGTGCAAAGTAGGAGGGATATAACCCTCGAATATTTAACACATGCACATTACTACCATTACACTTCTGTCACAAAGCAAATGCAGAAATGTTGCATTGAAACAATCAGTAATGAGGCTTCTTACGCCACCGTCTGTGATACTTGCATTCCTTACATAACTTAATTTTTAATTGTTTGTCAAAAACAAAGAAAAATTCCAATTAAACATTAATTATAACAACAGCACAACTCTGTTCTTAGTAGTGTGCACATTGAACTTCAAGGAAACGGCACTGTCATGCTCTGGAACCCGGGAATTAAAACTGTGAGCTGGACATCAAAAGTTCTCACTTCTTATTCTCTCTTATACATATACACACACACACACACACACATTATGCAATGTATAAAATAGTCAGATACACCTTTTTTGTACGTTACTAGCCCACTTCCCTAAATCAAGCAAAGGTCAATTCTGCACCGTCACAAGCTCAATCGGTCTACTGCTTGATGGATGTATTTATGTGACTGATAGCCGTAACAGAAACGCACGGATGTATAAAATAAATTATAATAATCATTTTCAGTGATGTTAACAGGTGCTTTAAATTTAATTGAACTGTATTCACTTCACATTCCTGTAGTGCATCATCACTGTTTTGGTGTGTATCTGACCTCACTGGTCCAGGTTAAAAATGCAAGCAAAACATGGCCAACGACAAAAACAAATCTACTCATAAGTCCATGAAAAGAAACACTTGTAGCTCTGACGCACATGAGCTGGACATCAGTGACCGTTCACGTAGGGTTCTAATGCAAAGGGGCAAGTGCAAAGTGTTTTTAATAAAACTATTATTAAAATGATTAAATAAAATGATTGAAAACAAGGATTAAGTTTACTCATGTTCTATAACTTCAACCAGCAGGACGCACTCATGCCACTTTCTCATAATGGACCAGAATGTCAGAATGACTCTCTGAAAGCGTCTGTTCCAGTTTCTGTGAAACGTGATGATGGCAGCATCCTTTAATACACATTCTACCTTGTGTTCACATGAAAGGTCTATGTGGGCAGTAAACACCACATTGATGACATCAAAATATACAAGTGGATCTCGATCCAGGTTTCAGGTCAGTATAGGTCCAAATGCTATTATGCGCTGATTCTACATCTGTACACTCTGATGTTCGACTAAGTCAGCCCCCCTCGAGCCCTGAATGAGGTGTGAGGCACTAAACACAGTGCGAGTGTTTCACCAGAACCAGGAAGGAATGACCAACACCATGACAGCAGAATTGTTTAAAACTGCCTGGGACAGCACCTGTTTCAGTGATGTTGAGGGAGAACGACTGGTTTAAATACAAAGTTTACTAAATAAATTGTTTTTACAGTTTATACATGTCTGGAGTGTCGTTTTACATGAGAACGTTGAGAAGTTCAAAATATAATCCCAGATCAGCATTCAAGAACTCCCAGGATGCATTAAAAACACAAACACCTCCCGCGTTAGCTGTGATTGTGTTGTTTACCTTTGTTTTTAATGCAAAACAATTAAAAACGCCACAATTTCTCACTGTTCTGTGAACAGACCGTTAACTGTCAACAGAAAGAGCGTCTAAATGCAAATTTCCCTCATTACTTCAAGGATAAACAAAACTCCAAAATTTATCTAAAGCATTTTTCATACACTTATTGAATTGGAAACGACTGCATGTTACACTCCTCACTTCCCAGACCTGCGCAGAACCCTGCTGCACTGGTTTGAATTCAGTACTTGGGTGAAAGCGCAGTGTTCCATGTGGATGTGCTGTGGGTGTGGGAGCTCAGTTCCGCCCTCTGCTGTTTGCTCTCTGGCATTACAGCGACAACGAGCTTCATCGACCGAACTATAACAAAATGGCTGCTCAACCACGGTCACGTGACTCCTTTGTGTTTTGCAAGCCGATTGTCAGTCAAACGCAATCATAGAACACACATATTTTGCCAAAAATCATAAGAAAATGTCTTTATGTTCTTGCTCAGCCTGGAAAATTCACCGCGGGGTACATAAACAATACGATTTACCGCGGAGAAAAAAAACAAGCGGCGGCCATTTTGTGAGAAGCTGCGCAGGCGATACTGAGGCGCTCCTTTTATTGTTTAAATACAGAAATTGTGCGTTAAAATCACCCATGGCGTCTTTTAAACCTACCGATTCTTCCTCCTTTTCCATCCCCGTCGGCATCTGCGGCACAGCTCGGTTGATAGAGGCATATTCGTGCAGGTCTGGTAAATCCTCGCAGCGGAAGACGGGTAGGGGCTTGGTAGCGTCCAGCGCCCGCGCCCGAAACGACAATTTACTCATTTTTATATTGAAAGACGCAACATAAACATATAATGTCCTTTCAGATTCCCAAATGACACCGTTAGACCTCTCATTGAGGAATCTGGGTCGATATTCGGAGTCAGTCTTCCGATTGGTTTGAAAAATGTGCGTCCAGCGAGAAGAACGGAGCCGAAAAGGCCCGGGGCTCGGTCGCTCTCTCTCGGTGTGATTTTGCCGTAGCGCCGCTCTGTCTCCCTGGTTCAGTGCGCCATGGCCAACATGGCGGACATTAAAAACTCTTTAGCTGTGGGTTTGTTTCCTGCGGCCCGACCCCCTCCTCCTGCGCCGCGCGTTCACGCGTCACTCATTCCCGCGCACTTCAACACGCGTGCGCGCCCCCGCGCTGGGGGAAGGGGTGCAACGTACAAATAAAAACGGCTTTTTTGTGTTGTGGTATTTTTGTTTGTATTTGTTATCCATTTGTCAAAACGTAATTATACTGCATAAAAAAAAATAACAGAACATCTGCTAAAAATACAACCATTAATAAAGAATTGTATTAACAATTATCGATGAATTATTACAATTCTCGTCGCTATTATTATTGTTGTTAGTAGTAATAATAGATTAGCTAAATTATGTTACAAAATGAAAAATACTTTTATATAAATAATCTCTAATTATATTATATTATATTATATATATATATATATATAAAAAAATCTTAAGATATAGCAACATATGCCGAGAGATAATCAAGGCACATTAACTTCTTGTTGCAGTGCAATCATCCCCTTGGGGGGGGAAAAAAACAAAACAAAAACAAACCCAAGACTGGGGACACAGTCAGTCAAATAATTGCGGCTTAATAAATGATTCCGCACAGGTAGTCTTTAACACTAAAACTGGTAAACCCGTCGCCCTCTGCTGGTCATAACGTGTAACGCTCCAGTGTTTTATCGAGTACACAGTACGCATAACTCACTCATTTTATCACTGCTTTATCCTGTATACAGGGTCGGGGATGGGGGCCTGGAGCCTATTCCAGGAGACTAAGGGCATGAGGCAGGGTATCCCCTGGACGGGGTGCCAACCCTGTTGCAGGGCAACAGGCTTACTCACAAAGCAACCATGCCACCTAGTACGTATAACTATCCCTTAAAATCTCAGTCATGTAAGCCAGACATGTCAAGAAGCCTGACATCAACACAGAAATTTCTCTTTTGAATGTTTTTGAGCAAGGGTCGCCTTTCCAACCAATCACAGGAGGTCAGAATCACAGCACATAACTTCCTATGACATGTTAATCACAATGTGAATGAGCTATAGTTCTGCTGCTGTCTATGCAAGGAGGAGTTTTCTCAAACTGGGAGCTGGAAAAAAAGTGTCTTGGATAGGGAAAAAAAACGGCCAATTTTAGTGAAACGGAATTTTATTAGTGTAAGCAGCCAACTATTCCAACAAGATTTTGCTATGGCAGATTTTATAAGTGCCGGTTAAAAATAAAAAATAAAATAAAGGATCAAGAATTTAGACTGGTGATGCTTTCAGCAGATAGAAATAGATGCAAGAAAAGGAATTTCCAAATAGACTGCATAATTTCTGCTTTACTGTGAATTAATTATTTATTATAATTTGAGAACTTGTAAAGAAGTGGCTTTTGGGGCACACAATGCAAAACCCATTTCCAAAACTACTCTGTTGAAGAGCCCAGGGTTGACGCTGTGTGTAAGAAAGTACTTCAGTGTATGCATGTTTATCGTAAGCTTCAAAGCTTTTTTTAAATATTACATTTATGTAAAGGTATTATTCTTGTTTTATTATTTTTTTTTTCCTAGGAAAAAAACTCTTATCTGCATGTTATAGGTTACTTAATGTCAAACAAAAATCATTTGCAGGGTATTGTGAAGGTGTGAGCCAAAATTGCTAGTAAAATCTTGAATGAATGATATTGGCTGATGCGAGCCATTCCTTGTGGTGTGAATTTAGGCTGCTACCATCAGGGTGTAGATGTATTCTGCCACAATGCAGAACATGTTTGAAGGGTCATTTATTACTGTTATCAGTTTTGTTAATAAGTTGTAATTATAAAATTGTGTTCATATTTATTTGTCTTGTGTTTGATTATGCACACTGCAGCTGGCTCTAAACCAAATTGATAATAAAGTTACCCTTGAAAGGGCACAATCACTATTTCACTTCTATTTCACGCTACTCCATGATAAAACACCAAATTAAAAGAAAAATTGTCCCCCAAAAAATCATTACAATACATTACTACATTATTTTCAACATTTTTTGCTATTTCTAATAATTGTTATATAATCTTGTATGCAGCATAAATGGACATCGGAACAAAAACACTTATTTGACTTTTTGTCCATCAGAGTATGGTGTGGCTTTCTGTATGAACTGTTGCAGCACCACAAAGTCCAAGGTTACAATTTTCAGAACTGATATTGTCTTGATATATATATTAAAAATGTTTAGTCTCTTTTCTTGTTTGTGTATATGGTATATTTTCTGGGTAAGCAATTAAAAGAGAAATTTTATGGAATAAATACATTATGAAAACTATAAAACATAAACTTAACTTAAATTATTATAAAACTAAACTGTATCTGCTGTTAGGCTTTGATCCAACTGGCATTGTTGAAAAAAAAAAAGGCATTTTTGAGACAAACTTAATTTATCTTAAACCATACAAAGGCCCATTTAAAAAAAAAAAAAAAAAAAAATCATCCTCACCTTTAGGCTCCTGTAATCTCAGCATACTGAAGATGAAGGGAAGCACATGCAGTACAATATCCATTTTATGCATTAATGTAGATGTTCGAGGACCTACAAAGGCAATGAAAAAGTGGATTAGATGCATGATCTGAACAGTGACCTAAAAATTATAAGCAATAAATGTAAAGAAAACATCGCAAGACAATGAATCAAAGGAATTTGATTCCTTGCACATTTCAAGATTAATTAATATCAGACTTGTAGTGTGTTCAACAGATTACATAGAACAGCACAATTCCTAAAATGACTGCAGAACTAATAGCACATTAGTAATTTTTTAGTTAATTAGTTGAGGTATATTATATGAAGCCAGAATGTTAAGTTATTATAAAATGACAACAACAAAATCTGTGATTTGTTTATTTTCTACAAAGAAAAAAAAAAAAAACCCTGAGTGAACATCCTCCAAGTGTGGCAGTGCCATAATTTAAGCCAGGCATTGTATTTAGCCCCATCCATGTTGCCTTCCACCCTGACTAGTTTTCCACCAGTGGTGATGAAAAGCATCCCACAGTAAGACAATCCTACAAACACCATACTTTTCTGTGGTTTTCTTAGGCCAGTGAGATGTGTTGGGCTTCCGCTCAATATAAAGTCCAAATATTACATTTTTGGTCTCATCAGACCAAAGAAACTTTATACGACCTTCATGTGAATTCATACAGCATTCCTATTTTTCCCCCCCTCAATAATGGCCTTCTCTCTACCCCTATTTCATGAGACTTTATGGCTTTGGTTTTTCCAATTAACGGCTGTTATATTTAAGTTGTAGATCTCTCAAAGATTCTGATTTTGCCTTGGCATCTTGGTTGCTACTCTGACAAATGCCTCCTTACTTGGTCACTGACTTATGATGGAAAGCCTGCTCTAGGCAGTTTCACAGTCGTGCCATATTCAATATTTTTACTACACTCCATTTGATATTTTTTCTGGATCTTTGCCCCACATTTGTTGTGCTGGCTCCTTGAGCTTTATTATGTTATAAAAGTAAAGTCTGAAACCTTCCAGGAAGAACTGTACATGTACTGTGATCTTGTGATACTTCAATTTCACATTGGCAGAATATTCTCAAAGATTTATGTGACTTAACTAGTTTAGGGATTACTGAGATTACTTACACAATTTCTTATATTTTAGGATATATTAATTTTACCAGAAGTTCAACATTTTTTTTCATATACAGTGTAGATTCATAACACACTCCATTTCTGTTTCTAGTTAAACCACTCGTTCGTAATCCACCAAATTAATTTCAGGACTTATGTGAGCATTTAATTCCTTACAAAAAGGAATTAAATGCTCACATAACTTTAAGTTATTTCTCTTCCAAAAGATAACAGATGGGCCTTGAGCTCTCAGACCGGATGTCAACATCCCAATTAATTATTATTACTTGAAATAAGTAGGACATGGGTTTTTAATAACTTCTCTGGTAGTTCTCTTTAACTAGGCCAAGTTTCTAAGCAACAGAAACCACAGGACGGTGGTCTCCACGACAGAGAGACTCCAGCGTTGACCGTTTTCTTTATTTCCATCTTCCATTTAAAGCCTGTACTTTAAAAGCCTGTATTTTTTCCATAAATTTTCATGTAATCTGTTTTTGAGTACAAGGTTTGACCCTCACATACTAGCCATTACAATTTTTATGTATTAAAGGTGGACTAAAATGATTACAATTTTAAACAGCAGAAGGTATGAAAATGTAAACATTTGATGTAGTGCCAGAAGATATCCAATATATCACTATTGAATGAATTTTACCTTAATTCTGATTAATAGACATTTTTTGGATTTGAACAACATGGATTTTCTCCTCCATGTTGCTTGCATGGTGCAAACTGCATGGGGTGGAGTCATGTGACTACACATGCCGTAGTATGTTTTTAAGGGAACAGTACAAGAGCACAGATTAAATTAAACTAATAATAATAATAAGAAGCAGCCTTGACAAAGGCAATATTACATCAATTAGAGTTCCTGATGTCAGTTTTGGTTAATTTTCAATAAACTGTCCAGCTCTAGTTTTAAACACTACATTTAAGAGAGGGAGAAAGAGAAAGCTTTTCATATACAAGTGATTTTTGAGGGATTCTTTTCTGACTCACCAAAGAGTTTTAGTTTCAGAGGGTTTCACAGTATAAGAACATTACAGCCTACAAATAATTAAGGGAGTCCTACAGTTAAAACTACTATTTCTTGTTTGCTAGGCTTGTCCTTCCTACCCCTCCCATGGTCTTCCCTCACAATAACAATAAAAAAAATCTTGGAAAAACACACCCAGTGAGATTTGAGCTCTAAAGAAACTTCGAAAGAGTCTTGATCAGAAAATCTTCAGCATACCCCAGACTGTGTGGCTCAGAAACCCAAACGCCACCTCCACCCTTCCCCCAATGCAACTGCACCAGAGTAAACTGGGGCAGAACTAAGATGTGTGTGTGTGTGTGTGTGGGGCGAGGATCAGAGATTAGAACCCAAAGGACATGGCCTAAAGCCAGGGCTACACTCTGCAGTGTAGAGAAACGATGGAATAACCAACTAGGGACTCGATCATAACGATGTTGCACTATGACGTGTCTAACACAGTTGAAACCTGCTGAAATGTGGGAATGACTAAACAATCCGAGGAGCAGCAGCTCTAGTCCCGCCTGTCTGTAATTCGCTACTGTAATTACATAATGCCATGGCGGTCTGACTAAAGAGGGGGCGATCCCGTTACCAATCAACTCAACAAGGAAATCAAGCTCACTAAACAATTCGACAGAAATAATAAGGCTCGACGAGCGACGACGAAAAATGTCGACGATTATCCTAGTGGAACGATCATGACCGGTGCAACATTTGTATGTCATGATTGAAGAAAAAAAAAAAACAACATTTACGGCGTCGCCACCTGGTCACTTTTAACCATAATTAGACAACGATCGAGGCCCTATCGCAAACGAAGCCATATACACAGCCACGTTTAAAGACGTCGAAACGAGAGCAAATCAACTTTAGCGAGACAGACACAATGCTGAAACAGCGTGGCGGAGACACGGCGAACTACTGGCGCGTGCATCCTCCTGACGCCGAACACGGAGGAAGTTGGACGCGCGTGCCAAGATGTTTGCAAATGACATTACCGGAAATATATAAAGTGAATAAACTGCTCAAAAACACAGCTCAAAGTTTAAAATAGCCACCCACGTCCTGTAATACAGTCGACGACACATTAAACTACACTCCAGACATCCATATGAGCGATTTTGTGGATATAAGAATGACTCGTTTACCCATTTAACACGTAAATGTGTTACACTGTCGATTTTTTTTTTAAACCACAATTAAAACCCACAGACAGTCGAGGGGAAAAAAAGGTGTTCAGAAAAGGCTAGCAAAAATATTTTTACCATTAGAACAGGCTTGGTGATCGGGTGATTGTTTTAACAGTGAGAAATAGATAGATCTGAGGTATAGACTGGTCACTTTTCGCTTGTTAGACATTTAAGGAGAAATGGAAGGTTAGAGCGACACCATGGACCTGCCAAGACATTCCTATCGGGGTTAGCCACCTAGCTAATGTTTAGCTCATTCTAGCGACGTTTTGCAAAATTCCTCAGGCACGACGAACAAGAAAAACCTTCGGGGAATAAATTTAAATGCGAATGAGAAAAATGCTATATTATATTTTTCAAAACACCAACAAAAAGACTTATGTTCACAAAAAAGAGCAACTTACCCGTTTTAACCACTAGGGTGGACGGTGACAATTCTGTTGTAACGTTAACGTTACATGACAAGCAACGGCTGCAGAGTTCAGACCGAGAGCTTCGACACAACAAACCCTCTGCAGCAAATTCATTACTCCCGTTTCCTTATCCATCACAAGTCCCGTAATCGTTTATCAGAAAGACTACAAATCCACACCAGTTTCGCTCGACCAAAAAGTAGCTCAACACCGTTTTACTGATCACTTCAGCTGAGAGACTCGTCGTCAGTCATAGGGTTAACAACTTCTCTCTGAGCGATTAGACGCCACCTGATTGGTCGCACACTCTCACCAATCACCTGTAGAGAGCAACAGCACCCGGACGGCAAGTGGCGTTTTTTCCCCAACCACATTCAGACAAGTCCCGCCTCCAGCAAAATGATTAGCTTCTAGCTTTTAACTGACTGTCATACACCCCTATCTATTGGCCTGACTCCTTGTCAGTATAACGTCCTCGCTCAGGAGGCGGAGTCTGTCGGAATGTGGTTGGGAAGCAAACAAAACAAACCAACAAGCTACCAGACAACCACAAGGAAATAACAAGATGTGGCTGTAGTGTACATTACTGAGCCACAAAGCAAGCAAAATAAGTAAATAAATAAATAAAATGAACAAATATAACGTAGAAATGGCCACATATCGACTTAATTTCATCATGTGAATCATCAAGGTAATACAGACAGACCATAATAAGCACACACTTTCAACTAATTCCCAACTCAACCTGACGCTGCCTACTTTACCAGCCATGTAATGCTCATAATTCTTTACTAATTCCAGTCTTATTCATTAAAAGGACTTTAAACTTATATAAACATCTAAAATTGAATGGACATGATGCAAAAATAATTTTAACAATCTAAAAAAAAACCTAATACTGTATATAAATACTATACTAATATAGCTGTGTATATTTAGTTTTATTTTACACATTTTATTCTTGGTCAGAAATCTTAAATATAAACTCTAGGGAGCGGTTTCACAAATCTAAAGAAAACTGGTGTATTTGCAGAACTGCAAATGTGTGTGTGTGTGTGTGTTAGGTGTCACATTTAGAACCCCTTTCAAAAGCTTTTTAGTTGTGTATATGGTAGAATGCTAGTAGAATGTTAGAATAAAGATTTTTTTAATGTAAAATCCTATTATTGAGTTTCCCTGGTAAAAAAAGTTTCAAGTAGTAAATCTCATTTTTTGAACTATCCAAAGATCCCTTGAAAAAAAATCATTCAAGTGTTAGGCAGTTTAATGTTTTTTTTAAATATGCTAAAAACTGGAATCAAATATTATTTAAATGTAAAAAAAAAATACACAAGTGATGTGTATGTACAGCGGTTTAGTGGTTAGTAATGTTGCCTTGCACATCCAGGGTCCAGGCTAAAACTGGAGCCCTAAGTCTCCTGTGATAGGCCCCAGGGCCCCCCTATATACAGGATAAAGTGGTGAAGACAATGAGTGAGTGAGTGAGTGATGTGTACAGTAAACATATCCAGGCATGTCTAATTCAGAGTGATGGAATGTAACAAGCAATATGTATCTGTTTATATATCCTCTATGTACTCACTCACTCACTCATCTTCTATACCACTTTATCCTGTATTTAGGGTCGCAGGGACCTGAAAACTATCCCAGGAGGCTTAGGGCACGAGGCAGTGTACACCCCGGACAGGGTGCCAATCCATCACAGGGCACACACACTCCGTGGGGAGAACATGCAAACTCCATGCACACAGAGACGGGAATTGAGCCTGGCCAGGAATTGAACTCGGACCCTGGAGGTGCAAGGCGACATTGCTAACCACTACACCACTGTGCCGCCCCTCTATGTACTGATGCAATACAAATAAAGTTGAACATTTTACATATAAATAATCTAAAGATATTCATTCTCAGTTTTTCACAACTCTTCACATTTCATATTACAATACATTTCTTTTGGCAAGTCAATTAGAGCAATTGCTTTGCTCACATCGGATGTGACTTTGAATTAAATCACTTAGAAACAGAGTTAGTTCTACTTCAAGTCACAATATCAGAATTCAAGTGAATCAAAGGTTTACCTACACCAAGTTCAGCCCTGTCTATTAAGGAAAGAAGGGTGAGATTTACACTATACGAACTGTAAAGCATGGGGTGGCAGCATTATGCTTTGTGGATGTTTTGCATGGAAATCAAAATCTATGTCATCATTATATGTCATATGTCATCTATGTCAGATTATCTAGATAATCCTGAATAAACACAAAACCTAAATGTTAAAACATGGCAACTAGGATTTCCAGCAGGATAATGGTACAAAGCATATCTCCAAAGTTGTAATAAAATGGATTTAAAAGTTCAAAGTATAGGAAAGGCCAAAACATATCCTCACACTGAAGTGTGTATGTGAGTAAAGAGGACCATAATCATGACTAAGTTACATTAAATTCTGAGAGGAAAAATGGGCGAAGATTACAGCAAAGTATTGTATAAATCATATGGAAGGCTAGCCCTACAGACTGAAGTACAAAACAAAGTTTGTGTAATACCTGATTAATGTAAACATAAGCTGAAATGAATATATCCCTGAACTACGATACTGAAAGTTTTTACGAAATACAGTAGATGCCCTAACTGACTTAAAACAGTAAATGTGTGGTCAGTGTGAAAATTTGAATGTGGCTGTATCAAGTGTTTATAAACCTTTGGCCTCAGCTGTACAGTGGGAATTGTGCACTGTAAAGTAAGAGGTACAATAGTTCCTATTTTATTGTTATTATTTTTGCAAAATACTGTCTAAAAGAGACATGTTCTTAATCTCGGTTTCTACTTTCCCTTCCCTTTCTTTCTCTTCGCTTGTTCTCCCTGCTTTACATATTCTTTGTCACCCATTCAGCAAATTCACCATAGTTTCAGTTTCATTTTTCTCAAATGACAGTAAAACAATCACTGTCGAATTTATTTTAAGTGTCGCCAGGTTGGTGTTCAGGATTTCATTTCAAAATCCTGTCCAAACACACACAAACACACCCTTGACAAACTATCCATGTGTGTGGCTTGTTTTTGACATTATTAGTAAGCTAGCAAATGAATGCCATGCTACATTAAATCCCAAGTCTTACATTAACCTCTTTTAACCTATCCTATCTTCATCTTTCAATCCCTTCCACATCTATCATATATTCTTATCACTGTGCAACATTTACCAGTCAAAGAGAGATAATATCCATTCTGTACAAGCAAGTTGCATGAATAATAATAATGCGATTCATACATTTGACATACACTATATGGCCTAACATTTGTGGACACTTAACCATCGTATGCATATGTAGGCCTTCCCTAAGCTGTTGCCACCATTTTGGAAGCAGGCAATTGTATAGACTGTATTTGCATACTATAGCATTGCAATTTACATTCACTGGAGCTAAGCGGTCCAAACCTGTTTCATCAAGACAATGTCATGCTGTGTGAGGTGCATGGAGACATGGTTTACCAAGGTTGGAATGGAACAATTTGACTAGCCTACATGTATAAAAAATGGATATAAAATGTGCAAAAAAAAAAAAATCCAGCAAAGTGTTATGTGAAGCTTATGGAGCACCACCCAAAATGTTTGGCTGACATTATTAAATTCCTGATCTCAACCACAATTTATCTTTTGGAATGTACTTAACTAGTCATATAGTGTGGTTAATAACTTGTGAAAATCATGGCATATCATATTTTTTCATTTGTTGCATAACATAAACAAAACCAAAAAAATGTAAGTGGAAATTCACCCAACCTGGCAACACTGAGTTCTATTCTCTGCACCACCTCGTGGTCTGCAGTGGAAGTGCTCATGACTCCAGCTGTCTGGAATTTGTGTTTGAGTTTTATTATGATATAGGAAAGAAGAGCATACCATTTGTCTATTTGCCTGACAGAGTGTGAGATAAAAACACTAATATAACTTCAGTGGGACATTTAGATATTTTGGACTAATAAGGTGATAGGAGCTATAAATAAAAGCAGGCTGCTGAGATCTGCCTCTGGGTGGCAATGCTGCATAACATGAGCAGGCAGCATCATTCTTATCTTTTCACATGTGTTAGTTTTCCATGGCAATAAAAAAAAATGAAAATAAATACATCACCATATAGATGTATATACTGCCATATATTGGTTTGACTACATAATGACTGAATATATGAATACACACTGTAATGTCACAGCAGAGTAGCTGAGCACATCTATTTATGAATGGTGATATTCCATGCACATATTTTGCGCTCAAATAAATCTACATAAAAGGTTTATTGTTGGTCTAAGACATTACAGTGGTACATATTTTTTTATTTTAACTTTTATTTCTTCTCACATATCACATACTAAGGAAAATGCCCAAATACTTTTAAGCATTTCCATCACACCCACAAGTTAAACTTAATTTATTTTATCCTTTTGGTGTTGCTATGGGAAAACATGATCTTGCTTATTATTGCAGAAGTGTAATTGGCATTTAGGTGCCATACTAAAGCATCCCACTTTTTCTGCCTCAAAAGGAAGACTATTTCACCCAGAATGTCCATTTCTAACAACATGTTAAATTTATTTTCTTTCATTTACAGGTCACTTTTGGTTCTAAGAATGTTCAATCTGTCAAGTTTGAATGCTACACACTGTGTTCTGAAATATATTGATAATTAAAAATAAATTCTGACATCACATATTTAATTGCTATATTGTCATTTTGAGTTTTCAAGAGCATCTAATCTCATTTAAGTGTATAAATTCTCAAACAGATATGGCCTCAATGTGTGTCACAGATGGCGAGTACTTAAAAAAAAAAAAAAAGTTCAGTAAAGGCCTGTATGCCATCCATGATTTTTGATAGTTGACATGCCCTGAAATAGTGTGGCAGACATTTTAGTGATGAGTTAGGGAGCAGGTGAGGTGATGTGTGAAAGTGCGATTGGAGGGTGACTGGAAATGATTCAGGTGAAGGAAAAAAATGTCATACGTTTAAGGGGTTATTATAGGGGCACCATCCTGAAGAGGATACAATAATAACGTGTATATTGTCATTTCTCGTCAAAAGCAGTCTTGGGGCAATATTGAAAAAACACACTGAAACCTGCAAGTGAAAAATGCCAGCAAGGCCACCCTTCACATATTCTCCAACTACAAAATACACAAGAATATCATTGCAATATTGAGCTTGCAAGTATTTCTTTGAACTTGTCTTTATCTGCAAAATGGCAAAGTATATTAGAAAAGCATACATCTCAAATAGAAGAACACATCAAGAATTTGGTGAAAAAGCTTCAGATGACTATTGGTCTTCTGACATGGATCAATTGTCTAACTGATAATTTGAGATTATGCTGAAGAATTCTGAGATCTTTGTTCTGAAAACAAAGATCATCTTTGTTTATTATTCCATTCACTTTCCATCCACAGTTTGGTTAGCATAGGTTTCATAGAGTTGAATCCTTACCTTTACACCTCCAAACATACCTCAAAGCCTTTTTATGAAAAAAAAAATCTTTCTTTGTCCTTCTGGGCAGGTGCACACTTTAGTCGAGTTTGAAAGTGTTGATTTTGGAGCAGGGGCATTTTTTCTTGGACAGCAGTCCATGAATCTTTCAATCCATGGAGATGTAAAACTTGCTTGATTGTAAACAGTGACACTGGTATTCCAGCAGCTTCCAGTTCATGTCAGGCTTGTGCCTTGTTGGTTCCTGGGATGTTCCTGTCCATCTAAACCAATTTCTTTATTTTTGGAGACAGTCTGGGTCATTTCCAGATATTGGAAATGTGTACATCCCCCAACGATTTGTCCTTATACATTGGTTTGAACAGATCATGCAATGTTCACTGGACCACAGGCAGTCCCATTGACATATGATCCAGATAGATCCTAGAGCTATGAGGTGACAATACTCCCTCTGAACCTAACCCATCACTCTATAGTGCTGCTGATTTCAGTAATACTTGATGATCCTTTATTCACAAACAAACATCTTTACTGTTTGATATAGTACAATACCATATGGTGCTGAGATAAGGCTTGGAAATGTGCAGGACCGGAACCAAAGGTGCTTGCCCATGAGTCATGAATTAAATGGCACTACAAACCAGTGGGCAACAGTGTGTCACCAGGTTTCCAGTTCTGGTCAAAAGGAAGTGCGGACTAGCAATGAATGTGCCTCCACCCCATAGCAATATGAGGAAAAAAAAGCAAGACAAAGAACAGCAGCAAGCTGTCATATCAAAATAAATCTGTCAAAAACTATGGAGCGCTGAGTCCATCTCGCCTATGTATTGCTGTTTCCTCACTCCACTTGTTCTTCTCTTGCAATTTATAATTTGTCTTTCTGACCTCACACACTCGAGTTTCCATCATGGCGTGCCTCAAAAGTGTCCACATTGACAAGATGATTGAAGAGGCTGCTACTGCTTATCAGAGCCACAGTTTTCCAAGAGAGAAAGGTTACAGTAGAGGGTAGAAGCAGCTGCTCAGTTGTTTTGTTGTAAAGGATCTTATCTACAAAGGCCACAAATACATAGCAGTAGAAAAAAGTACCATTGGGCTTGTGCAGGTTCATAGATTGAAATACTTCACAAGGCTGTGCAGAAAGCATGCAACCACATGTTCATCCATTATCACTTTTTGTTGAGTGTCAAAATAAATCTGGCTCATCGTCAAGGTAATCACCAAGTGTACGAATATTAAGGATTGTCAAAAAAAGCAAACAAACAAATAAACTAAATAATTTTACATACTGTATATATGCTTATATATAATTGTGTAAAGTTCAAATAAACCATTGTTTAAAACAATTAACACCACTACCACCAACAATATAGTCATGCTCAAAAGTTAGTACCACCTGTTTTAATTTTTTTTTTTGTGTAAAAACATAATACAGCTCATCTGATCATAGTGGGTCTTAGTATTAGACAAATACAGCCTCAGATAAATAACATATAACTTTTTATTCACAGTGCCATTATGTATTTAATGAAAATTTAACCAAAAAGAAAAAAAATAAACATATGTCCAATATTAAGTCATCCCTTACTGCTTCTACAGGATTTAAGGGGGTAAGTTGCAGCCAGGTGCTGCTAATCATCAACCCTTGATTAATTGATCAACAGCAGGTGTGCAGACGTCTATTAAAGCAGAATGTTTGCCATTTTGCTGGTCTGGAACATTCAGGTGTCTGTTAACACAATGTCAAGAGGGAAAGACATAAGTAATAGTCTTAGAGAAGCAATTGTTGCTGCACATCAATCTGGAAAAGATTATCAAATCAATTTGTACAAAAAAAGTTCAACATTCTACAGTGAGAAAGATTATTTACAAGTGGAAAACATTTAAGACAGTTACCAATCTTCCCAGAAGCGGATATCCCAGATCATTCATGCCAAGGTCAGATCATACAACAGGTTGGAAAGAGAAGGCCTATTCTGTCTAAAAAGAACATGGAAGCATGACTGAGGTTCTCAAAGCTACATCTGAACAAAGTACAAGGCTTCTGGAATAATGACCTATGGACAGATGAGACCAAAGTGGCTTGTTTGGCCTTAATGCCCATTGCCATGTCAAATGTGGGGTAAACCAAGCAGCATCTCAGCGGAAACACCTCATACCCACTGTCAAGCACAGTGGAGGAGGGTTGATGACTTGGGCTTGTTTTGCAGTCACAGGACCAGGTTGCCCCTTGCATTTATTGAGTTGACCACAAACTCCCCTATATACTAATGTATTCTAGAGGCAAATGTTAGGTGCCTAGTCAAAGTCCAGACCTCAACTCAATTGACATGCTGTGGTGGGACCTTAAGAAAGCTGTTCATATTAGATTCCTAAAAACCTCAACAAACTGAAACAATGTTGCAAAGAAGAATGGGTCAAAATTCCTCCACGATGGTGTGAGTGACTTATAAAGCCATACAGGAAACGATTACTAAAAGTTATTGCTGCTAAAGGTGGATCTACAAGCAGTTAGATCATGGAGTATTTTCTGTTGCCCATATTTTCTTAATTCTGGCTTATTTTTTGTTAAATAAATAATGGCACGATGAAAACGTTATGTTGTTCTTCTGTTGTACATCCACACTTCTGTATTTGCCTAATAAGAAGACCCACTGTGATCAGATGACTTTGTATGCTTTTCACAAAAACACAGAATAAAAAAAAACTTTTGAACATGACTGTATGTTGGATTATTATCTCATGGGAAAGGTCTAGCCGCACAAATCAGACACATAACACTCACGATACAATTCGATGTATTTACAGCTTGACTTCAGTTTTGCACAAGGTGACAAAGATCGTTGGGCCTTGCTTACTATTGCTTTAGTTTCACTTGATGGAACATTAGTGGATTTATCTGCTCATGACATATGTTCAGTCAGAGCCAACAAAATTTCACACTCCACACTTCACTCAAAGTGTAATATTAAGTGGAGTGTATTAGAATTAAACTGGGTGTCCAGGTGCTAGGATAGATTAAATATATGGCTGGTAAAATAAGCTTTTTAACAGCAGAGACTCATAACTGTTCATTTATGGTGTATGTGTAAAATAAGCTGAAAATGTAAATGCTAAATGTAAATGTAAGAGGCTCAGTGATTTGAAAGTTCTTTTATGGTTCAGATACCCTTACACATGCACAGCTGTAACCACTGTTGCATCCTCTAAAGCTGTTGTTGAATGATGTATGTATATGAATGTTGTTCTGCAGTAGCAGCATCGAGCCCCTGGGTTTCTGAAGATGATGTCTGGGACACATCTAAGCTATAAGAGTGTTTTTTGTGTCTCAGTACCCCCAACTGGGCTGAACTGAGCTGAATGCACAATCCACCATCAGCAAGAACAGACTTTGCACAGAAACACGCTTCACAATGTCTCCTTCCTCTTGTCTGCGTAATAATAAGTGAGATGGGGGCATTCTCAAACGGATGACGGAAATGGAATGGCCTTCAGAAAGTAACCCATATAAAACACAAAAGTGCTGCTGGAAATGAGAGACCTATTCACATTGTCCAAGTCCATAACCAAGAATGCCTGAACAAGGCATTCACAGAGAATTCGCAGGTCCCTTTGCTCATAACAATGGCTTCTAAATCATGATAATTTTCAGAGGATCGATGTTCTCTTGAAGGACTTTCAGTGTAACATTGAGTGATATTTTGCTCTTAGCTATCTTTTGCTGACTTCTGCTGAAGTATCTTAATGTCGAGTTTGTTATTTGACATGCCATGGTAAGGGTATTATGTATGTATGGGTTCATAGGGGATTGACAGAAACCAGCAATGAATTAAAATGACAAGTGCCTATACAGTATTCTGTAGGGTCACTTAGTCCTACAAGAGCTTCCTGCATTTCACTGATCACAACTGCCCTACTGAAAGCACACCAGGAATGGTTAAGGTATAATAATATAAGATATTTGTAACATAATATGACATATTTGTGTTGTATTCCTAATTAATTTTTTAAATTGTAATTGTTTTATCACATTTTAGTTTAAGAACATTGAATATGATATTATAACAAACATTTCAGTGAAATTATTCAATTGACTACAATTATCTCTATTTATCTTGGTCTATCTATTTAGGAATCATACATCCAAGTTCAGAAACATCTCCCCCCCTCTATTTCGTTTTTAAAAAGGAAAAGATCAGATTATGTAAAGCTTGTGCTGTAAAAAACAGAGTGAATGACCAGCTATTAAAACAGAAACACTACCAAA
>JAOVVA010000054.1:10527524-10548431 GCA_028565275.1 Leiocassis micropogon | reverse complement strand
TATATATTCTGTTACATGTAATAAGACAAAAATAATCCTTCTTCAGATTAGTAAGAAACTTTACAGTTCTCGACCATGAGGGCTCTCATACAAAGTCCATACACAATTTTTATTCTATTTGTGTGTACTGTCTAGCCAGCCTCTGACCAATCAGATCAGTGCATTCAAAAGCATGTAGTTTCAAAAAAGTTTGGCTAAGAGAAAAAAAAAATCACATCTGTCTACTTGTAAATAAACTATTTCACAACAATACTGTTTAAGCATAAATAGAACTGGAGGATCGTCTTGCCTAAGGTGCTATTCTGACAGATCCAAAAAGAGAAGATACATAAAGGGATTAAGAGAAGAATCCAGTTGGTAATGCAATATCCTTGCCAGAGTCATAAATTACAAGTGAGTCACCTACAGTAGCTTATAGTCAGATCCAGTAAGTGACAAATACTAAAATTCATTCGAATCATCAAAGTGCGCAACATTTGATGTTCAGAGGGATTTATGATGAAGTATTATCCTGAACTAATGTTTGTAATTCCTGTCCAGCAGGGGGCAATATTTTCTTATTTATTTTTTAAAAGAGTTTTATAACTGGCTGCTTGTCATTAACCCAGTGGCTGAGCTTTTTCCTCACGCACCTGAGGAAAAACTGAGAATACTCATCTCACACCAGCCTGTGATAATATCTAGCTGAAAAATGTATATGATAGATTTCTGTTGTTTCAACTTTCAAAGAATAGCACATAAAAAACACAACTTTATCTAGGTTTATCTCATTTGCTTCCAGTTCAGTCACAGCTAAATTCTTACCCAATAGCTGGCTCACCTGTATTCTGTCTCACAGCCGAGCATGGTTTATTGTGCTTTCTTTCAATCCCAGCCATAAATGGCTGTGGCATTACCAGCCAGGAAGGAAGAACAAATAATTGGGGTTACTTCATGGGAGTGCAATTCCTAAAGCCATTTAAGCAATGGACCATCTGGACTGTTAAATGTTCCAAAACTGTTGTTGCCACACTGACCAAAACGGCTCTGCAGCTGAAGTAAGGCACGTGCAAGAATGTGTTATCCAGTCAAATCCAGCACATCTTTAGCATACATTTTATTTTTTTATTTAAATAACAGGTGCTCAGTTTGGATGATTTTATAATCCAGTTTATTTACTCATCCAGTCAATGCTAGTAAGTAAAAATACTTACTATACTTACAATATTTCATTGTACAGCAATGAAATAATATGCAATTTGCAGTTAGGCTACATTTGACCATATTTGCATTATTCAATAGCGAACAGAAAAGCTTCCAATAACTTTTAACAACCGGGTTTTCTATAATTAGTTTTTAACTTTTGTAACTCTTTGTATTAGCATAGGTTTATGCAAAGTATTTGTATATTTTTGTATACTTCATATATAATTAATTCATAAGAATTGACCAAACCTCTGACAAGCTCTTTTAGTGGATATTATGTGGTGACATTGTTCTGTACCTTAAAGAGTACTGCACTGCATCGCAACACTGTGTAGCTCCAGCTATTCCTAAGGTACACAAAACTTAAAACTTTTAATTCGTCAACAGCTTTAAGCAGACACTGCCACATTGTGCTGAGCTCTGTTGGTTAATAATTGCCTAGAATCAGAACGTAATTGTGACCTAGAACTCATGACAGATCGTGACTCAGTGGCGGAATATGAACTGGAGCTGTTTTTAGAGGCACGTGAAGCCCGCTGACGGAGATTTTGTGATATCGGCCGATGGAGGTTCATGTTAGAGGAGCAGGCAGCCTTGTTAAGCAGCCATGGGTGTCTTAAAGCTTGCTCTGCAGTCATTCGTTGCTGAGGGTTGACATTCAGCAGGCACTCTATGAAGTCTTTGGCCTGGTTAGAGATTGAGTTCCATGGCTGGATGAAAGACAGAGAGGGAGGTTAGAGAGGGATTAATCGATTTCCGAAGCCTTGTAGGTTCCAAAAACAATGTGCCTGGTTTAACATTCCTGACACAAATAAAGTGTTAAAAAATTGCTCAATTAAGAAATAAATTGAACAAAGTGTATCAGAAGGGGAAACCAGAATTAACTGCATAAGTATATTTCATGTATATGTTAATTAGCATTCAAACAATCTATTCTGTGTAGAAGAAATTGATGCATTACACAAAAATTGAAAAGTGTAAGCTAGAGTAACCTTAGGTAATTTGACCTGCTGCCAAGAGCAGCATGTAATTAATTTTCTTCTACCTTAAAAAAAGAAATTTGTAAAACACAGATTAACTAAACCTTGCTTAACATTGCATGCCCAAATACCAATTACTCAAATCAGCTCTGTTTAATGTGAACACACTGATAGGAACATTTTTATTGCAGACACCACTAACACTTACAGCTCACATGGACTGTAGCTGCTTCAACATTTAATCTCTCAGTTTTTTGTAAGTTTTTGCATTTAAGTTTAACATGTCAGCTCTTCATTATATCTAAATAAAACATCCCTCCATTTGGCATCAGCTAGAAGATGATTTATCTTAAATGCCACTGAATGCAAACAGCGTTGCAACTTAAATGAAGCAGGGATGATAAGATGTGAGATTCAACCCAGATTCACCACACAAGCATCATCACACACGGTGACATTCTCGCCTTGCCACCATCTGAATGTGGGAACATTAGTCAATAAATGTCACTAATTCTTAATATTCTAAAATGTTTCTCTCTTTTCCCCCCCTTAAGAGTTAAAGAATAGCAGGTAATGTGAAAAAGGAATAACTAAAACTGTAGAAACAAAAACAACAGGCCTAAATGTAGAGTAGAACTAGACCAAGCCTGCACTCAGCCAGCGCTTTTAATAATTTCCTTCCTCCTACACTATATACTGACTAACCCTGGCAATTAAGTGGTGAGTTGAATCTGAAGTCTTTCCCATGGGTACCAAGAGTACTGAACAGGAACACAAGTAATGCAGACTACTTAATGGGCAAAAGCAATCATTACAGAATAGTCACTTGAGTGTAAACAAAAACATCCTAACGCTTCTCCCCATATCATATCACTGTACTAACTGTACTTCATCTTTTATTATTTAGGTTTTTACTGTTTTCACACCCACCAAAACATACATCAAACACACACACAAAAAAAATTATGAATGCATGAATGAATGAATTAATAAAATAAAAAATAAATAAATAAATAAAATCAGCACACTGTTGTAGATAACAGCACCAGCAGCTTACATACCCCAAGTTTGAGCATATCTATTCATCTTAAGTAAATACTTTATGCCTAATAAGGGTCATAGTGGATAGAGCTTATAACAGAAACGCTGTGTGAAATGGTAATATGGCAGTCGAGGATAAGATGAGAGTTCATTGTAGGGCGCCAAGCGCAAACACATCCACCCACACACATTCACACATGGAGAAATTTAGCACAGTCAATCCACCTACTGGCATGTTTTTGGAAAATATGAGGACACTGGCAAGCCCAGAAGAAATCCACATGGACAACATTAAAACATGTTATTGTCCACACAGCCAGTAACCCCAAGTCAGGATTGAACCAGGGAACCTTGCTGTGAGGTGGCAAATCTTACTTGCTGCACCACCACCATGCCACCCATCACTGTGTCAAGCAGTATGTCAACATTGCATTCCAAAATAGCGGCACACTATTTAGAACAGAAGTGTGTGGTTTGGAATGCAGCCTGAAATGGGTTTTGTAGCAGACACATCAATATTTAGCAGTAGTACTATCTAAAGTGGTCGTATTCATTAAAAGCAACGAAAAGCCTGATTGTCTACTTTTTGTCTTCTCACATAGCGCTAAATACAGATTAAAAGGTAAATTAGTTCTTAAAACTGTCTCGGTTATTGCTTTTGTGTTAAGTGGTTACTGCTAAGACTAGTGTGTAGGTGGGAATAGGTGGGAAATTATGTCACAGGTCCACAACCACCAGAGTACATCTTTTACTTTAATAGATAATGCCGTATTTTTGGAACACTAACACAGGATCTGGATTAGTAACCGCATTTAACCTTACTACATACACATACATTTTGGTGGTAAAAATGTCAATTTGATTTAGAGCAGGAAAATCATCATGGATTCCATAGTGCAGCAGTATACAGTATTAAAGAAGGATTCGTATTATTGATTACTGGAAAACATTATCAACCTATGAGGCAGTTATTACTACATATTTTTTTTGGTAAAGTAGTAATTGGGACATTTAAGGACATATAGACAATTTATGCTGAGTATGGTACGAAAATACAGCCACTCTACTGTAGTATAAACACTTAAGCTGTTATTCTTAATCTTAACTCTCCTAAAATATATGCAGGAAAAATATGTTGATGAAGTTTCTTAGTCATCCAGGTGAAGTGTTCTAGAGGTTGAGTCATGTCAGTTGGACTCCTTTATGTTGGTTTGAAACATTTGGCTACACATCCAGTCAGACGGAATATGCTACCGGGATGAGTAGCGAAACGACTAAACTTCCAGAAACGCACATGAAAAGTTATACTAAGCAGAAAAGCCTGGTTTACAAATTTATGAACCCCCCCTTATCTCTATCACACACACGCATGCATGCACGCACACACACACACACACACACACACACACACACCACACTCTCTCTCTCTCTCTCTCTCTCTCACTCACACACATGCACGCACACACACACATGCGCAAAGATTCTTTCTTGCATAGTAATGACAATTAATCATCCATGAAATTGACAATTGCAAGCCTGTTGCTGATGAATGGAATTCAAAGAGCAGGCTTTACTCACACACATACCCGCACACACACATATAAAGCACACACACTCACACGCACTGGCCAATTTCAGAGAGAAAAATACAAAACCATAAGTCATTCTATGTCATTTCTCCCTGCAAAGGCAAGCACCATTAATATGTTAGAAAAAGAAGGGGAAAGTAGGAAAAGAAAAGTCTAACATCAATAAAACATCGAGAGAGAAGAGTGACTAACTCTGGCCAGCTCATCCATCATCTTCCATTCTCTGTCTTGTTGAATGGTTGCTCATTCATCAGTTTAAATATCTGATCTGAGATGAGGGTCTAAATGTATGTTTTAAAAAAAAAACCCAATGTACTCTTAAGTCCTCACCACAACACATAGTAAAATAAGTGTTATTATTTTATTCATCCGGGAGCTTTTTTCACTTACCTTGCATTTCTGACACTTGTATAAAACAGCGACAGCTTGAACAACTAGATTAAATGCACTATTTGAGTAGAGAAATATGAAAGAACTGCAGTTGACGTTTTTTTTTTTTTCTTCAAGAGTAAAGCAATTCATCATAGTAGCTAGTCATAGTAGCGAACATTATTTCATAGCACTCAGGTGGAAATGAAATTGTGGATGTGAGTGTGTGTCAGCGTGTTGTGTGAAGGAGGTGATAAAAGCCTTAAGGCAATTCACAGCGTGTCACTTTTCCTTTTGTCTCCTCTATCTGATTTCTTTGCTTTTATCCCCTTCACCTCTTTCCTCACCTCGCACCGGGGAGGGCTAGGAGTTACACCTGGGGTTACACCTGAGATATACAGAGTACTGGTTGGATCAGATACATCAAGGGTGTTTACACAGCTGACCACACACAAACGAGCACATACTACTTGCCCTCTGGTTTATGTGTGGATGTGTACTGGTCCCAGCTGACTGCTTTATTGCCTTTTTACAGCTGTCTTTTAACTGCATCCTTAACAGACCTACATAAATGGCACTTAACTACTTTGGGTAATTTACATTTTTGTTACACACAATCACTACTACACATCTAATAGACATCTAATAGAAACTCTTTAAACTTTCAGCATGGTGTTCAGTCATTCACCTTAAAGCATTGTTTAGTATCTACAGGGAAATGAATAGTAAATGTATGTAATGTATCTGGATTCAGATTACTATAAAAGCCCCCCCAGAGATAGAAATGGATGCACTGTAATCATGGTCTATGAATTCTGGCTCTGACAGTTCTACATCATAATTTAGAATTGGCCTCAACTAAAGATGCTCACAGGGCTGTTTTTTTTTTTTTTTTTACATTTATGTAACTATTATTTTGTTTGCATTATGTGAATTATGTTGTGTAACTTCTAAAATATAACCAAATCAGAAGCTAACAACACATGTTAAATGTGGTCCTGTAAATGTCCCTTATGCTTCAATAATCTTTGCTATGTTGCGAGAAACCCTAGTCCCAATGGGATTTGTCTCAAATAAATGCCTTTTCTGGAAAGATGCAAGTTCTATCCATATCTGTATCATTGTGTTTGTACTAGTTTTTAAAAAATATTACCTGTCCATGCTGAATAATTTATTCGGATTTAAATTACATATTATTGCTACTTTTATCTTTAGGACACATGTTATAGGGGTATACATAAGGCATTATCAGAGTTATCAAAGTTACAATAGAAGTTAGCAAGGAAAAAGAACGGTATAAATGTCTGGAGACTAGAGACATTTATAAATAAATGAACTGTTGGACAGTTTGTGCTCCAGATGACATTGGATGTAACTATTAACCAATAATTCACTAGCAAACTTTAACTATATGATAAAGAAATAGATAAATGTAAAATGCAATAAATCTTTTGTAGGTGGGATTTGCTTTGCATCATATTCTGTTCTTGCCCAAGGCCGCAAGTTTTAATGATGCCATATTGAAAATTCATATTTAAATATGATGCATCAATTGATAAATTTGTTCCATATTGTTTCTTTCAACAGTCTTCACAAATTAAGGCCTAGCTTTCTTTTCAGGTCTAACAAATATCACAAAAAGCATGCCTCCACAGAATAATGGCACTTAAAAGGATTTGAGTATTTACAATGTCGCAGACCCACATCCACACGTCTGACCTTGCTGTTCTCTTACCCAGATAGTGAAGACCTTCAAGCAGCACAATTAAATTGAAACAGGGATACAGAGAGAAACAGACAGCACATCATACATCACTGCACTCACTTGGCCATGGAAGCTGTAGCTGCCTTTAAGAATTGCTGTGAATAGACGAGGCCGGCTGCGTTGCTCGAAGGGCATGGAACCACTCAGAATGATGTAGGAGATCACACCCAAGGCCCACATGTCCACTTCACAGCCATATGTCCTACCAGACACCATCTCAGGAGCCAGGTACTCTGGGGTACCACATAGTGTCCTCAGTGTCCAGTCATGTGACTTTTGGCCTCCAGAACTAATTTTGGAATACTCCTTTCCTGTGCAATGAAGCACTGTGAATTTGTTATTGCTTCTAGCAGCTCTGTCTGTTCTACTATTATCGCAATAATTTTGTCTTCTCTCTTTTAACTTGTCATGTGACAGTTGCATTTGTATGCACTGAGTAATTCTATCCTCTTTTCCTTCTGACATATTGAAGTTTCTATGTTTATAAGCTTCTAACCCATCTGTCTTGCTTTCCTCTCTGCAGGCATTTAGACTTTTTTTGGTGCGCTCAGGAAAATTATACTGAGTACTGGTCATCTCATCCACCACCCCATCACTGCCCTTTTCCATTCCTTCAAATCCCAAGCTTTTATCTATTTCCCTTTCATCTCCTGTGCTGATCCCATTCTTATCTTTCCTCCCATCTCCTCTAATGGCCACAACTGTCCTCTGGCTGCTCTTATCTCTGGCTTTCCCACCACCTACTAATCCACAATTATCTTCAGCACCTTTATCCTTCCCCACTACAAAATCACAACTATCGGCATCATCAGCAGCCCCATCATCTTCCCTGTCTGACCGAGCACAACCGCCAATGTCTTCACCAGTTCCAGCTACACAACTGCCCTCTGTTACCACATCAACACTTTCAACCATCTGGCTTTTCTGACTCCAGCAGGCCAGGCCGAAATCAGTTATGAGTAGGCGTGAGTCCTTCCCTGGATGGTAGTACAACAAGTTTTCTGGTTTCAAGTCCCGGTGAATTACTCCTAGTGCATGTATGTAGCGTAGTCCTCTGGACACCATAATAATAGCTTTAGTGGCATCACGTTCTGTGAAGGAGCCTTGAGAAATGACACGATCCAGCAGTTCTCCTCCCGTCGCCAGCTCGAGGACAAGATAAACACGATGAGGAGTTTCAAAAACCTCCACCAGACAAATGATGTTAGCGTGGCGGACCCTTCGTAGAATCCCAAGCTCGACATAACTTGTATCACGACTTTTGTGCTCTCTGACTTCTAGGAGTTTGATAGCAAAGGGCTGGTGTGTGTACCGGTGCTCAACACGCACCACATGGCTGAAGCTTCCCCGACCGATTAGAGCCTTGATTTCATACCTGAAAAATATCAGTCCTTGTTAAGAATCTTTCTTATAGGAATTCTGCAGTTGTAGTTCAATTCAATTCAATTCAATTCAATTCAATTCAATTCAATTCAATTCAATTTTATTTGAATAGCGCTTTTAACAATTGTCATTGTCCCAAAGCAGTTTTACACAATCAAAATAATTATTTAAGTTTGTATGGAATGTGAATGTGTATGAATCAAAATGGTCAGATAGTCCCTTTCAATTATTGAAATTAATGATTGAAGTCAATGATTGAAATTTCCAATTTAAAAACATACAAAGGCACTACTATAATTTAACTACTATGACAAGGTGATTACATTTTTGCAGTCTCAAGCTCAGATAAGTTTCTCTTGAGTTATTACAATTCACACCTCTTGTAATCATCGAATGCACAAAATCACCACAACAGGTCTTGTAACCTCTCTTACTAGTTCCAAGACTGCAAGAAAGCTATTCTCCAACATCAGCAAACTTTTAAATACTTTACTGCTTGCTGTGAAGTGGATTTTTTGTTGTTGTCATATTTACCTGACAAATGACTCTGAGCTGAGAGCAGGCAGAGGGGAGCAGCTTACAAAATATGAAAGAGGCTTACAATTATGAAGACAACATGTTTTTGTGATAGTAATACCAGGATAAAATTAAATCATAAAGTGATACTTGCATTTAGAGACCCATTTAAAACACAAAACCATGCATAGAAAAGGGTGCCGAATGATGCAACTTTTATCTATCTGAAAGTATTATGAAGCTGAATGGCTTAGTTCTGGTGCAAATTTGCCAATATAACATTAGAAATAGTAATCTTAATTACTAACATAATTAAACCAAATAATATAGCTAATACCTTGCAGTGATACGTGGATCAAACCTTGTCCGAAACGTGACCTCACATTTGTTTGCATGTCTGTTTCTACTATCAGTACAGTTGTTTCTTCTTTCATTGCTGCATCCACTCCACAGATGAGGCTGTTTTTTATCCTTGCAAAGGTCTTTATCGAAGTTCTTGTTTTTGTTAGACTTTACTTTCATAAAACTAAAATACCCATGCTTCATGGGAGGCTCTGACATTAAACCTACTTTGCTAGAACTATTACCCATGGTTGATCTTCATTCCAAACAGTACAAAGCCCCAACGCGTTTAATTTAAAGAGCACAACTTCAAGACTCCCTGGAAGAATCTGAGGATGTGCAACCACCCACATCAACAGCAATTGGTTAGTTACTGTATGTGTTCCTGACCCTAAAAGATCAGTGTAAATAAAAGTTAAATAGCATAGTTGTTAAAGTTGTTTTGTGTGTGAAGTCGTGTTACAGAGTCTGAACACCTACAATACCTGCAAATGGCACCCTCTTGTTAACTGTTTGAGCCAAGGTTAAAAAAAGGTTCTTTTTAACCAGAAAAGGTTCTCGTTTGGCATTAAGAAAAACAATTACAGTTGCACAAAAAGGACCCTGTACATTTTACGGTATGAGATGAAAGTACACAAAAATCTATTAATATTTGTCTTCAAGATCACTTCATTTAAGATAATAGGATGCTAGCTTTCATCATCTGCTCTGTACAAAATCCAATATCCTGAAACTTGCTAGCTAAGTCAAATAAACAATATATTGTTATGCCAGTTAGCATGGATATTAGCTAATATACAGCAACATATTAAGCAAGTTGATCAGGGTAGGTCTTTTAACAAATGTTAGCTGTCTAATGATAATGCACATGGGCATACATCATGCATAGGCAAAGGACAGCAAGGAAGGCCAATGAAGTTTCATCCTCACTATAAGATGACCAGATCCATATCACTAAGAAAAAAAAGCCTAAAAAACAACCTAAACACTAACTTTACTAAGTTACACAAAACAGTTTTCTATTGATTCTTATTATTTTTCCCATTAATTCATCTTCTATAGCGCTTTATCCTGTGTACAGGGTCGGATCTCAAGCAATTTAGGGCATGAGGCGGTGTACACTCCTGGACTGGGTACCAGTCCATTGCTGGGCACACACACACTACGGGCAATTTGGGAACGCCATTTAGCCTGACCTGCATGTCTTTGATCTGTGGGAGGATTGAAACTGGATTGTAACCTGAATGTAAGAACTTGCAAACTTCATAAACAAAGACCAGAGGCAGGAATCAACCTCTCGACCCTGGAAGTGCAAGGCCACAGTTCTAACCACTACGTCATCACGAGGTTCTGCTTCATGGAGTGCCTTAAACACAATCAACTGCAGGCAAGTTCAATTAAACCCCAACACTAATTTAATCAACATTTTCCTATAAGTGCAGTGCCAAATCCCTATTGACAGAAATTAATGATTAGTCTCTCCATAAGGGGGCTCATTTTCTTAATGAGAAACTTGTGGTCTCCCTTGCTTGCACACAATAAACTGAATAGACTTAATCGACTAATTTAATCAGAAATTGCTTTTAGGGTCATGTACATGTGAAAATTAGTATTTATTTTACTCTTGTTATTTTAGAAAATGAGCTCCTATTTAGTATTTGCAAATATGTAAAGGGAGATTCAGAAGAAGACCTGACCTGCTATAAAGTATATTAGCTTATATTAAATATCTGACTTTATATTAGATTATCTTTTTAAAACCACAATACCCTGCAATTAAAAAGGGGGTCTGTTGACTGTTTACTGTAATTCACAATATCACATCACTAAGAAAAAAAAGAGTTCTGGCATGCATAGCATTCTTTTGTTCAGTTTGGCTTATGATTTTTTTACATCCACTTTACAAATGTAATAAAAAACAACATTGATAAATGATACCCAATGTCTGTTTCAACATTTGAAATACCACTTACCACGGGCTGACAGAGTGTTTCATCTGTTTTTTTGTTTTTTGCTTTTACCATCTATGAGGACGAGAAAATGGGACTAAAGTAATAGTTTTTAAAATTAACTTCCCTTCTCGTTACACTTCTTCTGAATGGATGGGTCACACTGAAGTTCACAAAGCGAGAACTGCTGTTTTGTCAACAGTAAATGAAACACTAAATAATATTATACTTTCAGCTGGCTGCATTGCATAAAAATCTTGGAAACAATATTTTTTTTTTCTTTTTTTTTTTTTTTCTTTCATTCAGAGACATCTTTATGAATTTCTTTGCAGATGGTGAATTGAGTCATATTTAGGTGATATTTATTACACTATGCATGGCTTCCAGAGTGAAAGCGTGCACATGCTCAAAACAGAAATTATATGCAAACTGTGGTGGATATTAGATAAAGATCACAAAATTTTGAGCACCCAGGTTGCCGCTTTTACTTTTACGGATACCGTACTTTCCTCAGAGGGTTGTGAGGGGCAGGTGGAAATCACACAATTCATACATGCATAGCATAATGCAAAAGGCACAGATCAACTTATGACTGGTTACAGGTTACATACTACATCACCTTGTGCCTGATAATTTTTTTTAGCTGTTTTTCTGTAGTGGTCATAACATACAAGCCTGAACATGTTCAGGGCACTGCTATCATGGAACACAATATCAGATGACACACACAATGACCCCGGCCTTGTTCTAGGTGACAGGATGTCTGGAACACATTGAAGCTGATGTAGAACAAATCAGTCCACATTTGGTTAACATGTTAAAATACTAAGTTAGGCTTCATCCGTTCATTTGAATCACTTTGTTTTTATTTTAAAACATTGAAAATTGAAATAGAAATTTCCATCACATCCAAAAAAATCTGATTTATAGCACCTTGTATACACACACACACACACACACACACACACACACACACACACCTGCACGCATCATATAATTTTTTGAAAATATGCACAGGTGAAAATGCCTCTTCTATGAATAACATTAAAAACTTGAAATAAATTATTAATAATATTACTATATAATTTATAGTAAAAATATACCTTTACACTGGTATCAGCAAATCACAATAAACACAAGAGGATCTAAAATAGACTCCAATGGGTATATATGTGATGCTAATGATTGAGTTCTTGGTTAGTAGAGATGAGGACAGTGCATGTTCTCGCAATCTGGTATAAAAAGTGTCCCACCTGACACATCCAGACAATGCATTGCACTTTAGGCAGAATGGTGCAAGAGAGTCATTGTAGTGTCTCTTGTGTGCTCTAAGTGGGATTGGGAATAAATGAACTTGCTAATTCAGTATATAATTGAATTTCTTTTAACAGATGCATTTTTGACCTGGCATCCTTATAGCAACATAAATGCAGTAATTTGCTCTTACTGAATTTCAGCAAAGTCTGATTTGTTATTGGTCTGTTCACCCACCATGTAAGGAAGTCTGAATTCCTGACTTGTCAGTTTAACAGTGCGAACCAGTATGGTTAATATAATGGTGCTTGGATATTCCCGAGCCATCCAAAGGTGATAAAGACTTGTTTGTAGACAGGCATTGCACATTAGCCTCTTCAAATCATGGAAAAACCTAGCATATATTTCTTAGAAAACAGCTCTTGGAAGTTTTAATTTGTTAATTAGCCTTTCATGGCAAGAAAATCTTTGCGGCATCTAAAATGGTCTCCTATTTTTGTTCAGGTGAAATGATCTTATAGAAATAGCAAAAAACATAATTTGCCATAAACAACACATCATTTTCTAGTCTTATTTTATCATTATATGTAGACTATTAATGGATTTGTGAATGTGTGAAATTACTTTACATTCGATAATTCTTGCTGTTTCTAAATTGTAGCGGATGTCTGTATGGATAAGCCAAAGGTTTCGAAAAACATACAATTTCCTACCAAGAATTCCTTTATAAATCATGGTTTATGTGTGGGAGGTTGCATACACACACTGCATATCGATTTGTGTGTGCATGCACTCTTTATAAATAAGGCCACTGTTGAAAATCCTATTTGGAAAGTTTATGCTAAAATGCATTTTAAATGTGCATAGAAATAATAAATTGTTTGGTCTTGCTATTTATTGCACCTGCACACTCATGTGGTTCAGAATCAAAGTAATATATGTCAGATTTGGTGCCTCTACATCTCCTGCAGAATGAGCTTATGTTGCATTTGTTTTCTAATATCACTGGGCTCCCAGCTTGAAGTGCAAAAAACATCTTCATACACTTCATTAGGCTGATCTACTTGACTTTTTTAAACCAAGTAATCAAAAAAGGATAGCTAAGCTTTTGCAAGAAGACTATAAAGTATTGATGCGGTTCTTTCTTAAACAAGGTTATCAATGTTTGCCACTATAAAATAGCTGAAGTGAAAGATCTTTTCACAAAGGTCCTTCAATAAAAAGAAAAAAAAAAATGCAACGGGCAAATGCCCATATGCTCATTTCCCATGCTTTTTACTACCCGAAAATATGCCTTCCTGTAGTGGCATGATGTAAAGAGACTGATTACAACATCTCTTTGTAAGCCTCAAATGAGCTTATATTAATGGTTCTTATGAAACTGAATAACAGCCATCACATCTGCACTTCCATTCTGTGTGAACAAAATGTTCGCTGTCATGTACAGATTGTTTTGGTGTGATTTTGAATGTCAAAAATTCTATGTGTCGCTGTGCAATGGGACAATGACATGCCATGTTTCATCTACAAAAGCTTTCATCATCTCAGTCATGCATTTCTTTGCAATTTCCCTGAAGAGTACAATGAGGTAATTTTTTTTTATTTAGTTTTAACAAGCTCAAGGTAAACAGCATAAAAGAAGTGTAGTTCTGACTTTTGCACTTTTTAGTAAAGTCATCACTGTCAGCAAAATTTCCATTTATTTCAGCAATGATAGGAGATTTTTTAATTCCATTGTATCTCTAATGTTTCACTTTATGATTTCTGATTTAGCAGTATTGAATTTGAAATCTTTCATGGCACATTTTGTCTTTAAGCACACTAAAGAAATTGGTTTGGCCTTGAATTTCTTAAACAGATATTCTACTGTATCTTATCTCCAACAATAGCATGTGGCTTAGTGGTTAGAACTGTCATCTCGCACTTCTGTTTTATGGGTGTGGAGTTTTCAGGTTCTCCCCATGGTGGAGGGTTTCCTTCAAACATTCCAGTTTCCTTCCACAGTCCAAAGTTTTGTTGTCTAGGCATTTAGTTTTAAATAGTAATAAGATGCTGATACCAGAGAGGTATATCAGGTATATATTAACACCATAACAAGTATAAAAGAGAAAGAAAATGATGAGGAATGGATTCAGATTGATCCATTACATGATCTAAGGAACCCTTTTGAAGTTAATGGGTTATGGTGAGAGCATCCATATAGTGTAGTATATCTGCGCTGCTTTGTCTGTCTGAAGAGTGCTGAAAATGAGCCGGAATAGAATGAGCACTTTACTGCTCTTATGCAGTTATAGAAATGGAAAAGCATAAGTGGAAAATATTTTAAAGGGTTTTGGAAAATGGTCAAGCAAATTAAAATGCATACGAAATGGATATAAGGAACCGAATATAATAAGATATCAGTAGATAAGATAAGTAGCAGAATAGTTCTGAATATGCTGGAGAAACATGTTTGGGTCAGATGTTTTGAGTCTGTATATTCACTTTACTTTGGAAAGCTATTTTATTATTTTGCCTTTTATATTGGAAATTTCCTAAATTTTCATCACATGTTTATGTATGATTTGTAATGCTTAGAAACTGAGCTACAGTCTTCTGAGAAGTAGAATTAGTACACTTACTGAAGTAAACTGGATTGAAATAAATGGATGTGGACTCCATCCATTAAAAATGGTTTAAACTGCTCACGACTACCCATTATAATCACCTAATAATTCAACCATAATCCTTTCTCTTTTCTAAAAACCCTCAATTACCATGGCAACCATGGTGCATGGAAATCAATTGATTCATGACAAGCGAAAGCATTTGTTGGGTTTTTGTATTGATGTCACATCGCACAAATGGTGATGAAAGCACACTGTTATATCTGATTTATAACTGCAGAAAGGAGGACAAGAAAAAAAGTCTGGAGCAGACATTTGTCCTTGCATATTTACTGCATGTGTGTAGACTATGCGTGCGAGAGTGAGACAGAGATAGAGAGAAACTAAGCAGCAAAGAAAATGTGTGAGAAACCATACAGCAGCTCAACAGTATAGTCTTTAAAATGGTGCCCATATATCCCATTTCCTATAACCAGCAAAAGATGTTTGAAGTATTTCCTTATCAGCCAAGGTTCATTATGACATAAACCTTGTGTGTTACATTTTCCCCCACTATGTTTTCAGACATGACTACAAAAAGACAAAACTACCCAAATTGGTCTCTAAGTAGTGGATAGAGTGCAGTTTTGGACCTGCAATGTGACATTATATTCTGTGTTTAGAATTTTAAAACATTTGACAGAAATGTTTGAAAGAAAAAACATATTACTGTACTTCATTATTATATTGATAAACACCTCTGGCTGCTGAGATATTTGTATGAATTTAAAAAAAGAAGAAGATATGGTTACGTTTTCTTCAATTCCACCTGAACAAATTCAGCATCAAAAGGCAGACCTGCCTTTAAAAGAAACAACATTTTTGGTTAATCACAAATATTAAAATTATTTCCATTTTGTTGCCACCCTATTTATTTATTTATTTATTTATTTATTTGTGTTGATTTCTTTCACTCTTTGGGCCAAAAAAGAAATAGCTTTTTTTCTGATTTTTTTTGTCTGCATCCTTAATAAAAGTTGAACATGCACTATGTGACCTGAAGCATGACAACTGACCAGACCATCACAAAAACACCCCTTTGTCTCATTGCATATTTCTAACCAATAACTCATACCAGTATGTCCTGATGGTGGAAATGTCCAACTATTATATCTTTCTTTTCACTCGTGAGTGGTTATAAATTTGAAAATGTTAAAGTATTCAGTGTATAGCAGTGTATACCACCTTCCATACAGGGAGACATTGAAGATCCTTCTGCAATACCGTACTAAACCACCAAAAGACTTAAACATACAGAAAAATACACATATTAAATATCAGACTCTCCATGAATTTAGTCAGGATTATTAAGGAAAATAAAATACAATCATGTAAGTCTCCTGAATGTCAATGGTTAAAAGCATTCTCCTAGTGATGTCAAATCTAACTAATAGAATATTAAATCTGTCATACAATTTAAGCAAGACTGTCAAATATTTGCTCTACAGAGAGTTGTGTTATTCTTCAGGGATTACATAGGTGTGTTTACACTAATGTACCAAATCTCAATACTTATTTCTGGTAACAGGTTGTATTTACATTCTTGAATTTAATGCCTAATTGACATTGACATGTCATATCTGCTTTTGATGTTAAAGCCACACAGTTGTCATAGAAGAAGTCGCTCCTCACTCACTCTGTAGACTCACTAAGTAGGCGGGCCCCCTGCAGGTGTGCGAAGGGGTGGGGCATGACTTTAATGTATCTCGGGCTTTCTCCGCTTTTATGAGCTCTGCACAGAACCAGCTTTCGTGAATCTGCTGCTGAAGAGAAAAAGGCTGCAGTCCTTTCACGTTAGGGCCCTCGTTCCCAGCCGGGAAAGGTGCCCAGCCACTGGATAGCACAAGGGGCACGCGTCTGTGGCCATGGCCAGGGAGAGCTAGGATGGGCCAGTTGGCCAGTCGGCAAAGAGGGAGCATGCAGGAGCCGCTGCCCATGTGGGCCCACTCTGCCACTCTGCCCGTCACCATCATTTGCCAGCCTTGTGTCTGCATGCCAGCTTGACAGCTTTGGAAAGTTATCTCCAAAGTAGAAAGACTTTGCCAATTAATGCAGGTCATACTAAGCCCTCTTCCACTTTTCTGAGGAATCCGATTTCTGAGGAAACGGTTTTGCCCAAATTCCCATTTATCTGTTCTGAGCCAAGGTGGCAATACCACCATCAATTTTGCCTGTGCCCCCAAAAAACTTATTGCAAAACCTTTGGCCGTGTCTCCCAAGTGCAATGAAGCAATCTCAACCTCTGCTCTTTTGCCTCCCAGCTTATTTGTTTGTGGTTTTATCTGAAAACAAGACATGTCAAATCAAAAAGCTTGATAAACTCTACTACTCTGGTACAGATCATGTCAATCCAAAATAATTAACCCCTTCAAAAAAGGGCCTGAATTCACTGCAAAAATAGCTCCACAGACTATTACAGGGTTTTTACAGTGGACACGCACTGAATCAGTTTTGCCTAGAAAAATGGGATATAAATTTTGGAAATTTTGGTCACCTGAACTGAATTAAAAGTGGCAGTGCACACTAAAAATGGAGGTCTAAAAAGACACATTTTAACTTATTTATTGAGCTCTAAATTCTTTTTTTTGCTCCATGACTTCCCAGGTATTTGATATTGTATGTTTTTTTATGACATTATCAAAGCATTTGCATTACTTACTTGTCTGTGTAAGTCTAGAGGGCAAACGGAGTAGCGAATGCAGCTGACAAATCATGCAAATATCGCTGTTTTGTATGTGACCTTTCCAAGATATTGCTTTTGGTAAATGCTGTGAAGTGTGATAGTTTAATAGATTCTGTTGTCAGCATGTGGGAACAATCTAATTGAGGCATGAATGTGAGCATTTGTAGTTTTCATGTAAAAAAGTGCGGAAAAAGTAAAAGAGAGAGCTTGTTTTTTTTTCACAGATCTTTGATGTGGAAAAGATCAATGAGTTACTCAGAACGCCCTTTCCTGTCTATCTTCTTTTGTTTCTTACTTTCCCCCATCTCAATCTTTCCACATTTCTATAACTCTACTATTCCATCTTTCAGTAACTCATTACTTATCTTTCTCAATTTAGTTCAGCACGCTTCACCTCTACTATCCCTAGTGCTTCCCTAAGAAGCCACCTCTTCACTTCCACCCACTCTTTGCCAACTGTGTCTGTTTGTGCAGATCTTTTTAGTATAGATTGTGTGGTTTTGCTCCTCCTGGAGTGACTGCTGTAATAAAGAGCTGCAGCGCAGGCCTGCGGCAGTGAACCAAAACTAATTAGAGTGACAAGTGGGACCTGGTCAACTCAGTTGGCTGCATAGGAGGCTGTTTCATCTCTACTGTCGTCCCTTCCTCATGGGAGCGCTGACGAATACTCTCATTTTCTTCAGGACAGTTAGTGGGTCTACAAGAAAGAGGAGGAGGGGATGGCAGTAAATGAATCTCTAGTGACATCTCGATCGAGCGAATCATGACTGCCTCCCCAGTTGCTAAAACTTGATTAAAGTGACTGATTTTGTTTCTTACTTGTGCTACAATGCATAAATTTCCACATGCAATTAATGGACAAGGGTGTTAATTGCTTTCTAGAGAACGTTATCAGACCTTAGGGAACAAGGATGGAAAGTGAAGACCGCATGATTTGTCTTTTGGATAAGAAGATAACTAGGAAGAGCGATCCCTTGCTCAGGGGTATGTTTGCCCATTAACCCATAATGTCAAGTGTTTATAAGCCAGGTCAGAGAAATGATCATTCTTTTTCAAGATTAAAGAACAAACATATATACGAATATGGGTTTGGAGCAAGATTAAGTTAAACATGTGAAATTTTTCAGAGAATTTCCTAGATATTAAGCTTAGCCATAATATATTTGGAAAACTGGTTCCTTTAGTATTTGTGGGTAAATCTTACCCCCAGTGCAATTACCACTTTGGATGATTACATATATTTGTAGATTAGTAACTTTTTATGTGCTGAACAAATTTGCTAAATCACACATATATATAAAAACATACCTCACTCTGAATCTGTGCAATGGTTCACTCATTGGAAAAGAACAAATTGAATCTAAAAATGGGTTGTCGAATTACTTCAATTATACTCCATGCTGAATCTTCTTCAAATGGATCCTAGCAAATGTATTATGCCTCCTAATTACTGATGAGTTTGAAAAAGGGAAAGATTTCTGTTGCTTCAGTGGAGTTTGACTCCCTTATTTCCCTTCATGCACCAGCGTGCCACTTAGTGTAAGAGCACTCTAAATATTTAACAATTAAGCATTAGTGCCTTATTTTACAAAGTCATTCCCCACCCTCTTAAGCAGAGGCAAAATTGGAGAAATGGAATTCTGATGTCACTCAGTGTGTAGGCTGCAATTAGTCAGAGCAGAAACATGCAGCTGTACTGAAAGTCACAATGAAATGAAATAGCTAAGACTGTTTTTTTTAAATAAGTACTGTACTTTGAGCTGACTGAAGAAATGCAAATACACAGTAATAATCACATGTTAGAAAAGTAGAACAAACACACACTCACACGCACGCACGCACGCACACACACACACACACACACACACACACACACACACACACACACACACACACACACACACACACACACACACACCTACAGGACAGAGTGTTTGATTTGCGCATCAGTGGGTACTCCAGGTACCTTCTACAGTCCAATGTATGTTTCCGAATTGCAGTAATGTGTGAATAAGTGTGTGAGTGTGTATCTGCTTGTGTGCACACCATGTGCACCCCATGCAGTGAATACCCCACCTAGTGCAGTAAATCCCTTGGGATAGGCTCCAGGCTTGCTGTGACCCTGAACGGGATTAGCAAAACTGGTCCATGGCTTCATTTACTACTGAAGACCAAAGTGTTTTTGCATGGGTTATTTGTCCTGTGATATTTATGACAAATATAAGTTAAAAAATGCTTATTGAGCTTTAAATAAAGAAAAATATATACAAAGTGTTCTGATGTCCATGGACATGTCCACAAAACCCAACCCTGAACTCATGTAGATTGTGTCTCTCATTTTAGTTTTGGAAACTGTTTAAATAAAAGGTCTTATATGTGAAGTGTCATCATGTAGGATTTATTGACTGAATACACTGTATGTGCCTCAACATTGCCCGATATCTTGAAACTCCTTGTCTTTGTGAGTTTGAAACAAAAAGCTCACTTTATTTCTTTATAAACCTGTATTTATGAGAAAGAGTCTAGGGAGATTCACCAATTATTCAAAAAGGCATCAAAACTTCTAATATAGTAGGCAAAAAAAGCTGAGCTGAGCTGTTTATTGTATTGTATTTTCAAAAGCTTGTGTAGTGTATGGAGTGTGGAGACTTGGCCATGATTAAATTATTACCGAAATTATTGCCTTATAAAATGGCTTTAAATTACAAGGAACAGTCATAAACATTTTCATACACATTCATACACTCCGTTTCTACTGCTTATACTATAGAGGGTCATGGAAGGCCTGAAGCCTATCCTAGGATACTTAAAGCTTGAGCCAATCCATCGCAGGGCGCACACAGATTCATACACTATGGCCAATTTGGGAATGCCAATTACTCTGGATGGAACTGAACACCTGGAAGAACCACCAAGCAGGAGGAGAACATGCAAAATCCATGCACACAGACCCGAGGCGGGAATCAAACCCTCGACCCTGAGGGTGCAATGCCTCAGTGCTAACCACCATACTACACCATGTGCCACCCAATCAAAAATAATTAAAATATATATACACTACCGTTCAAAAGTTTGGAAATTTATTTGTTTTTGTTTAGTGATTTATTTTCTACATTCTACAACAATACTGGGATTTCAAAACTATAAAATAACACATATGGAATTAGGTAATTACGTAACAACAACAAAAACAACAGTTAGTTGTT
>JAOVVA010000054.1:10516468-10526530 GCA_028565275.1 Leiocassis micropogon | reverse complement strand
AATGTAGAAAGAAATAAAAATCAGGAACCATCATGGAGTTAGAAAGTGACCCCAAACTTTTGAACAGTAGTGTATATTTTTTGGTTGTCAAATGTTTTTATTTATTTTATTGTTATATAAAGCATGCCATCTTTTTTGGTTGCATTTGCTGTTTCCTGAGCCAAGACTTTAAACCTATACGGTGCTATGTTGTATATAGTGGAAAGTGTTCTTGAAATGTGTTTCCTAATGCATAAATTTACCAAACAAGTTTCAGTACCATAATACTCATTTATTGCATTTACAATGTTCATTTGTCTAGATAAACATAATTGTTAACATAAGCTTAATTGCCCAAGAGATGTTATTTCACTTGTGTAACAAACAGAGAGCCATTTAAGGATATTCTGACAGCAGAATACGCTGTTGTGACTGATTACATGTGATGTATTACAATTAACTAAAATTAAGCATTTGCATTTTAATAACATAATTATCATCAGTTAGATGGATTCATTACTCTTTATTAGTACTGTATTGAATTAACCTAGACAAGTGCAACTCAACAGAGCATGGACAATTTAATGGAACAGAAAGAAAAGGTCTGTATGATGTGCACACACACACACACACACACACACACACACACACACAACATAATGTATCAATATATCAAATTAGTGTTAACCAGCAGGCACCTATATGACATTTGAGTAAAAGTTGTAATAAAAAAAATGCAATAAAGGCTAACACTTTTACTAAGCAGGAAATCTAAGACAACAAACACTTCCATTTCTCCCTCTTGCTTTCTTAGCGAATATATTGGTTTCATGTCCCCCTCCCACCCGTCTGTTTCCCCCACCTTTGTGCAATCTTTTATATGAACAACTGCTTAAGTATGCACTTTTAAAAACCCAAACCAACAATTATATTTAATTATAGGCCTTTCCCTTGGCGTCTGAGCTTGGTTAATTAAATATGTCTAAGAGGCTGCGCACATTCATTTTCCATGCTGATTATCTCCAATTAATTAATAGTGTGCACAAAGGGATACAACAACTTTGTCCTTGACTCTGACAAGAAATGTTTCAAACCTTTGCACTGAGTGAATAAAATGCCACATTGCCTCAAAGGTCGCAAATCTTCGATGACTTTATCTATGGTATAGAAGGAAGAGAAAGAGATTTGACAGTGGACAAATATTTAACTTTAAATTAATGACTGCATTAATGACTGCATTTCAGCCTGTAGTTTAAAGCAATAGGCATTGTAAAGGGTGGTGAATTTAAACAAGAAAACAAGAATGAAACAAGACAATTTTAAGTGCACAATTATTAGCATATTATAGTTATAACTTTTCAAAACTTTTCAACACTTATGACAAAACCTCCAGTTGCTTCATTCAGTTGTCAGTAGATCAAAACTTTTACTGAATAATAAAAACAATATTTTAAATAGTTCAACACAAGAAACAGCCATTGTAAATATGGTCATCACTAACAATGAAAAACATATGCATTAAACTGAAGGAAAAAAAAAATCGTCATTGTCTATACCGCTTTATCTTGTATTCAGGGTCGCGAGGAGTCTGGAGCCTATCCCAGGAGACTTAGGGCATGAGGCAGGGTACACCCTGGACAGGGTGCCAACCCATCACAGCGCACACAAAAATGCACTCATTCACACAAAATTTGGGAATGGCAATTAACCTAATCTATAGGTTTTTGGACTGTGGAAACCAGAGTACCCAGAGCAAACCCACCAAGCATGGGGAGAACATGCAAACTCCATGGACACAGAGACAGGAATTGAACCTGGCAGGGACTCAAACCCGGACTCTGGAGGTACAAGGCAACGGTGCTAACCACTACACCACCGTGCCGCTGTAAAAATCACCTGACATCAGGAATTATTTTAAGGAATTTATCATATAGGACTATCAACAATTCAGCAAGTACTAGACAGAAGCAGAAAAAAAATGAAGCAATATTTTATGTTCATGTATTCTTTGTCCTATTTGAAATTCAGTGTAAAATATGTAATAGAAACAGGCCTTCAGCTTGTATATTGTAGAATACCATAATACCTAATATTTACTGTATACATTCAACAATGTGAATAACATACAGAATTTATAAAATACAGGACTCAGTGTAGGGGGTATGTACTAAAATGTAACACATTTGCTTTAGACAATGTTACAGTTTGATGCCTAGGTTGACCCATTTTAATATTTTTTTTTATGGATGGGGCAGGATTTAACCGAACCAAACAGATGAGAAATGTCATTGGGTAAAGAGCATTTACTGAGATCTTTAGACAGTGGGGAATTAATGTAACTCTGTGTGCTGCCATCAGCGAGCATGGCATTGCCTCCATTACCATGCAACACTAGACCCATAAAATACAACACATCTATTTACATTCCTGGATGATCTGGCTACTCAAATTTGTCACCATGAGAATAGGGAGATAGGGAGGCAGAAAAAAAACGGCATCATCTGGGACATCATTTATTTCCATCGTGCGTCACTGGAACATAAATGGTTCAGTAGCGACATTAGATTTCCACTGCTGTTTCTCCCGTCATACTTCCCATTTCTTGACTCTATTGAGCGATCTTTTTTCTGCATGGCAAGGGGAAGTTTTTCACTGCAACTCCTATCAAAAAGAGAACCTCTTGCAAGTCATGGAAGAAGCATGTGGGGAAGTTTCAGTTGACTCCATTCAGGGATGGATCCGTCATGCACAGGAATATTTTTCCTCGCAGTCTAGCAAAGGATGACATTCAGTAGATGAGGCTTTACGGCCTGTTGCCCCTCCCTGTAGAAGAGATAAAACGGCAATGCATTGGTTCCTGCAGTGTTTTTTGCAGTAGACATTATTTCATAAATAGTGTCTTGAACGTTCACAAACAACTATAATCTACAACTCTAATTAGCTGTAACTGTGGCAGCCCTGAGTCAATGGTACTGTACTGTATGTGTAGCTGTATTCCTGCTTTAGAGAAATCAGCCTTTTAATGAAAAGATGCACCAAAGGTCTTCTAACAGTCAAGTAATGTTCAATGACCTCAGTCCACATTTATATTCTGTCCCATTTTTAAACACACCAAAGTCAGGTAATGAATAGTTTCAGTACATGGTTATGGTTGCAGAAACAGAATAAAATGGCACAGGCTGTGGTGTTTGGGGAAATGTAATGAGAAGGGTTCTCTTAAATCACATTTTATGCTCACTGAATAGACACAGATGTTTCCCTTTGGTATTTTGTGAACATAGACTGCTGCTGTTTGCGCATGGATGCAGGTGTTCACAAAATATGCTGATTGGCCATGATACTGTTGTTCTCTCTCTTTATTAACAATTACAGTCAATGCAGTAATCCGGCTTTTTGTAATAGTCCAGGTCCTTTAATTGATTAAATTAGAATAGGTATGAACTGTGGTAACACTATAATAGCACCAATTAAATTGGGATCAGTGGAGGTTATTTAAACCATTAAATAATTCAGTTTAATTTAATTTTATTCGAATAGCGCTTTTAACAATGGATGCTGTTTCAAAGGATTAGATATTCTGGATATAAATGTTTTAATTGTTTTATTTTTTAAAGTTGACAGGCGTCAGGTTGCTTAATCAGTGGTTTGATAGCTGCTCGTTTAAAGGATGCATGTACATAGCCAGAGCTGGGAGAATAACATTGCTTTTAAAAGGTGTTCAATTACTTCTGGAATCATTTGTTTGAATACACATGCATGTACTGGATCTAGTACACATTTTGACAATTATACTGAGGAAATAAATGATATTAATTCACTCTCTTAAAGGAGAGTTGCTGATATTATATGGCTGGATTATGACCTACAGAATTATTTATCAAATTGTCTGGCTTTAAATTTAGAGTCTGAATTGTTTGCCTAATATTTTCAAGTTTGCAATTAAAAGAATTATTAGGTTTTCACTACATGTTATTGGTGTGCATGTTATTGATGTGGTCTTATTTCTAGTCAATTCTGCTTCAGTATTAAATAAGAATCTGGGATTATTTTGTTCACTTGTATCTACTGAGTTGAGAGATACAAAGATCTGGCAGCACTAAGAGCCTTTTTATATCTCAGGATGCTCTCCTTCCAAGTTGTTTGATATACTACCAAATTAGTATGACATCATTTTGGAGTGGTCTGTTTTAAAGATTGTAATACCGGAGTGCTAGTTTTTCCCATTAAGTACTATTTTTAGCTATTAATTTTCTTGTGAAAAGTGAAGCTATATTTTTGTAATGTATAACAGCATTCAGTCACCTTTGTAAGTTCTCTGGACAGTGATCCAATCAACTATATAACTCTTGGAGACTATTGCTAAAGCTCTGTTTAGTAGCTGATGTAAATATGTAGCTAATGTGGTAGCATAGCAAGGTACATTCATTATTACCAAGACACATTTTAACTCCTAACCCTGCTCCAAATACAACAAAAACTGCTAAAGCATGATCTTAACAATTTGCCTGGCTGACATAAAATACACGCCAGTAAGGACCTCTTCTACATTGTTGCACTTTAGTGGTTGCCGCAGTGGATCATCAAATCCATACTTTTATGATTTTCTTGCAGGATTTTACACTCAATGCCCTCACCCCCCCCCCACCCCCTTATTTCCACAATATGATTCAATAGATTATATGTTGTTTAGAATACAATAAATTACACCTAAAAATTCAGTGACAACAACATATGACTGCAGGATACCTGTGCTTTGTTACTTGTTTTCTGACACTGCAGTATAGAGCTGTGTGTGTGTATGTGTGTGTTGTGCGTTCTTTTTGTCCTCTTATCTCTGACCCTTTTCTATTTCACTGCTTCTCTATCTTTATTCGAATATCTGCCACAGCACCAACAGCTCATGCACTGCTTTTTTATCATAGTACGTATGTTGTTCTTCTCACTTCCTCTCATGGTAATCTCTCCCTGACCCATCGCCATCTGTTTTCCTTCTTCTGTTTTTCGCATAAAGACAGAAACACTGCTTTCTGTAACCAAGAGTACACTGAAGGGCTGAACTTAATGTCACTTACCAATGGAGATGGAAAAAGCTCAGATAACATCTTCACTCCAAAATAAATAACTACATAAATAAATATATAAATTAATAAATATGGCCTTGTGTGGTTTTTATATATTGATATTATATCTGTTTTAACAACTGTGCTATCTGTGGTGATCTTTTAAAACCTACGAGATGTTCCCTCAAATGGCAAACAGCCAAAATGATGAAAAGTCAGATATTGACCAAAATCATGTTTTCGCACTTTTATATATTTTTAGAAATTTTCCAATTTTAGAAAACCTAATGTTACCCGATGCAGAAATATTTCACTTTACTTGAAAATGATCTATACTATGTGTTTGCTGAGATAAAGAAAACAAGGAGCCAGTTTGACGAATAGAGGTGTCCATGAGTTCAATGTTAATTAAATAAAAAGTTTTTAACAAAAATAACCCACTAGTTTAATAAGCAAGAAGCAGCTCTATCTGTGCACTCTGTCCATTCAGTTCAGCTCTATCTAAACATTAGCTTGTATATGTAGACTTAGCATGGAGGTTGCTTTTTAACAAAGAACAAGGAGTTATTCGTTTATTTAATAACAGCGATTCCAGAAAAACCTCTCTGTTCCATGAAATGCCGTGACTGGACTTGTTACTAGAGGGATCAATGTGGATCACGCTAATGAGCAAAACACATACGTGTGTAATCCTTCATATTTTGTTTCTAATTTTTTTTAGTAACTATATTTGATTGAAAATGTAGAAACAAGAATTCTGTTTACTTGCTATTGCCTGTAATCTCAATAAAGATAATTAATAAGAGCTCATATAATCTATAATAATAATAATAATAATAATAATTTATTTTTTAGGCACCTTTCATGACATTCAAGGACACCTTACATACCATAAAAAACAAATAATAATACAGAGAATAAACGAATACAGCAGTTTTATAAATAAATATAAGACAACATACAAACCTGGACAAATAAAGGACAATATATATACAATGCAGTGTTAAAAATATGTCTGCCTGAAAAGATGTGTTTTTAAACGGGATTCGAAGACAGAAATAGAGTTACTATTACGGATATCGAGAGGTAGTAGATTCCACAGGTAAGGGGCAGCGTAGCTAAAAGCTCAAGATCCCATGGTTGCCAAACGCATACGAGGAAGAACCAGATTTAGTGACGATGATGATCTCAGATTTCTAAAAGGAGTATAGGTTAGGATAAGATCTGTTAAGTATGACGGAGCCAGGTTATGTAATGCCTTATAAACAAAAAACAGAATTTTATAATGTATGCGCTGTTGGACAGGAAGCCATTGTAACTGTTGAAGAGCAGGAGTTATGTGGTCCATTGTAGGAGTTCTAGTTAGTATTCTAGCGGCTGAGTTAACTTGTGTTGAAGGAGAGATTGTAGATCGGTTTTACTACTGTTGAGTTTAAGAAGATTATTTGAGAACCAAGATTTAATTTCAGCTAAACAATTTGGAAGAGAAGATGGAGGAAGGTCAGAAGTAGGTTTGGAGGAAATATAGAGCAGGGTGTCATCAGCATAGCAATGGAATTGGACACCATATTTCCGGAAAATGTGATAGATGCCCACATATGCCCTGTGATAGATTGGCACCTTGTACAGGGTGTATTCTGAGTTCTGAGTCCCCTGGGATAGGCTCCAGGCCTCCTGCAACGCTGTACAAGATAAGCGTGTGGGTGAGTAAGTGAGTAAGATAATAAAGCAATGTTTACACATTAATGTAGGACTCCAAACCTAGATTAGGTTACAACTGAATGCAATTAATTGCAGCAATCTCTAAAGATTATTTGCCCTTTAAAAATACAAAAAAGGGGATGTCTGCTGCCTGAGTTCGACTTAATGAATAATGCATATTTAATTAAATTGTAATCAAATCAATAAATAATAATGACTTTTATTAAAATTATATGCTGTCTTTCAGTTGAACTGGACTGGAATATTCAAATATTTAAAATTATAAAATTAATAAAATTGTATTTTAGCAATGACCTGTAACATTTAATATAGGTCTTTTTTTTCTGTGATTTTATTCATGCATCAGAGTTAGCAAGAAGCGTGTTAATATGTTTATATATATATATGTTCATTGATCATAGTTTTGTGAGTATGGTCATTGAGTTCAGTCATCCATGTTTTTTATAATGTTTTGAAACATAAAATTTAAATATGGATCTCAAATGCATGTACATTTCCCTCTCACTCTCTTTCTACATCGTAAAACAATGCTGATGGCATCCAAAATATGCAATAATCTGCTTTGAACAGCTGATTATGAGATGTATCTGCTACTTATTCTCTGTTAAGTCTTCATAACGGCTCTAATCTGAGGTACTGCTAATTGGTTATTTTTTAGGCTGGTAACTCCAAGATGGTCAGATATGGTCTTTATGAGAGCCAGTTTTATCATGGTGCTTGATGTACTTTGCATAAGTTTTTTTCTCTGTAACAAGTTACAAGAAGTGATTAGCCTTTGGAATATTCAAATATTTAAATAATGTTTACATATTTATATATATTTATGTAGCTATATTTATATATTTTAAATATATTAAGTAAATAAAAATATTTACCCCATTAAAAAATCCACTTCCCAATTGTATTTGACTGATGGCACTTAGTTAGTAACCTAGTAACCCAGTGTAAGTATCTACCCAATGACAAAAACTTCAAAGCACTTTTTGTAAGTCGCTCTGGATAAGAGCGTCTGCCAAATGCCTAAATGTAAATCTAAATGTAAAAACAGTCAAGTAACCGGCAAATTTAAAGATCATGTCAACACCTTGCACCTTTTGTTATGTTTCTCAAACCATTCCTGAATCATTTTTGCAGTGTGGCAGGGTACATTATCAAATGAAAGAGGCCACTCCCATTAGGGGACACTGTTGCTAAGAAGGCATGTACTTGGTCTGCAACAACGTTTAGCAAAGTGGCATGTGTGGTATAAATACCATGTCCAGTACATGAATGGCAAAACTCAAGGATTTCCAGTAGAATATTTTCCAGAGCATCACACTGCCTCTGCTGGGGTCCTGGTACTGTTTTTCTCCCTAGGTAAGCAGTGCATATGCACCTGGATGTCCATGTGGTGAAAAAGAAAACATGATTAATTAGCCCAGGCCACATTGTTCCATTTCTCCACATGTCCATTGTTGGTGTTTTTGGGAGTGGTCAGGGGTCAGCATGGGCACTCTTAGCAGTCTGAAACTATTCAGCCACATCTGCAGCAAGCTGTGATACACTGTTTTTTTTCTAAAGCATTTGGGGTGTGCACAACTTGTTAGCTAAATAAGACTTGCAATGGCAGTACAAGCCCTAAAAAAGAAATGTCAGTGCCAGACAGCTTTTGCCTGATTTTTAGTATTCATTAAAAATGCTTCAAATTCACGACCAAAATAATTTGTCGGATAATGAGCATATTATAATGTACAACTGTTTTCATTCTTTAAAGAGGACATATTTACTGTGTCAGTAATTGGACAAACAATGAATGTTTGAGTGTGTTGGCTGATATCTCTCTGACTTGGGAGGTTTTATTTGTCTAGGGATTCTAGACTGCTGGTGCTAATGAGATCCTTCATTTCAGAGTCACAGCAATGACTACAATTTTTGTTAAAAGAATTTTTTTCAGAGACACTCTAGGCCTGGTGTGATTCAGTGTCTGGTACTTTTTGAAGCTTTTCCTGCCCTAGCACAACTAGCCTGCTCATTAGAGGGCTTCACAACTTACTGATTAGCTAGAACAGGTGTACCAGGAGGAGAAACATTGTAGATCAGTTCAGGGCAGTGAGTTCTAAAGGCTAGTGACACTTTTATGTAAAATAGTGATTTAAATAAGTTAAGCCTTTTTGGGTCATGAATATGACTACCCTGAGGACATCATGAAAATTTTGTTCTTAGTTTATGCCCCTATTATTTTTTGTCTATTTTCCCTTTGCTTGGCTTTTATTCTCTAATTCCTTTTTAAGTGCACTTAGAACTGCAGGTTTTGTCCTTTTCCATCACAGGAAGACATTAGCACTTGCTTGTTACTCTTTAAATGTGCCATGTATTTCCCCAGACAATACTGCAGACACGTTTTTGTCTGGTGGGTCATCCAGAGGCACGTTTTCTCAGGAGATCTGTGGCATTGTCTTTTTTATTCATTAGACTGAGCTCAGATAGCTGCTGTACCTATGCTGAAGCACTAAAATGATTAAAATTGTATTTCAGCAATGACCTGTAACATTTAATGTAGGTCTGTTTTTTCTGTGCTTTTATTCATGCATCAGAGTTAGCAAGAAGCGTGTTAATATGTTAATATATGTTCATTGATCATAGTTTTGTGAGTATGGTCATTGAGTTCAGTCATCCATGTTTTTTATAATGTTTTGAAACATAAAATTTAAATATGGATCTCAAATGCATGTACATTTCCCTCTCACTCTCTTTCTACATCGTAAAACAATGCTGATGGCATCCAAAATATGCAATAATCTGCTTTGAACAGCTGATTATGAGATGTATCTGCTACTTATTCTCTGTTAAGTCTTCATAACGGCTCTAATCTGAGGTACTGCTAATTGGTTATTTTTTAGGCTGGTAACTCCAAGATGGTCAGATATGATCTTTATGAGAGCCAGTTTTATCATGGTGCTTGATGTACTTTGCATAAGTTTTTTTCTATGTAACAAGTTACAAGAAGTGATTAGCCTTTGTAAATATGAAAATTGACTGGTATAAAGCATGCGTCATGCAAAAAAACAAAAACAAATTGAATATCTAATTAATAAATAAAATATATGGTGTGATAAACATGCTGATATTTTACTAATAAAAATTAAAAGGCAGCAAAGCAAGCTTTAATTTTATTAACAGCTCAAAAAGTTAAATGTTTCTGCAGGAAATGAAAGTTTGCACTATGTTTTCTTAGCCTAACCTGTTACACTGTAAAAAACTACCTATAGAATCTACCCAAAAAATGTGAGGTAACAATTTGCATTTAATTTGTTTGGGTACA
>JAOVVA010000054.1:10499533-10511048 GCA_028565275.1 Leiocassis micropogon | reverse complement strand
TTTTTGTTTTTGAAAAATAATAAAAGGTTTATCTCGGAGACGCAAAATGTACCCGCAATTCTAGAATGACCCACATACATCCTCATCTTTAACTACATGCATGAACTATGAACTAATACAGCATTAGTAATTAACATGTGTCCTAAATAAAGATTTAATGAACAGTAAGTCTACTCTTCATACTCACTCACTCTGCAGCAATTACAGTGATAGTCAAAGGTTTGAACACAACTACTCATTTAAGGGTTTTGATTTATATATTTATTTATTACTATTTTCTACACTGTCAAACAATACTGGGGGCAACAAAACTAAGAAATTACACACATAATTATTTATCAAGCAAAAAAGTGTAAACAAAGCAAAATGTTTGATGCCAGCTTTGCACACACTTGAAATTCTTTCAACCCAGCTGCATGAGGTTGTCACCTGGAATGATTTTCCAACAGCCTGAAGGAGTTCCCATGTATATTGAGCATGTTGTGGCTGCCAGTAGTGTGCAAAGCTGTCATCCATGTAAATGGCGGCTACTTTAAAGAATTTTGCTTCCTGCCAATTTAGCACATAGTTCCTCCTAACTTTTCTTCTTTCTCTGCATAGCAGAACGCTCGGTCTGCCATTATTGTAAATTTGTGAAAATGTGTGTTTGCAGTCCAGATGGGGAACCAAATCTGCCAGTCCCTGGTGTGTGTGTGTGTGTGTTTGGTACCTGAGGAGCAGGTCTTGATGCTTAATTTATTCTGGTGCACACATTCAGGCTTCACTTGGGAATGTTTAAGAGGAACATATTTTTTGTAATACACCACAATGATTCTTATAGTGTGTGTTTGTATGTTTGTCTGTTTGTCAAGTACACTTGTGTGTAATGGAAGCTTGGAAATATTTTTCATTGCTATGTCATTCATATATCTTCTCAATACCCAATGGCTTGAATTGCTCAGTACAAGTCTATTGTGTTTAATGAAAGATGTAGAAGTAGTGACTAGAGCCATAATACAGGGCATTAGCCGTACTGTATATCTGTTTCAAGCTGCAAATATCAGAATCATTATGTGAATATAAACCCAAAGCAGGAATTTAGCCATTAAAAAAAACAACAACCAAAAACTAAATTTGTATTTGTATTTATTTCTGTTTAATCCTTATTAATAAAAGTGTATGGATATATTTCATAAGCACTTTCATATGCCTTATAATTAACAGAACATTAAAGAAAATGAGAATGTAGGAGCTAACATGAAAAGGATTTCAATGAAAATGATGGATGAGTCTGTGTCTATGTTAAAAGTTAACTGCAATAATGTTAGGACTAGTAGCACCAGCATTTAACACAAATTTATTTATCTAGTGTAAATGCGCACATGAAGTACCATTGTCGTTATTCTCCACTTCAATCCCCTCTTTGAAACTAGCTTACAAAATTCGTCTAATCTTTGACCTGATTCCAGTCAGCCATTGTTAAAGCTAAGTAGCAGCTTTGAAGGGAGGGGATATATACTTATAAGAGCTCTTTATGCTCAGATGAAATGAACTTTTAAATACAGGCGCCTCCAAAAATACATTTCAGAAACCCTCTTCTCCCTTCTCAGCTCTTTTTTTCCTCTTGTGGATTTCAGTCCTCCATTCTGTTATGCAGCAGAAACATCAAATAAAGGCTTGTTGTTTGACGTTATTTTGGAATTAGTGGGAGAGACTGTCTGTTTCAGTAGAACATGAATAGAAGGCAGAAGTACTGTGATGACCACAACTTGAAAGGCACAAAATAGTGTTTGCAAACAGTATATGATTATTGTAAAACATGACAAATATAAGTGCTTAGAGGATGCTTGGAGAGTAAATCAGATACAGACCTGACAGATTGGAATGATGACCATGTTGGATTGTACATGTAAGCTATACTGAGAAACACTAATCAAGAAAGAGAGAGAGAGAGAGAGAGAGAGAGCGACCCACCCCTTTACTGCACAGACACAAAAGGATGAGATATGGTGCAGCGGGTAAAAGAAGTACTCTTTTAGTAGTTACTTTAGTGATTTGTATAGCTACAGACCCAATTCAGGCAATCATTCTAAGAGGATTTTATAGGTCCCATATTTAACTATTTCTCCAGCAGAAATATCCCTCAGATCATGCAATTTCCCACCTCAACTATATATTTATTTATTTTACTTCTATGATTTGATTTTATTAACATGCCTTAAAGTCACCAATAAAACAAAAAGGATAAATAAAAAAAGATAAAAAGAATCACAATAAGTTGAATGTATGAAGTGCATGTTTAGCTTTTAAGGTTAAAACAACAAATATGAAATGAAGACAAACATAATGTCATTGAAAAAATGCAAGACTTTATTAACCCATTCCATGTTATGCTTTTTATGCACACATTAAAGACAGGTCGTCTCGTTAGATAATGTCTCAGTTTGTATATACAGTACAAACTATCAGCTTCCATCTGACTGCTTTATGTACCGTAAGATATCTTTGTAGTTTGTTATGATGTGATGCTTTTTTTTTAAAAATGTTGTAAGTTTCCATGTGTATGCATCTGTATAATAATGCTTGTTTTTATTCAGTATAGCTCTTGTCTATCTCTGCAATCGCTTCATATGTACACATACACACTCACTCACAGATGCAGCATAATGATATTCAACAAACCAGCTGCAGACCCGTGGCAATGCACTGGAGTCAGACACTTGTGATTCTCATCAATCATTCTGCAGTAGTAATCAGGTGGAGAGATGATGAAAAATGTGCCTGTCAGGCCATCATGTCTCTCAGTCAGGAAGTTGTTGTGCACTCTGTGAAACAGCTATATCCCAGGACTTCCCACCTCAGTCTGGAGGTGAGAAATGGACAGAAAATATTTTATATGGAATATTTGGCACAATTTTCCTCCTTCTCAGATTCTATTTTCAAAGATTTTCAGCTGAGATGTGCTGATGTGAGTGCATCTTGAGACTAATAAAAGTTATTTATTTATTACGTTAATGCAAAGTTTATTTATCTGCATTAGCTCTACACTGTTTTATGTTTCATACAGTGCTTCTGTGTTTTCAATTTCATCCACAGCAACATTTAAACAAACAAACAAACAAACCATCAAATGTTTTTTTAAATGTGTGAACAATTTGTGGGGTGTTTTTTAAGCTGGAGGAAAACGGGAGGAAATGTAGTTCATCATTAAGCAAAATAGACTGCTGCATGGTTATGGGTGACAGTCTTAATCTCAGTTCAAAGGATGCACATTTTTCTCTCCTCTTTTTTGAGAAACGTTATATGCCAGACACTTTAAGCTGAATAATTTAAGTCCGTCTGTGAAATGTGAAACTGCAGGGAGAGAGAGAGAGGGAGAGAGAGAGAGAGGGGGGCCTAAAGGTCCTTCCTTCGATGCTGTGCTATTTTAGTCTATGATAGAGAGCAAGAGTATTCACACCAGAAGGTCTAACATTCATTAACAGTTCTAGCTACCTCATAAGGACCTTTCAAATTTCCACATCTTAAGAAACTATGGGTATACAGTAATATGCAGTAGCTCTGAGAGCATGTTAGAGATCTTTTAACATGAGCTTTGGTTTAAATACGGGTAAAGATGTGCTGAATAACTATACAGTATGTTATCTTAATAGGCAGGAAACAATGTTTCATTTGTAGTCTTCCAAATGTCATAGAACTGTCTTCTGTATGTTTCAAGGGGACTTTCCTGAGTTGAATATAACCTTTTATGAAGAGTTTCTCAGCAATTTTTAAGTGATTCACTATGAATCATTTTATTATATGCATTTTGAGAATTTGCAGTATGTGCTGAGTATTTATAGGCATTTCTAATCCTGACTAGATGATGTAAGCAGAGATTTGTAGAATTTAAATCAATATATATCAAGACACTTAGGCTATTCTGGTGTTTTTTTTTTTCTTTAATATGTTGCTCAAATTCAGATTTAGTATTTAGAATCGGAGATTTATGTAAGAATATGAAGAAAACATATAAAACGTTACACAGGCAGGAGCATAGCTCTTCAGTGGCTCAGTGGATAAGATTCTAAGCTAAAGATTAGATGGTTGAGAGATCAAATCTCAAATTGCTGCTGATTAGCAGCAATATCACTGTTTAGCCCAAATAATGTCCTATACTGTGTTTTCATTTAAGTTTTAATATAAAGAATTTACAGATGAAGTGTCATTAAAACAGATTTTTTTAACCACTTTCTTTTCTTGATAATACCCCTCTATTATACCCCGCCTATGCCTGCCCGTTTGTGCCCACGGCGATAACAGCCAGTACCACCCTTTCGTGACATTGTTCAGTTCTTTGAATGTTGGCTGATGTTTAAAAAATCTTCCATACTGTCTTTAATTGTTTTGTACTCTTAATGATGATTAATAAACTTCATGGACTTTAGTTATGTTTATTCCTTTCATGCTGCTGTGCAACAATGAAATTCAACTTTAATTCATGCTTTTTCCCCCCACCAAGAAATATTCCACTATATTTTATTCCTATATATTTTACTGGTATATTATAGTCCATCTTACATTGATCACATAATTCATAGTTTGCCCACCTCCTTTTTTTTTTTTTTTTTTTTTTTACCAATACAGCCCTGGAAACAATTTCAGAAAGTTGAGATACTTTCAATGTGTTCACCAGGCTCTTTAATCAATCTCTGCCATGGGGATTAAATATAAATGGTTTTGTCTTGCTGTTAAGCAAGGCAACCTGACTGCAAATCCCCAGTATGGCCCATCACTCAGGTTGTGGTAAATTAGCTTTCCCTTGCGTAGCCTTGCAGTTGTGTGATTTTGTCTCCGCGGGACGTCACCCTGCAGCACTTTCTGTCAGCTCTCATATCTCAACCAAGGTGTCACATGGCTCGATGGGTGCACTCTGTTCCCAAGAGCAACACCTTTAGCCTTGGCGTTATGTCACCTAAAAAAGTCTTTTCACCTGTTTTATCTGTCTTAGCCATTTCCTGTGATATATTGCTCAACCAGGTGCTATCCAGCATATAGTTTGAAGATTTTTCTTTTCTTATTATATTCCCTTAGCACATCAAAGCAGAAGCAAAAATAAATTTAACAGTTACTCCCTATATCAGTTTGCGGGTGTGAAGAAATTTAATTTACACAACCTACCCCTCTCAACCTACCAATCTCTTTTATCTCAGCTCTCTTTCCCTACTTTGTTTTCCCTCAATTTGTTGTTTTGGGTTTGAGGCAAACACTGGTTTGATTATCTAGGACCAACACACTGGGCTTGGGTGGTTTAGTGTAGGTAGGTAGGTAGGAAATTTTCAACATCCAGCAACAAGGATAGTAACACACATGTATTACATGTCTATTAGGGATAGTAATAGACATGTATTACAATTGCAAATCGTCAATTGCGTAGGTTGTACAGTCAAAAAAAAGGGCAAATTAATGCTTTTCATATGCAAATATGAAGATTACAACATCAACAAAAAAACAATAAAAAACACACTGCTGCTTATTCACCATAAAAATGTCCACATGTGAAAGAAAGATAACTGGCTCATCTATACAGACATCCTGGTATGGATAGTTGTTGCATTCCTTTATAGACGACAGCTGCACCTTAAGAGGAGGGAGTGGGAGGTGGAAGTGGGAGTGAGTAGGAGTGAAGCAGTTATCAGAGAGACATGAGTGTATAAGGTATATCATAACACAATGCCTTGCCTTTAGCTATGCTATCGGCGTGCATTACAGTGACAGTGTTTTAACAACCTTATGCAATGACACAACATTTATTTTTAAGCTTTTATTTTTAAGGTCATGGGTGGTCATATAATCATTTCACTGCATATCGTACGGTATATGACTGTGTAAGTGACAAACAAAAATTTGAATTTGATTTTTGCCTGGAGTTACATTTGTTTTTTGGCCAAGATCTTGGAATGGTGAAGGGGGAGCCAAGCCACTAATACGTTTTTTTTCCCAGCATGTCACAAAGACCTTTTACATTACTTCTGTGAAGTTGATGATTCATTCACAGTTTTTAATACAATTACAATAATTCCAGCAGGATCATTAGTTGTTTTCTTTGCTTGATGCAGATCAATAATTTGACCCCCTACGAAACAAATCTCATAACATCTTGTCTACAACCACAGGATATGTCTTCTTCCATGTTTGTCAAAGTTGAAATTAAAAAAAGCTGCAACTTTAAAACATTAAGCCCCATATTGTGTATGTTGCCTACAGTATGTGCTGTTAGGGCAACCCCGCTCTCTCGGGTCTAGGGGGGTGCTATGATGTCTGGTAACAGGACATTAGCAGTGAATCCTTTGGGTGCTGTGGTTTGCGGGGTGGGGTCTTCATGGATCAGACTTGTTTGACTGGTGCTTTTCACGGATGCTGAGTTGGAGTGACTCCTGAGAATTTGGAGGCCAGATTGAAATCTTGAAATCTTTGCCTGCTAATGCCCATACATAGCAGACTGTGATTCACTGGGTGTTCAAATACCTTTCTATTATGGCCAGCATTGCTTTTTTAGGAAGTTGTTGTACAATAGCTTTTCTGTGGGATTGAAGTAAATAGGGCTGGCGTTTGGTCTCCGTAGGCATAAATAAGCCCTGGATGCCCATGATTCTGTCAGCAGTTTATTGCTATATAATTGATAATCAATGTTATTCAGTTTACCTGGCAGTGGTGATAGTGTTGTGGATGATTGATGCATATACTGTATGTAACCTCACTGAAAGACAAACAGCCCTATTGTAAACAGCAAATATGGTGAATTCAAAAGTTAATCTGTGGCTACACTTGTTCATCCATTGTAAACAATCATGTACTTTTCAGGGCAAATTTTTTCATACTTCATACCATTCTCTGTATTTTTATTTGTGATGCTGTTGTTCTTTGTTTAAGGCATTTCTTAACACATAATAAGTAATGAATGGTATGAATGGGAAATGGTTCCACACTAGTAGCTAATTTATAACTGCCAGGCCTACCACTGACTAATCTTGAATTTGAGGTCACAGTAGTTCCTGGATAAATGCATCACAGGAGAATTTGACAAGAATTTTGAGAGAGCTATGTGGGTGGTTAAGATAAAATTTCATTGTAAAGAAAAAGAAGTCACGCATATTTTTATGAAATTGCATGGATGAGATCAGGTTGGACATCTTAAACTTTAAATGTGTTCAAACTGAAGCAATCCTAATGAATCTTATAGCCAAAGAAACTATATTTTAGGTCTTATTTCTTTGCACACTCAATCAGTCATATCAGTCAAATCAGAATACCTTCATTTTGCAGAACCTGGATGCCACTACAGAATAAATAGGATTTGTTCATGTCTCTCACTTAATATTTTTCTGTATATATATTTTTGGTAGAAAAGTGTGATAACCAATTATCTATAAAATAAGAGATGAATCATAAAGAGAAGAAGATGTCTAACAAAACAAAGAAACATGCGATGAGGGTGAGAAACCAGAGTAAGGGAATAATTTTAAAAATGACATTGTCATCTGCGAGTTATAATAGCATTGCTATATAATATGTACATACATATTACATTAACATTTTATATATGTGTATATGTGTGTGTACATATACTGTACTTATTACAAATACATATTACATATAATATGCAATATGCATTATGCATTTCTCTATAAACCCAAGGTGGCAGTTTGGCTGCGCAGTAAAACATACTTGCAACTAATGCACAAACGTGGAAAATGTACAAATACACAAAGCTGATTATAAATGAGAATTTATGGAAACATCAGTGTTTAGAGGTTTCTTTTACTGTGTTATTTGAAAATACAGAAAACTGAATAAGTCTGCTTTGAGGCACTATGAATGTGTACAGGAAAAAGAGCACATGACATTGCAAGCAAGCATCATCATCATCTTCATCAACAACAATAACAACAGATCAACACCTGACAAATGACAAATCATGTCAAGACTGGTGGATTAAGAGAATTTATTATTTATTTTCTGTTGCTATGTTCCCATATTTTCAACATTATGGGGTCTCCAATTATAATAAGAAATGAGTCTGAACATGTTGGAATGAATAAATAGCAATATGCACTCACATTTGCAAACAGTTTTCCTGACTCTTGTAATATGAATAGATATCAAGTTAAGGTTAGAGTTAGGAATTAATTGCTTTGTATGCAACTGACCAAAACCCAATGTCATCAAGATTACCTGTTCAAATTGTATATACTTTTTTTAAAATCAGATAAGTATATCAATCAGAACGCATGAAAATTTAGAGGCTCTATTTGCAGAGGTTTACTGAAACAGAAAGAACAATGTCCACATTCCAGGCAAAAGCTTCAAAACCAAAAGAAGCCAGGACACAAAGTGCAAATTCAAATAACTACATGTAGCTACAAGTAAAGAAATTTGTGTTGTCTATAGGGATAAAAATCTTCAAAATTTAACAAGTCTTTAAATTTAAATGCTTCAAAGCATGATGTGAGCCATCCAGCATTCGGAAAAATTCGGCTGAGTGAGCTAGACTGGCTACCGTGATCTTTTGATGATGTACACTATGACAATTCTGCATTAAGCACAAAATGCCACTTTAATGCTTGTTAGTGTTTGTCTGTTGTGTTATTGTAACTACTATATTGCTTCAGCCTACAGATAATGGTCAGGGTAGTATACGAGGCACATTATTGACACTACCTACAATATGTGGTTAGAAGAAATGAGCACAAGCAAACTAGAACTAATGAAGCATCTGATATTATATTACAGTGTATATCCAGCTAGCCAGCCAACCCTTCCTGTACAGTATGTACTGTTGATAATTGAGACTGTGTTTACTTTAGCATAGCTTAATTGGTTAGTTGTGTAAGTTGTAGACATGTGAAAGTACTTCATAAAGAAGTAGATTTAAGCAGCTTTTTACTGGACAACTGCACTATTACTGTACCTCTGTATTTTTTTTATGACTAATTCCTTAGTAATTTAATCAAATAAATTGTTAATACAGTAGTAGTATTTTTTTCAGGACAGTTTGTTTTTTAGTCCTTCAAGTAATTCATCACTAAGATTACTATGAAGCGTATTTCTGACAACACTGGTAACAGCAGTTAAATTTTGTTTTTAAAAAATCATTATTTGCCCCTTGCTTTTCACTTCACCTTAATCCCCCAACTCTCTCTCTCTCTCACACACACACACACACACACTCGCTCTCTCAGCAGTTGTCCACTAGGCACAAATCTTTTTCAAAGTCACCTTCAAACTGATTAGAACTGTGAGACCTCAGGAGACACCTTTCTCTTGTCTCTGTCTCAGTTTCCCAGCAATTGTCTATTCTCTCTTCTTTTTCTCCCTTACCCCTTCTTTCATGGATCACATGCTTTAAGATAAAATTGTATATTTTGTCCTTTTACCTAACCCTTATCTTCCCTTTGCTTTCTCTTTTGATTGCACCACTCCTAAATGGAAATTCTTGTTCCAGGGTGTGATTAATACCTCACATTACATTCAAGATGGCAAAACTAAACAGGTCACATTTTAATTAACTGGCCTGACAGAAGTATGACCAGGTCAATATTTACTGAGGCGGCTGGTCTGAGAGTGACTGTGTAGCTCTCACACCCCTTTGCAGCCCAAGTGCTAATTGCCTTCAGGCCAACAGAAGCACAACTCATAAGCAATGCCTGAGCTATTGCAACGCCATAACAATAGCAAAAGCAAACACCAATTGTTGCTCTGTTTGTTGGATAATTCAGACATAAATCAATTATGTTCAAGTCAAACTGGGACTTTAATTTTACACAATAACAGAACATAATTACAAGTGTTAACTACCTTTATTTTGTCTATATAATCCTCCTGCTACACTAATGTGCTTATCCCAGCATTTCCCTAATTCTTGGGTACCATCAAGGTAGAAAGTTTTCTCAGTGGCTTTCTACCTAAATTGTATCCATTGATATAGTTCATTGTTTGGGCTTACTTATTCTCAAAATGCCAATTAGCCTAACCTGCTGGTCTTTGGGAGGAAACCCACCAAGCATGGGGAGAACACCACCATGCCGCCGAAGAACAATGCTATTCTCATTAATTAAATAAATGTGATTAATATGCAGAATCACTGCTTTAACAGATGGTCTCAAGCTTGGTATATGCTTGGGTATAGTTCAAATCAAATAAGAAAGCTGACAATACCTATCCAAAACATGGAAATAGACTGCTGCATGGCCAGATGATGAAGTAGGAAGTCACACAAAATGTGGTTGCGCTTGACATTTTTACATACACACACAAAATCATTGATATAAAGCATATTGCAAAATTTGCCTTTTTTCTACTCTTCTAAACTACAGAACAATATTACTAATTTGTCCAGTGATTAAAAAAAAGCACCTTAAGATAGTTTGGTGTTGTAGAGTTCAGTGTATGTGTTTCATGACTGGTACACAGTATGTAAATACCGATTATGCCATGTTTGAGTTTATGGGAGTGAGTGAAGTAAAACTCCCAAGTCAAAATATACCAGGTTCTTATTATCCTTCCCGATCGCCCTGCTATTTCTCCCCAAAGCTAAGGCTCAGCCATGGGATGATAAGTCATCATAATTAACCAAAGCCTGCTGAGGATTGGGAGACTAGGATTAAAAGAGAAACAGAGTTGTTTTTTTTCGCTTATTATCTATCTACTAACACTAGTGCTACAGTTAAATAGAACTTGGGTATAAATTGAGGATCTAGGAAAATCAAAGACTAAGTGGTGTTGGTATGCAGCCTTGGAAGAAGGAATCTATTCGTAATTAAGCTACATTATATAGTGAATTTGTGCATGTTATTCATTAATTAGTCTTTCTATACTGACCAAAGAAGGAACAACATTAGATGAATAAGCAATATCCCTTCTTTAAATTATGTTAAATATAGTATTTATATAAAAATCATATTTGTTATGGATTGCTCTTTGTTTAATATACTTGCATCTCATTTCTTTAACTAAATGCTATTGAGTTAGCATCCTGATCTCATAAGAAATTATTGTTCCCTCAAAGAAAGTAATGTTAGACTGAATTTTATTTCAAATGATATTGTTCATAAGAAAACTTACAAATAATAACCAAGTTTGTTTCATTTTAATGCTTGCAAACGTGTCATAGACTCATATTTAAATCAACAAACTTATTCTTTTAAGAGGTCCTATTATGCTTTTTCAAATATGATCTTTCGCCTAAACGAGTCGTTAGCAAATCTATTTTTACTCTGTTACGGATCCACGTCACTCCGTAACATATTTGGATAATGTCCGCCCACATTCTATGTCGCGAACAACTTTCTCACCCTCCGTCATCGGCCTCCCGGACTTCATTAACCCCGGTGAGACCGGACCATACTCGGTATACTCGGATAACACACATCCAATAAACACGGACTTCGGACATTTCCCACTCACTCGCGGTCACATAGACATACCGTTTATTATATATAGTTTGTAAATATTGTTTATATCTTTGTTTGGTTGTGGTGCACCTTTTTCGTTTACT
>JAOVVA010000054.1:10480849-10499433 GCA_028565275.1 Leiocassis micropogon | reverse complement strand
GTTCAAAGGAGATTAATGCATTTTTTGGACGCCTTCAGCATTCCTTTACAATGTAGAAAGAAATAAAAATCAGGAGCCATCATGGAGTTAGAAAGTGACCCCAAACTTTTGAACGGTAGTGTATATATGCAGTATACCGTAAAGACCCGAAGAAAGTGTTATCATGAGTTAGAAGAACATGTCCTGTAGCAATATTTTATTTCTTTATTTTGTAAAAGGCATCATATCAAATAATACTCTTCAGAGATTCACACATTCTACGCAGCATAGTTTACAGAAGCTGGCAAACGAGAAAAAATATATATATACAGGATTTAGGGCCTGGATTGATTACTGAATTTATTTCTTTTGTTTGGGAAATATTAATTCCCAAAAACATGAATTATGTGTGCATCAAAAGACTCAATAAATACTTGACAGGTATACACTAATGCACCTCTGAGCAAGTGGCCCAGAGGTCTTTCCTCTCTCTCCCCAACAAGATTATTTTGTTTCTTAATGAATATATATGTGAGGAAAAGCCTGTCTCAACCGCTTTTTATCTGTCCCTCTGGGACATTTAGCAGGAAGCCAGCAAACAAAGAAACAATCATTCTTGTAATATTCTTTTACAAGAACATGAAGTAAAGATTACAGACATGCAGTGTAGCAATGTACATACTGTATTTCACTAGTCCATCACTGTACTAATAAACATAGTAGTGTATTTATAACCATAACATTATAAGGTTCTCCCATTCATCCCTAAACCCTGATGGACCCTTCCAGTACTCAGGTATTTGACTTTTTTCAAGTTGAAGAAACAACAACAACAACAAAAAACATCTGTGTGTGCAGAGTTTGCATGTTCTCCTTGTGCTCAGTGGGTTTCCTCTAGGTCCTTTGTTTTTCTTTCATAGTCCAATGACACTTGCTGTGGCCTGAGTAGAATTTTCAATTTGGGTGTGTGATCTAATTCCACAGATAAGTATTATAGATAATGGATGGATGAGTAATATACTTGAAATCCTTTTGGATTCTGTCAAGGATTCGATTTACATGATTTTTGCACAATTAGAGAAACAAAAATTAGCCAGTTAGAGCTAAAAATAAGCTAATCAGCTGTAAGGTAATCAGTGATATTTTTATTTCAGATTGAAGCCCACGTACATGTCTGTCTGTCTTTCTTTTATTAAAACAAAGAAACATTTTGTAAGGTTTTTCTAAGTTGTCATTTCTTTGGTCGTCAGCAAAACACACTCCCTGTTTAAAGTAGATTTTTACCTTTGGCACATGACTGTTCATAACATCACTTAACATTTCGATTTTAGCGCATAACTATGTGCTCTCAGTTCAAGTATTTTACATGTTCTCACCTCGGACTGCTGAGGATATGTTTGCTCTAACGGCCATCTAATAGCTTCACATTACTGCTTTCATTAGCACCATGCTTTTAAGACAAACTGTTTTGAAAGTTCCTGCAAAAAAATACACAAACATTGATCTGTCCATTCATTTTTGAAAGTTTAGTTTTCATAGTGTAATTGCCTTTTTTGTTTTGTGAGGATTTGAGTGCCTTATAGGTGCATTATGGTTAGTTCTGTGTCTTCTGCATACTCTGTGTATTAACGGTAACCTATTGATTGGCTCTGTTGAGTGACGCATATAGCCACGCCCACCTCGAGGGAAAAAGGGGTATAACTGTCCAAAAAAGCGCTGGATGCTGTGATGTAATCTCGCACATATCTGCTCATAAGGTCCCTTCTACTCAACATTTTGACTTTATTTATTTAACTTCAGGCAAATACTTTGGGTTGGGTTGACAAAGTTTCATTACATTTTGTCCTGCCAGTTTTGCATGATGCTGAGACAAAATCGACTGGACAGACATAGGCTTCTGGTCCTTCAATGTATGAAATGTAAAGATATCATTGAAAGAGCGAGTTCTGACCAATGTACTGACAAAGCCTTTCTTTTATTTATATACTGTAGATTAGAGAGAGAAGATGATGCTGTAATTATTCTTGATTTAAGGACAAAGGCACACATTTTGTCAAAATCTGGCACAACTAGAAGAACCAAGGAAACCTTACAACAAAATAGTAGCAATAATAATGATTCCAGATTTTAAACACCATAATAAATAACAGCCACAATAAACAGGAGACAAACCAAAGTGAAGAATGTTACAAAGCAGCACAATTTTTGTGATGGACTGCCACATAATATTCACCAAAGCCTTTGGGGTTTTCATATCTCTTAATGTTTTAAACTAGGTCACAAATAAAAAAAAAAAAAAGGAAGGCTGAATCTAGAATGCTTCATCCTGTTTTACATAATGTGCTTTTGTTTTCTTTTAGTCTTGTCTCCGCCTCTGTCCTTTATATGTTTTCTGTTTATGTTTTGATTAGTTTGTCTATTTACATCCGGATGTTTTTATTCTTCACTGCACTTTAATCAAAGTTTTTCCTAGTGTGTTGCTGTCTCCCTGTGCTCTTATCCCTGCTACAAACTTTCATTTTGATTGCTCCTAATAAATAGCTGAGTATACAAACTTCTGTCCTGCCTCTAACCACTGTTCCCTATCCACCCTGTTCCTAATTATAAAGCTGCTAACTTAACCATGCAAATACGTAACTTTTAAGAAAGCTTTAACTCCAATATGATGCCCAACTGTGGCTTCAACAAAGCATTTAATGGAAGCTCTACTTTATACTGTACATGCTCTTGATCATTTGAGGTTGTATTTGCCTAATACCAGGACCAGATGATGTTTTCTATTATGTTTTTCATAGAATTAAAAGAGGAAACCAGTATTACAAACAAATAACAAAATAATCACTAAAACATTAAACTAAGTAAACCACATTTCCATGTTTTTCTGAAGCCCCAGTCACACAGCTTGCTCAGCATGATACTATTGCTTTGTCTATGCACTTCTATTCTGTTTAAAAGGAATAAAGATGGAATCAGGCGTTGGTGTCGTCGAGGATTTAACCCAGGAGCAGAGGTAGTGACAGGGCAGGACTTGATCTGTGTGAAAAGGTAAACCCGCTCAACCCCTGTCACACAGATGATGGGGTCTGATGTTTTGAGATGTGTAATGTTTGCAAATGCTGTTAAGAGTTTTAAACAACAGCAGCTAACCCAGAAATATCTTATACAGAGTAGATCAGATATACTCGCCACACTTAATTAGCTATAGAGCATAAAGAAAAATTTATTTAATTGAGATTGATCAGCAGTGCCAAGCTTTTAGTTTTGGATCAGATAAAAAATTTTAAGTGCAACAGACACCACTGGGCTCATTCTAGCTTTAAGAAATACATTATAATCCAAAAATAAGCTTTTCCCTGACAAATCCTGTTTTCTGCATTATGATTAGTTACAAGAACTGCCATGTCTATGATTGGTAAGGTTGCCACAGCTGTGACGTAGGAGGCGTCCTAGAGAGTGAAGTTAGGGTTTAAAGGCACATCAGTTACGGACCTTATCGGGGAGAAATGGTACAGAACTGGGGAGAGAGCGAGTTCCAAGCAGATAGCTGTGTTTAATGCCACACACTACTGGAAACAGAAACTCAGGTGGCTGAGTGCTGAATCTGTGGGTTCTGTGTGACTTGATGCTTAGATGCTCTAAGCCCAAATGTTTAAATTGGGCAGTTTATCATGTTGTACATAATGTGCATCGAGTTGAAAAATTCTCACTCACATGTCGCTTGTCGTGCTTTGTCACTTGCTGCTGTCACTCAACTCGTTAGTCGTTAGTGTGACAGCAGGGTTAGCAAGGTCTGAATAAAATAACACAGCATTCATTTCCTTCATACACATCTTTCTTTCTCTCTCAGCATGCCATAAATGGACATGGTGCTGCCCATAAACTGCACGGATTCAGTGTACACCTTGTAACACTTCATAAAGGAGCACTCCATAAAAAGAACAACCCCCATTTGAGGTTTTCAACAGTATTTGAAAAGTAATTACTCTTTGGTTCCTGTGAGCGCCCTGAGGCAAAGTCTCTTATAGCCAAGCACAGCATCAGGCATTAATGACTCTCTGTGTGACTAATTGCACAGCAATCAGTGTGCTAGTCATGTGTGAAAAATGCCCCTTGTTTAAACCGAGAGCAGCACATTTCTCCCAATGGGTATGAGCCATAGGCTTGATATACACAGACACACACTCACAGCTTTGAGAACAGGATGCGCAGTTGATTATATGTTGAGTGCTGGTGTGTGTATGTTTTGTTTTGTTTTTTGCATTGACTTTTATGTCAAATTCATTACCCTTTACTTTAACAAGACATTTAATTACACAACATGTACAACATATTATTTGTGTGTCTATATCAATTAGTGGTAGCAGACTTGTTGAACCCATGGCTCAAAATGTAGTGTAGATAGACATAGTACCCATTACCCATTGGACATGTATGTAAAGATATGGGCCAAGAGAACAGCGTAGAGTGGGGCTGAGACTGAAGTAAAAATACTTTAAATTCTGCAGTATGTTTAGCATTCTATCTAGAGATAATGTTCACCATGGACTGTTCCAGCACTAATAAGCATCCTTCACTTAATTATGAAACTTGACATTCAAATAGACTTGAGTGTAAACACTAAAATATTCACTAATGCCGTCTCTCATTTGTCTTTTCATGGTCTGAAAGAGAGGATATTGTCCTACCAGGACTTAAAAAAAAAGAAAAGAAACAATGTGTATTAATAAACACATACAAAGTGCTAATGGAAATATGGGTTATTATAAGGTGTCTGAGCGTTTCATCAATAAAGGCTGTTGTTAGAGTCTTTGAAGGCATACATTATATGAACAACGTAGGGTGCTCTCATGCATTATTTGTTTATCTTGTGGGCTTTCTAGGCACCATATAATAGCCGAATACCAGGATTTGCTCTGTAAATCATGCACATTGTATTATAAAACTTAAAAGATGAATAATACAAGCTATCTTGCATCTTTGCAACAGATAATCCATGAATCACTACAATGGTGGCCAAAAGTATTAAGACAACATACTGTATGCCATGTATTACAGTCCTCCCTGTGCACAAAACATGTGATGTCACTAATTAGTTCTGGATGTAGAGTTGTGCTAAATAGAATCATCTGGTTTAGATGATAGATGAAACAAATAATGGCAGGACCTTTACTTTCTGAAGCTGGGGCTTTCTGAAGCTGAGCATAAAAGCATAAAAATGGTCAAACTAGGGCATTCTAAATGAAACCTCTGTGCAGACATCTTTTAGACTTATGCCCATCTGGATCCAGCAGGTATTGCAGAGTAAAGGACTAAATACTACATATTAAATGTTGTATAGCAATTTCATTGCATAAAATTATTATTTATTATAAAACAGATAATGTTTATTGTCTTGAATGTCACTAGTTAAAAAAATAGAATTTTTAAACATTTGATTTCACTTTTATCTCAATACTTTTGGCCATAAACCTTATTGGAAATAAGGTTACCTCTATGCAGAACTGTGATATAATATACTACTGTTATAAAAATGTTTTAGTATTACAAAATATAAACAAAAATAGAGGACAATAAATAAAATATTACAAAAATAGAGGTCAGCAATAGCCCTTTAAATAGTTTTTCCCAGTAGAACCCTAAAATGCAAATGAATTTTAGACAGAAAATAATTAGTTACACTTTTTTATCACATATATCAATGTGCCCACATTTTAGCACTTTATTGAGCAATAAAAAATATACACCAGGGAAAATATTACCTTTTTTTCTTATTTAACTTATTGTTTTTTTTTTGTTTTTTTTTTACATTTTCATCCACATTGATTTCTTCCATTGTTATAAGAAAAATGCTGGTCAGTCTATATTTTCAGCATGGCAAAAAGTCTAAAACTTTTTGACCTTACTGGCCAAACAATGACATCCATGGCAGCAAACAAGGACTTTATGTATTTTGTTTGTGTTTGTTTGTTTGCATGTGTGTCTGTGTGTAATGTTCTTTTATTTTTTTTAACAACCTAAATTAATATTCATCAGGCTCATTTGCATTTGGTTAATGTTCAATATTAGCCTCCTCCTCTGAGAGTTCAGCTAGTTTTTTAAATTCTGGACCCCATTCATCCAAGATGTTGTAATCCTGTTCAGAATGGATTCCAGCTGAGCCTATGGAACTGATGGAACCTGCTGGTGACCCTTGACCTTCATATGCATAAGTTTGTAGCGAATCATACGGAGGTACAGTAGTATCCTGGTCTGCCTCTGCTAGTCTCTGTTTGATGAAATCATGGACATCTTTAACATCATCTGTCTCCAGTGATGTGGGACTGTGATGATTACAGTTATAACGGCAGGATATTCTTGTCGATCTAGGATAACCCCCCTCGGGCCGAACGTCTCGCCGGAACTTAAGCTCTTCAGCAGCTTCAGGATTGCGCAGAGCAATGATGTCGAAAGCTTCAGTGTCCTCCTCACCTCCGCCTTCATCATCATAGGTGACCACATTTTCCCGAACATCTTCCTCTGATATAATCAGTGGCTCTTTCTTGCTTCGCCTCAAAGTGATGAAAAGAATTACAACTGCTGAAAGGACAAACAGAAATATCACTCTTCATTTATTTAAGATTTGAAGTTTCTAACAACATTTGTAAGCAACACACATTATATTAAATTACAACAAGCAGTAAAACACTTTAGGTTATGCTACAATTCAGCAAAAGCTATATGGCTAAAAATATTAGCATAATTAATGGTAACCTGCTTATCTGTTTTATAAAGTAACAGGGAAGTCTCACACATTATGTATACATTTGTATATATTATAAATGGAAAAACAGTATGATGAAAACTATAAGATACAACACATAAAATATAACAAGAGCTCTTTGATGTTAGAATCCATCAGGGACATTGTAATACAATTACAAAAAAGTTATTCCTCGTACTGAATTTATATTACAAGAAGTAAATGACTTGCCAAGCTGGAAAGCTGCTGCATATTAAATTAGCAAATTAACATTCAAACATCACCTTAAAAAACATACACATCATTGAGCTTATGGAGTAAAGATCAATCCATGTGAATAATTGTTCTTTGGTAATGCATTTGGAGGGGGGCTCCAATAGAGCAGATCTGGTACATTAGCTGCATTTAGCATGGAGGAAAATACTGCCCTAACTGACTGTACTCTTTTGGTAGACGGAGAATATTATAGCTGGTTCCTCATATTAAATACTAAGCTTAAGGACTGTAAATTATGCATACATATATAAAATTAAAGTGGGAAATATGAATCTCACTTTACATGCATATACAGTACCTTACTTTATAAGGTACTATACTTCAGTTAAAATGATATGAAAGCCACTACACTTATTTAATTACTAAAACCGTGTGCATAAAGAAATTTTTTATTCTATTATTCTCCACATTGAATTATATAATTAAGCATCATTAAGCTACTGAGGTACACGTAAATGTAAAGATGATTGTTTTATTTACTCTTTTTATTGTGAGGGCTTAAAAAGACTTAATTTTCCTTTATAAAGTTAAACTGGAGTGCTACTTGGAGAAGAGCAGCAAAATGCATTTTGTGCCATATTTCAGGCTGCTTCTTTTTATTATACCATATTGTCATGCAAAGTATTTTTAAGAAGAAACCAACTTGTTTTGGAACAACAGGCTACGGGATATATTTATCCAAAAGCGGCTGCCGAGATGTGAATGCTTGAACTTTCTAGTCGTTGAAAAGCTGACTCATCCATCCAGGAAAGAGCCACAGGGGGAATACACAAGTGATGGAAAGAGGAAGAGAATAAGGAGGATAATCAATCTCTGCCTCTGTTTTCAGGTCTTGTACGTTTTAATAGCGATCAGTGGCCTGTGACAAGTCAAGCTTGTTGTCCTACTCTTTTGCTGCTCACAGGCTCTGCACCTTCTCCTTTCCTTTTTTTTGGTCCTTCTCACATTTCTAGCCTCTTATCTGTTGCCCAAGTCACTTCTCTTGCTTTATTTACTTCTCCTACTTAGCTGACTAACTTTAAGCACTCTGACAATAACTATTTTTGTGACATTCATTCTGTGGCTTTCTTGTTAAATAACTCTTGCTCTCTATCTATGCTTGTGTGCTTGTGTGTCCACTTTATGTACTACATCTCAGTGATGCACATCTCAAGCTTTATTTCTATCCATGAATTAAGTTGCATAATTTGTGCTTTGCAGTATAAATTATTAAGTATAAGTCCTTATTTTAATAATCAGTGCAATAAAAAAAGAAACAAAAAGGACGAAACATTATCCACAGACCATTTACATTCACATTCACTATTTAGTTAATAGGTTTTTTGTTTAGTCTAGCTATTAAAATTCACATGCTGCCCTGGTTCTGGTTGCCCGCTGCTCCTCTGACTATCTGTGTGTGTGTGTGTGTGTGTGTGTGTGTGTGTGTGTGTGTGTGTGTGTGTGTGTGTTTGTGTGTGTGCCCTAGTCTAGACGCTTGGAATATGTGTAACCTTTATGCTTGACTGTTCAGGGACATTAGCTGAGCTTTTCTAAACAAGCCACTCTCTCTCTCTCTCTCTCTCTCTCTCACACACACACACACACACACACACACACTGCTCTGAAACCAGCACTTCACAGGATTATTCATGTTGGACATTAGCCTCAAATGTTAGTATCTGCCCTCTTTTTGCTAGTACAATGTTTTGCAATGTTGTTTTCTGAAAGTGCTGTAATTGGACCTGTTTGGCTTATAATGGAATTATCCATCCCACATTTTCTCTACTCTGGAACACATGACCATATTGGATATTAATCAGTTCATGTGGACAGCAGAGGGTAAATATTTAAATTACAGTTTAAGGCGTAAGGTATACTGCTTTGCACCCAGTCAAAACAATGATGTTGATTTCTAAGTCTATGCTATATAAAACATGGCAAGTGCATCTACTTCGTCTAATTTAGACTTAATCTAAAGTCCTAGTTCTTTTGACAGTATTAGCTGAGTATATATGTTAATTGTGAAAAAGGATCATTTATTAGTGTTTACACCTTTCTGAAAGTCTTATCAAATACAGTCACTCAATATAAAGAAAACTGAAAAACAATGTGATTGTGGTTATAACACACAGAGAAGCTACATTCATGTCACAAAGTGAAGAAAAGCTGTTAGTCAATAACTGCTGGTGTACTAACACAGTGACTGTAGACAGCCACTGCTCCCCAGACCTGGAGTATGTGACTGTTAAATGCAGGCCCATTTACTTACCGCTGAACTGCTGTTTATATTCCACCAGATGCTAACGCTAGCTCGGCTATAGGACACTTATATAGTAGCATTAGCAGATGGCAGAGCATGTATCATGATGCTGTACACATCGTAGCAGGGGACTTTAATCAGGTAGACCTAAAGTCAGTGCTCCCCAAATTTCACCAGCATGTAAAATGTGCTACTAGGGGAGCAAGCACACTGGACAAGGTCTACTCAAACATCAAGCTAGGCTACAGGGCAAGACCACTATGACACCTGGGCCAGGCTGACCACGTGTCCTTACCTTTAGTCCCTGCATATGCTCCCCTCAGGAAAACTGCTCTTATAATCACAAAGACTGTAACAACATGGCCTGCTGGAGCCTCTCAGCAGCTACAGGACTGTTTTGACAGGACGAATTTGGATGTCTTTGAAGATCCAGACCTGGAGGTGTTCACAGACAGTGTTCTCTGTTACATTAAGAACTGTATAAAGAGAGGCATCAGAGAGGCTAAGTTGAGGTACAGGAGGAAAATCGAGGACCACCTGGACAGTCACAACAGCAGGCATGTGTGGCAGGGAGTTCAGCATCTTACCAACTACAAGAAAAACGTTGGTGTTGCTGATGGTGATACCTCGCTGGCAGAGGAACTGAACTACTTCTTTGCCCGTTTTGAGGTAGATCAACCAGGTGCACCCATACTTACACCGGGCGCTCACGAAGAATGGACAGTAGAAGAGTGGGAGGTGAGGCGTACTCTGCGGTCCATAAACACCAGGAAGGCTGCACGACCGGATGGCATCTCTGGAAGGGTGCTGAAGGACTGTGCTGACCAGCTCGCTGGAGTCCTCACCAGAATTTTTAATCGGTCCTTGTCCCAGTCCACTGTTCCACCCTGCCTAAAATCCTTGATTATAGTCCCCCTGCCTAAAAAATTACAAATTAACAGTTTCAGTGATTACCAGCCAGTTGCTCTCACCCCTGTGGTGATGAAGTGCTTCGAAAAGCTGGTACGGAGTCACATCATTTCATTCCTCCCACCAAATTTTGACACACACCAGTTTGAATACAGGGCGAACAGATCCACAGAAGACGCCATATTAACAGCTCTCCAGGCTGCGCTATCCCATTTGGAGCACCCGGGAAGCTACGTGCGGTTACTTTTTGTGGATTACAGCTCTGCATTTAATACCATCCTCCCCCACAAATTGACAGACAAACTAGTGGACCTTTGGCTTCCATATTCCATCTGCCTATGGATTAGGAGCTTTCTGTGTGGTCACAGTCAGAGGGTGCGAGTGGGCCCATATACATCACCGGCCATCAGCCTCGGCACCGGGTCACCACAGGGTTGTGTTTTGAGCCTCCTGCTCTACACCCTGTACACTTACGACCTGTCCAGCATAGTAACACCCTTGTCAAATTTGCAGATGACACAACAATAGTTGGGCTCATCTTCGGGGGAGATGAGTCTGCCTACAGGTATGAGGTGGAATGGGTAACAGCCTGGTGTGGAGAAAATAATCTGCTCCTCAACACCTCTAAGACCAAGGAGGTCATCATAGATTTTAGGAGGAAAAAAATTGACATTTCACCACTGTTCATCAGCGGGGACTGTGTGGAGAGGGTTCCGTACTTCCGCTTTTTGGGAGTACATGTTGGGGAGGATCTGAGCTGGGGGGTAAACACCTCCGAGATGCTAAAAAAGGCCCAGCAGAGACTGTACTTCCTGAGAATGCTCAGGAAGAACAACAGCTCCCAGAGACTGCTGGTGTCTTTTTATCGATGCTCCATTGAGAGCATACTGACATACTGCATATGTGTGTGGTACAGCAGCTGCACTGTGGCCCAGAGAACGGCACTGCAGAGGGTCATTACAACTGCCCAGAAGATTGTCAGCTGCCCTCTCAGCAACCCGGAAAACTTACACAATTCTTGCTGCCTTAAACTTGCCAATAAAATTGTAAAGGACAGTTCACACCCGGGACCTCAACTGTTTGATCTACTGCCGTCTGGCAGACTGTATAGAACATTAAAAACTAGAACCAGTAGATTTAAAAACAGTTTTTATCCTAGTGCAATAAGAGTACTGAATGCTGCTATTAAACAAAGCTTAAACAATGTCCAATAAGATTCAATTATTTATGCATTTTTCTGCGATTAATGCAATTTATGCAAAAAAAAAGATTGTGGATCATGCAATATCAGAATGTACGCTTTGTGGGAGTGTGTGTCTGTGCGCGTGATTATGTTTCAAGGGTTTGCATAGAGGGATGACACTTAAAATTTCATTGTACTTGTTGCAATGACAAAGACTATTCTATTTTATTCTATTCTAGTCATACCTACTGTATGTCAGGAATCCTTTCATTTTCACGAACTGTATATAAAAAAGTAAACAATACATAGCACAAGCCTTAACTTTAAAGTATTAATTTTTAAAAAAAAAAGACTAAAACTGCTTGGTGTGTCAAAGACTGAAAATGTGATATCCTTTTATTGTACAAAATTTAGAGACAAAATGTCAAAGGAAAAAAAATCTGCTATTTTTTGGTAATTTTTTATGGGCATCTCTGTGATACTTCTCAGCACCAGTGCTGCCTACTCAAAAACTGAACATGCAGCCCTATGAGAAGTGGATGTATTGGTTGTAATGTTTCTTTTGACTACATTTTTATGAAATCAAAGCATTCATTTCCATCATTCATTTCCATCATTCCATCAATCCTAGTTCAATACACTCCAGATCACAACACTGCCTCTACCTCCTTTCATGCACTTCCCTTCTTAACCTGATGCACCAATCAGATCACATGACCATTGACCAACGTCTAATCTTTATGCCCTCTTGCAAATTTTGAAGGAGCTTTTTTTAATAACCTCGCTAAAAAGTGGTTTTCTTATGGCCACACATTTTCTTAGTCCCAATCTTGTAAATTCTTGTCACATTGTACATGTGTCACATTGTAAATGCTCTTACTTTCACTATTAAACATAGATATGATTTCATGAGATCTCATGTTAATCACTTTTTTTTTTGTCCCCTAGACAGAAATAAGCAGTCATTAAGACTTGAATGAGACTTTATCAGTTTTCTCCATTTTCTAGAATGAAACTTATCATTACTTTTAAAAAACATTTACTGCTACAGGAATGACTATGCAAAAATGTAGAACTCACAAAATGTGCATATTATTATATATTATGTACTTAATATAAAATGTATGTTTGCTGACAGAGTGGGTTTTTATCACGTGTCACTTTATTTTTGACAGCATAGTTAATGTGTGCATTCTTTTTATTATTATTATGGTCACATGTGATCTCATAAATCTGTTCTATTTCTTTGCGTATGTGACCCCTTTTTTTTTTTTTTTTTTGCTCAGTCATGTGTATATAGTATATTCTGACTCTATCCGGATATTTATTAAAACATCATAATGAAAAGAATGGCTAAAAATGCTCTGGTGTTCAAGGGCCAGGTGATCTGACAAACAGTGCCATTTACATTAAAGAGTGTTTATTTCTTTTATCTGCTTATTATCTTTTGTTAATACTTTATCTCACTCTTACTCCTTACATATGGGTGGACAGGAGGGAGGGTTAGTAGGATGGATCTTTGAAATTAATAGAAAACAAAATAAATCAAAATATTGTGTTAAAGGTCATATGTTGTTGAATATAATAGACTACTTTTGTGCTGCAGGTAATGTAAATGCAAATAAAGTTTCTGTTTTAATTAACCATGTGTTTAATGAATCAACTATGTATTATTGTATTTCTGTACATTTTACATGGAATGAGATAATGTCTGTAGTCAGTAATTTCTATCTACATGTTTATAATTTAAGGCTAAACCTATTTTAATTACAGTGGAACCTCGGATTACGAGTAACGCGGTTTACGAGTGTTCCGCAAGACGAGCAAAGATTTGTGTGCGCGCGGGTATAAAGCAAAAGCAAGTCTCATTAGAGGGTAATGATCCATTTTTTTCTGGTAGCGGGGCTGTAAAGGTGAGTGTCTGTGTGTGTGTGTGTGTGTATAATTTGACACTGTGCTCCTTCACTCACACCAACACACACACTCTCTCTCTCTCGCCTTTACAGACATAATTTCCAACAATTTCTCCAACACATTTTATTTATTTATTTTTTGTGGTAAAAATCACTTAGCTTCTTACAATATTATTAGCCATGTCCTAAGTTAACTATTAAGTGGTTTGAAACATTATGTTAATTTTTACATTCCTTTTTTCCTTATTTCATTCATTTTAATGCCAAGGTAAAAAAGAGACTTTAATGTTACGGCCTGTAAGTTCATATTATTGCATGGACAGTTTTGTAAACCAGTAGTATTACTATGGAGTGTTCAGTATTTAACAGTAGTTGCCAGAACATGTAACTTTAGAGACATCAGTTAATTAGATTCTTTAAATAAATACCAATATGTTTGTTTGTGAAAAGGTTATCTTGAAAATTATATTTTCTTTTTCTTTTTAGAAAAAGCATGCCACCTCAGAAACCTTTGAGGAGAACAAGAATCTCAACAAAGAAAATTCAGCAAATTGTTCCAGAGTCTCCATCAGCACCACATCATCAGTCAGGTAACCACCAGCTCATGAGCAAGCTCAGGCCCACCACTCAACCTTCAGACAGTTGGGAATGGAGTAGCTGAATGGTGCATAGGTAAATATAAAACGTCCTGAATAATTTTTTTCTTGTTCCTTCCTACTAAGCAACTCCAGGAGCTGCAGACTTTGGACAAACTTGTTGGACATCCACCACAAGAGAAGACTGATGTAGCTGGTGAGAGAGAACTTTTTCCAGGCAATGGCCTGTTCCTGTCCCTTTATATACAGCAAGCAGCCAGAAAAGATTCCCATCAAAATTTTCTTCTCCTTTTTGACCGATTCTGATGAAAATATTGTCACACTGCTGTGGCCTTTGTACAATATCCTTCACAGGTTGTGTGACATTTTGTATCATTATCATTTAGGGACTGATTTGCCAGATTTTGCTGGAGTCTGTTATATTGTGTGAAACGTAAATTACACAATATAATAGTATATTGTATTTTGCACATTTAATTTTATTTAATTCCTGTATTTATTTTACATATGGGCTACATCTACAAATTAGTTGTAATAGTAAACTGTAATATTTTTAATATAGTATGGGCACTGAATAGTCTCAAGTGGTGCTTGATTTAGCCCATTTTTAAAAACTTAATTAAAGTGTTAAATATGGCTCATTTGCTTCTCCTTCAAATGCGGTTCTGTTTCTCATATACATATCGGATTTCTCAAATGTTAAGTAAGACGCATGTTGCACCTCTGTTGTTTCTCTTTGTTTCTCCTAAGTCACCTTTATGAGACAAAGTCAAGCTTTTAATGAGAAAGCTCAATTCTGTTTCATGAGACTAGAAAAATATCTTTCTGAGCAAAAAACTTTGGTATGGGATACCTTTAAATGTTTTTTTTTAAATGTATTTGACAGTTCATAACCCAGTCCCAAAAATTTTAGCAATCTTATGAATTTTCTTTGCTTTAAAGCAGGCCAATAATTTGACAATTCTGAAACACACAAACATATTTTCCACAACCACAGGATATATCTTCACACATTGTTGATACAGAAATTAGAAGCTCCCCCCTGCATTGCTTGGGGTTAAAAGAATTGTGGCCGGTTGAAATAAATCAATCAGTGCAGTAATTAACAAATCAAAGGTTCTTATGTATTTACTTGTTCAGTTCCCAACCATGAATGCCTATGAACATCTAAGCATGATGCAAATCAGTGTAATGTGTTTTTAAGAGTCCTTCTCAAATTAGACCTATTATGGGCAGGATGCACCACAGTGAGGCAGACAATTCAGAATTTAAATAAAATTATTCAAACAAAATTACCCCAATCAAAACCTTAAAAAGAAGTAGTGTGACGATGGGTAGAGTGTAAAGTTGGTATTTATGTGGATGTGGACTTACCCAGTAATATTAGCACACACAGCAGGATGGCAATAAGCGCTCCAGTGCTGAGGCCTGCAGAAGAAAGGAAATCCTCGCCCTGACAGATTTTGTACTGGCTACCATGCTGACACTTGCACACACGCAGGGTCAGTGTGCTGGTGCTGCTCAGTAGGGGCTCGCCTCCATCCCACACTACCACAGGCAGCTTATATATCTCCTGTGTCAACCTGTGGAAACGCCGCCGCCTTGCTACAATGCTAGTTGTGCTATCTGAGAGAGAGAGAGAAAAAAAACAGGATAAAGAGCACAAGCAAAAAAATAAATAAATGTGAACAATGGTGATGTGAAAAAAAATATTCTCAACTTTTGGCAGATTTGTGTGTGTTATGCAGAGAGGTTGATAAATATGAAGTTACTGTACTAACATGAAGCAGATGTGAAAAAAGGGAGGATGATAAAAAATGTGGAAAAGGAGACAAGAAAAAAGAGATTATATTAAATTAGTGTGTTTTAAGCACAGGCTATTCAGCTTGTCTGGTTGCACAGTACACTCATCGTGCTAAGAAGACCATTCCCACAGATGGGCTTTTAATGGGGGAATTAAGGTGAGGTTCTGCCACTTAGAGCATCGAGCAGATGAGTCCTACTGTATCTAGTAACTGCAATCTGGAGCACTGAGAGCAAACCACTTTAACAGAACATCAACCTAATGAGTTTCCATATCTATCCCCCTGCCATTCTCTCTCTTTAACCACAACTATTCTTTTTATAGTATAGATAATAAATATATAATCAATGACTGCAGGTAATGGTTATGGCAAATTACTACAGTATATGGAAAAGTTTTGGAAACTATATATATATATATATTAGGTTATATATTATGCATCATGTGGGTTCTCATGACCAAGACTAGTCTTTAAAATTACAAACAATAAATCTGAGATAACCTGAGCATAAACATGTGCAGGCATACCTCACATTGCACCTTATTGGGTTATTAAGAATACCCATTCTCCTTCACAGTCAGGCAGTTATCTAATCAGCCAATCATGTAGTAGCAACAAACAGCTTTTCTTTCTTTTTTTTTCAGAAAGAAAGGTATGTGCCAATATGTGCATCTCTTATGTGTTCAGCATTTTGGCCAGTCAGGTACTGTTCATATGTTTGTACAAATGTACATGTTTTCAATTTAAAATCTGTAAGTACAAAATACCTCTGACTTATGAACCCTGACTTCTAAGTTGTCAATAATACCTTTTTGGGTTTTAAATGAAATGAAAACACATGCTAATATGTAGTAGGAAACTCAAAATGGTAAAATTTTGGAAGAAAAGTTAAAAATGCCCTTCTCACATGCATTTAGTTCAGAGGATGAGATTAGCATGTGGAGCACAAGCACACACATGAAGATTTTGGAGGAGACAGATGTGATGATGATGTCAAAACAGCAGTCCACCCCCGTGATCGGGTAAAGGTGGCTTTCATATTTGATTCGAGCCATGTCTGAGTACACGTAAATTGCTCCTCCCTTTCAAGTGGACTTAAGCATGGTACTTTTGCATGGTACTGTGTCTATATACAGTATGGTTGTATTATGTAAATGTACCAAATATGGATATTAATATCAAAATAATTGTCAAATACTGTACTGAACTTTGGGGTCAAGCCTACTGGAATCTGTGCCCAAGACCATAGCATGAAAGCACCCTTATAAAGAGCTCTTAAGCTGCACTTGCATCCTTCTTTTCATCTCTGACAGAATTAAGATTCTATCAAGGGTTCTTCAGGAAGTCAATGGATAGTTGAAGCCTTTCTGAAAAGCTTCTACTTGGAAACCTTTTTGATAGGACACATTTTTATTGGAGTATGTATAGAGTTGCATGTAGCACCTCTAACGGTTGCCGCAAATAGACAGCTAGAGAACGCCTAAAGGTCATCTCAAGCAAATGAACAGTTACTCTAATTGTGATATATTTTTTAATGATCTAAATAATATTCCAGGTTCTGGAATACATCTTCTACAGAATTTTTTTTGCTCTATACACATCTGATTCTAAAGTAGTTAGATGAAAGCAGTTTGTCAGAGGAGGAAAAACTAAATTGTGCCACACATTGTACTTCAGGACCATTTACATTTTCCTTGTTTGGATGATGCTTTCAGTCAAATCATCTTACAGCTAAACTGGGTTGTCATGCTGCATCATACAGCATGTACTGTATCTCATGGTTGGGTGCCCTTAGCAGTTTCACTTCCCTAACCACGAGAAGAATCAACTGGACACTATATACCAACAATATCATGAAGAACATGGCAAGGGAACTAAACAAAATGGTGAATATAAATAACCATTGCATTTTTGGAGGACAGCATGTGTTAAGTTTAAAATGAGGAAAGAATCACTTGAAGTGTCGATATGCTTATCGGCTGGCTTCGCTGCTTGCCAGCTGGAGGAGCGAGATGCACACATGACACACATACACACAGCAGTCTGAATGCTCTCTCTGGTTTATTAACAGTATAGACAGTGTATTTGACATAGTTAACATATTCCAGTTAAGTTCTGCAGAAAACAACGGTTCAGAAGATCCCAGGTTCAAATCCCACAACCACCAAGTTGTCCCTGTTGGGCCCTTGAGCAAGGCCCTCAACTGCTCAGATGTGTAACGAGAAAATCTAAGTCGCTCTGGATAAGGGCATCTGCTAAATGTAAATAATCTGTGGCTAATTGCACTGGAACTAGCAAGTTAGAATTAAGGTATGTAATAGTTAAGACATTACAAAATAAGACAATGGAAATGTATTAATGAGGAAGGAAAGGAGTGGCAAAAACATATCCACAATGAATTTGACTTATTATCCTAGGTGTATGTCTCTGTAAAAGTCCAATGACATATTCAACATAATAGCATCTACCGATAAAGTCATAAAAAGCAGAAGGTGTCAAGGGCCTGGCAAAATAAATACAGTGTTTCATAAATTAACACAGAATTGACAGTTGTTGTGTTGTAAGCAGAAACAATATAAGGCAGACAGGCAGGCACTAGGGATCATCAACACTGTCAGAAAACTTACAGTTGGATCAAGACAAGGGGAAAAAAAAGGAAACATGAAATGAAATAATGTTGGAAAGAAAATGTAGAAAAGGCTCAATGCACACCTACTAAGAAGCTGTCAAAAAATACTTTCTTCAGCAACACATGAGCACAAATAAGACCATTAAAAAATTGTCAAAATGAAATAGTAAAGTACAGGGAGATTTTCTGTTTCTGTAAGTGAAGAACTAGATGGCACAGTAACAGCAATCATAGAAAGCATCAGTGGTGGCTGCTAGCTTTTGAAACAGGGGAAGCTCATATTAGGCCTTCATCATAAAATTCATTATGTTATAGC
>JAOVVA010000054.1:10448227-10464751 GCA_028565275.1 Leiocassis micropogon | reverse complement strand
CTTTGGCGCCCTCTAGGGGTTAACCCTTACAGTACCATATTTTCTTCTATTTCTTCCTTTTCCTTTTGTTTTTCTTAATAATATTAAATTTGTACAAATTTAGTACCCTTACACTCAAAATTTTGTGAAACATAACCTTGAAGAAACAACACCACATTACCTTTAAGATGGAAAAGAAATGGAAAATACTATAAAATATTCAAAAGTCAACATTCAATATTCAAAAGTTAGGGAGGTCAGGCTTATTTTAGACCCTTCTTGTCAATTTAATAAGAACACTTTGTTTACCAGCTTTGTTTCAGTAATAAACACTTCTGATGTGTTGCAGAATGTTATCTCTTTCCCATTCTTTTTCCACAGTTTTTTCACAACTTTTACTAAATGTTATGTGGTGTACTGTATGTAGGTAAAACGCGGGAATTCAATCCTACTATAGGCTAATGTCATGTCTGTGAGGGCAACTTTGCTTTCCTTGGTATAATAATAATAATTATAAAATAAATAAAAAAGAAAGATTAATCATTCAGGTAAGGAAACTTAGGTTCACAGTGAGTGGCAAGCTGATAGCACTAAACCTCAGCTGCTATTTTGCTGGCTGTATCTTCTTTTTGATTCATGCTTGCTCAACAATCCTTGGTCTTACTACATGATTTATTGACCTTACCAAATTGTCACAGGAAATTGAGACACACACTGTAAATCAAAGACTTATATTCACAGCCTATTTCACACAGAAAACTTCCTATAAAGGTCATAATAAGACCCATTCAATATTGCACTTCTTGTTCTTGTAGAAAAAAAAACCTGTAGCATTACGGGAGATCAATCTGTTTAACGACAATTTAATGTCATATTTTCATGAAATCCTTAAAAGGCGGTAAAAGCAAGTGTCATGAAAGAGGTTTCTTGTTAAAGATTCCAGTTTGCCGACATCCTACACAGTAGCCCCCTCCCCGCTCCTTCTCTCTCATCTTACACATGATTATGTTTAAAGGTAAAGTGCAGGTTAATTTGTTTTATTTTTACTTTATATTTTGTATTAATGATTTGTATATGGATATATTTGAGTCATGGAACAAAGCATCTTTCCATTATTTCATATGGGAAAATTCGATAAAATACGAGTGCTTTGGATTACAATCACACTTCCAGAAATAATTATGCTCACAATCCAAGGTTTAACTGTATAGTTAAAAGTTACATTTGGGGTGCTGGAGTAGGAATGAAAAAATCTGGCAGAGGGGCAAATGCAACTTGAATAAACTAAGTGCATAAGATGGCTTCTGTTGTTTGTTCTAAAACTGGGCAAAATGGAGAAGCAAAGGACAAAAGCAAGGATTGATGGAATCACATGAGTGAAATGGACATTGGAGGAGCTTTTTATGGGAGCTCTCTCTCTCTCATTATATTAAAATTTCAGTATCTCTCTACCGTCTTTCTTTCCCAGCTTCCTTAACCAAAGGACACAGGATAGTGCTACTTTAAGTGCTCTGTAAATGTTTTAGTACTCCTTGGGAATATTGGTCTACCACAGAAAATAAAGGCACCATATAAAATAATCCATATTAAAAATCTAGGAGGGCACAGATAAGAAAATGGACTGGGATGGAAGACAAAAGTAAATACAGAACAAAACTACATACAGTATACTTTAAACCCATTCCGTCCATTTCCATTTTAAACATAATTTTTGAAGCAAACTTACACGGAATAAACGTAGGCATTTATACTCCCCTATTGCCGAGCAAGAAAGGTTCATGGAAAGGAATGTCCTATAAAACCTTGTTGATCTGTGTATTTGCAATTCACTTTAGATGACATGAGAAGATTTTAAGGAATTTTGTGAGAAAAAAGCAATAAATAAAATGTCCTCACCGACTTCTGACCTCTCAGGAACAGATGTGATGAAAGTGCCATCAGGAAATTTGGGTGCGTTGTCATTGATGTCTTGCACTTTGATAATGAATTCAGACTCTGGTTCCAAGGGTTTGTCTGTGTTCACGTCAATGGCTCGAGCATGGAGGACATAATGGGACTTTTTCTCCCGGTCCAGACTCTTGGTGGCATGAATATCTCCTGTTATCTCATTGATTATGAAGATAGTTCCTGCTCCTTCCCCACTTAAGATATATCTGACAGAACCATCACCTTTATCTGAATTTGAATGAAGCTGAGAGGAGAGAATTAAAAAGAGGAAACAATTAACACGGTATTGGTATGTTAAGTTACATATAATATGTAGTTGTCTGCTATTTAAATGTTACAGGATCTGTGATATGAGATGCTTATTCTTAATACATATTTATACAGTACATCTTTTGAAAAAACTGAAGATCTTGTGAGGGATCTTGAGGGATCAGTGTTTCACATTCTGAAGGGTAAACTTTACACTTTATATGCCAAGAATGAGGGGGAAAAAATTTATTTGAGTTGTTAAATCATTTGAGACCAACTTTGGTTCAGTTTCTCAAAATATACAGGGAAGGGCAAACAGAGGAAGAGAGCGGAAGACAAGTGTGTGAAAGAGGGAACATCAGTCCTGTTTTCTTTACTAATTAATAGCTAGAGAATTCTCCTCTGCTCCCTTGCCAATAGACATACAGTACTGCAGCTCAGCTACTGCTTATCACATCTGTACATCAGAAAATGTTCAACAAAAATAAATAATAAACAAATGGCTGCTAAAATTACAACTTGTGCTGTCTTAAAACTTTCATTTCTCTGTTCAATTACTGGGTTCCAAGACAAAATTACTTTTCTCACAGATATCCATGCCAAGCTAAGTGCAGAAGAATCAGATATAATTTCATCTTCATAGCGCCTCAAGTTTTCCTCCCAACCATGCAGGATTCACTCAATTATTTGGTAAAGATCTTCACATTATTCAAACGCTACTAAGCGTGCTCCCTCTTGGCTGGGATAAAAAGCCATACATAGCTCCTGGTCCCCCCTTTCCCCCCTGACTTTTACGATGAAGGAGTAAGCTTTGATACATGCATGTTTTACTTTTTTGACAGATTAAAAATTTAGGAAAATGTATACCACAGCAGTGTTGAATAAATCAATTAAAATAATAAGGAATTTCTCTTAAAGCATGTCTTCCAAATCAGTGACTGTAAGGTTTATATTATGCACTCATTTGAATACACTTGAATATATATATAGTACATATAAAATAAAACACTTTCCCATTCATTGATTTTTTTTTTGTTATTGTAAACGAAAGTCCTGTCCCTATTAATTATATAAATTACTTTTTGTAATTAATTATTCACACATTTTTGGCTTCAGAGATTTACTTTAGCCATGGTTTAATGTTGATGTATTAAATATTTGCTGTTTTGTTAGTCACCTTGTTAAAGTTAAAAAATATTTGTAAATATTTTCAAAACATATTGGAATTAAAACAATTCATTCAAACCAGCCAAATATAGAGGTTCTGAATATGTCAGTAATACATTTGTCACACAAATAGAAAAATGAAAATTATTGTCTGTTATTTGGTTGTGTGGAATGCACACCAAAGGTCGTCCTAATCCAAGCAGCCTTGCAGAGATCACTAATTAAAGAATGCAGGGGCTGATTGAGCCTACTGAGCAAATCTCTTTCTAAGAGTGAACTGTCCTTTCCTCTTGGTAAACACAGCACTCAGACAAATAGTCAGTAATTAAGTATAAGGTCAGACCTCAGCCAGTCTCAAATCACAAGCTGTAAGTTTAAGGTCATAAAATGTTGCTTTAGTAGTTAAATGTTGACACAACATGAAAAATTAGTTGAAGAGCAATGAGTTAATGAAAAAGAAACATTTTGGAAGTAAATCTGAAACAAAAACCTAATTGTCACTGATTTAGAGGATGTGCATAAACAGTGATTTCACTGAATATCTGTGTAGCGTTTGACACTTAAAACTACAGTTGTACCTTCAAATTTACAATTTTGAGGAATCAAAATTCAACTGTGCAGGACTTATTTAATATTTGTTTTTCACAATATTCTAAACTTACATCAGCGAAATTATCATTATCATATCAGCGTCATTTATTTATCTTTAATAAACACTTTAACTTGTGTATAAGAACTAACGATGCTGTGCACCCATGCATTTACATGTGTGGTTGGTACAACCAGTTTATTGGATAGAATAGCTGTATTTGTTGCAATAAGGCTGAACAAGCCTTGCATCCTCAATCCTATTCAATGTGGTCTCCAATTCCACTCATGGCCTCCCTTGTCTCTGAAAGCACATAAATTTCACTTAACCTAAAGTCATGGTCCTAATTTGGCCACTGACTTGCTCAGGCTCAGGCTAATATATCACACTATCCTAACTACAGATCCCAAGTGCTAAGCCAATTCTCCTGCTAATGCCTGGAAATAAAAGTGTCATCGAGTCAATGGGGCCAGTTCTAACCCACCATAACACAGGGTTGGTGTCTGGTAAAGCATTTTGTCACCTTTTAATAATGACAACATGGTTGTTGGGCTGGGCTTTTACAGCTTAATACACATATACAGTATCTTAAACATGCATTTCTTGAAATATAATGATGTATATGTTTTGGCAAATAACTAATGAGGACATTAAGAGACATTAAGATGAGGATATTGGCAAATAACTAATGAGAATATTGTTTCACGTCTTCTGGGAACATCAGATAGCATTGAAAATTTAGACCACAACTTTCATTCTTTCTTTAGGTAGGTAAAAAAATGGCACAAGTATCAAGAAAAGACATGGTATAAAATATTATTATGTGAACTATATGATTATATGCCCTACTGCAACAAATCCAAAAAGGGTTAAAAATGTAAAAATGTAAAGTTACTGATAGCAGCAATAAAGTTCAGGTAAATCTTAGGAGTAGGAGTAAGAGCAATTAATCAAAATACTTATAATAAGAATTCACCCCTATCTCCACCAAAATGTAGGAGCTCTCCAGAGGTGTCCTAACTGGTTAGGAGTATTGAGGAAATGGTGTTCAAGAAGAGACGTTTTAGTAACACTGAGTGACACAGAGCTCATAAAAGGCATGTTTGGATAAAAATGGAATTTTTTTTTTTGTAACATTGCATGCGGTATGCAACCGGTTAGTTAACTAACATGACGTATACTGTCGCATGCTTTCGCAGTTGTATGCTGCGAAGATGCAGCTTTGAAACAGTGACACAGCCGACATTGTCGAAAATAATAAATCAAACCTTGCTTTTACAGCACCACAGATCATGTGCAGATTCACACATTTCCCCACCACACAGTGTGAAATCAATGAAAAACAAGGTTTTGGGCATCATCCACACATTATAATAATCACATTTGTATGTACATTTTATATATTTATATAAACGTATTTAAGTGTACACAGTTTTTTAGATTCTCTGTTATGAGCAGCACTTTATCACTTCATTAACACAGCGTATCCCTGTTTTTCAAATTCCTCAGGGGTCAGGCGCCAAACTGACATGTGGCATTGATGCTTTCGAAAACTGACATCCACTCACTTTGTATCTTTAGTGGTAAGAACAGGGCAGAATTTTGCTTCAATTATTTCTTTACATTTTATGACCTCCTCCACAAGCAAAATGCTCTCATCCTCTTTCTTTTGTTTTACTTTTCTAAATAATTTTTAGCAGATTATGACAGTCTTACACAGCTCTATTTTAGCTTAAAACAGTTGTGATTGGAGCAGTCTGATTAGAATAATGTCATGCAGCCAAATCACAATAGCTTTCACACAACTGCCGGTGATTTCATTTTGCTTTTCCACCATTAAAAACTACAAAAATCTTTACTGCAACATCCAAAATTTTTTGTAAAACTCTCAGAGGAGTTTAAACTCTCAGAGGAGGGATATATTCACATTTTTAGCCTGAAATGACTAAATTCCAATTTCTCACCCCAATGTGACACAGATCAGATTTTTAAAAGCTGTCTAAATGCACAAATCTGGGCCCGTACGTAAGCATGTACGTTAGAGCTTAGAGATATACTACTCCCTGGGAACAGGCAAGGAAGCCTCTCTGCAGGAATCTGCAGGTGTGTGAAGGGGCAGGCTGCTTGATTCGGCACGGATGGAAATACATGTAGGGAATGAATGGAGCTCACTTGGGGTGCCAAGGCGGGCGGACTGCCCACTGCCAATCTACGTGCTAGAGCTCCTGCCACCAGGGCAGTCGGACAAGACACCGTTGATTGACCTGCACAAACCGTATGCTGCATGGAAAAAAGAGCAAAATACCTAATAAGACTCCTTATAAAACTACCCTTTTCCTGTAAGACCTCGCATTGTGTTTGTGTGTCTGTGGTGCCACCCGAGTCAAAGATCTTACAGAGTGTACAGGTCATTTAGTGATCTAATGGCCTATACTGACAGGCATTAAAACAACCAAGGAAATGATGCAAAAAAAAGCTTAATGGTGTTCAACTTGCAAATGAGAAGTAAAAGAGTGTGATCCTATGTTGCCTTATCTTGCACCCATTGTAAAATATAATATGTAAATACATAAATATATATATATATATATATATATTTTTTTTTTTTTTTTTGCTCCACATATTTGTTCCTGACATCTGTGGCCTGGTACTACCAGTGAAATGAGTGATGTGAGAAAATACAAAATATATAAATAAATAAATATAGAATGAATGAACAAACAAGCAAATTGCCCCTTTTCTAAATGCAGCTTTAGTGTTACGGTTGTTTAGAATTTTGTGTAATTTTAGTGGTCACTTAGTTATGATTCAGTTACTTGTCTCTTTTTTCACATATCCAAGTTAGAAAATCTGGGGTCAGAGCTCAGGGTCAGCCAGGATACAGGGTGCCTGTAGTTGATGGGGATAAGGGACTTGCTCAAGGACTCAACAGGGGCAGCTTGGCAGTGCTGGAGCTTGAACCCCTAACCCTCCAATCAATAACCCAGAGACTTAATTGTTTGAGCCATCACTGCCCCTAGTGCCTATTTTAATTTCCCTTTTCAGGCCTGAAACTATATGCACTACAGCTTTGAAAATACATAAAGAAGTCTTAACATACAAATATCATTATAGTTAATTGCCTTTATACTGTAAGTATATTATGTTTGGACCTGTTAGAATATTTTTAGGCGATTGTTCGAACAACCTTGGCAAACAACCTTGGCAAAAACTAAAATAGAATCTCTAAACCAATGATAAAGGATCCAAAGTACAAATAAAATGTTCAGCCCTTAAAGAACAGATAAAAAAAAAATCAGTAAGCCACATGCCTTGACACCCCTTTTCCTATGCTCTCAATCATGTGACCCTGAAATCTGACAGTGCATTTTATCTTGCTATAAATGATCTTTCATCAAAAGGTGATCCTTTACTAGTGATCTTGTTGCATGAAAGATTAAAATAATTAAATTGCAATCCAGTACTTTTCTGTATGTATGTATGTATGTATGTATGTATGTATATTTATTTATTTATTTATTGGGATCATTCCTTTCATGAAAGAAACACAAATAACAACATATTTTGGTTCCAAACCAATGGATACTGTCAAATGCTTGACAGTAGTCCTTTAATGTACAGTGACTACAAGCATTAGTCAGCACAGAAAAATGTGAGATAGAGTGAAATGTCAGCAGAGACACAAGTGAGATAAAGCTGAGGGAATTTGTTATTCAGCAGCTCAACACAACACAGCAAGTGAAGGTTGATAGATACTTAATTTGCCTTATAAAATAAGAAACAAAATAAAAGCTCAAAGATTGCTGATGGATTTATGTGTACTATGTCTGTGTATCTGTTACAGAGTTCAAGCCTAACTTCTTTCTAAAATGCAGTTATGTACTATAAGGGATTCCAATGTTGTTCACATAGAAATGACCACCACATGATTATGCTTATATGTTTCCTGTTCTAGTCCTGTTCTAGTCACAGTTGCTTAGTGGTTAGCACTATCGCCTTGCAACTCCAGGGACTGGGTTCAATTCCCACTTTGGGGTCTGAGTCCAGGGAGGTTGCATGTTCTCTGTGAGCTTAGTAAGTTTCCTCCCACAGTCCAAAACCATGCAGATTAGACTAATTGTCATTCCCAAATTGCCCATATAGTGTGTGAATGAGAGCGTGAGTGTTGGTATGTTTGTGTGCCCTAGAATGGACCCTGACTCATGCTCTAATTCTCCTGGGATAGGCTCCAGGCCCCCCGCTACCCTACATACAGGATGATGAGTGAGTGTTCTAGGCCTGTCTCAATTCTTTCTTGTCATTGATTTGTTGCTACATTGTGCTCAGGTTTTTGCCACATTGATTAATTTTTGTTCATTTTTGTGTATTATTTTACATTGCAGCATTAAATCTGAGCCTAGTTTCTGTTCTGTTCCTCTACCCTGTTTTATGGATTACCTGTCACTAGGCTTGCCTCTATGTTCTGACCTTTGCTATGGACTTCAATTACAATCATTGGCTTAACCCAAATAAAAGCACTCTTGACTTTATGCATGTGTCCCGTCATGCTCTATGCAACACGTTGCCTGTGCTTTCACATTAATTCATCTGAAATATCGGACACAGAAGAATCGGTGGAACAACTACAGAGAGAAGGGATTACAAAAAGGATTTTCTACAAAAAGGATACATTGCCAGTGTATTCATATTGCTGAATTTTAAAGATTTGCTATGTGCATGATTTATTAGATAAATATAGGATCACGTCTTATGGTATTTTGTAGTGGTCAAATTTGGTAAATTTGACCTGGTAACCTACGCACTTCAAAGAGGAACTTCATCAGAATATATCATAATGAATCAGTATTTTCTAAATGTGGACACCTTGATTAAAAAAAAACCATAATTATTTGAAGTAATATTCTAATTTTCTGAGATTCTGAAGTTTGGATTTTCATTACAGTAGCTGTAAGCCATAATCATCGAAATGAAAAGAAATACGTACTTGAAATATATCAGTTGGTAAAATGAATCTACTGTATATACTATATGAGTTTCACTTTTTGAATAGAATTACTTTCACTTTTCGAACTGAATAACTTTTCAATGATCACACATTTTGTCACATTTTTCACCAGCAATCTGTCATTAATATTTATGATCATTAATTTGACATGTTTTGGCATTGTTTAATATTTATAATACAAACAAAAGAAAAAGAAAATAGGCAGTCAGTGGGGCTCTGCATGGAGCAGGTAGAAAGCTTTCCTGTGTTCAGATATATGCATAAATTTGCTTTCTTTAATACAGTGAACATGAGAAAACAACACCTACATTTATGCTGGGTGCTCTATATCCAGAATTCTTTTTTCATTTAATCAAGAATCATTTTGCATCCTGCTTATTTTTTGACTACCCCATGACAGAAGTGCTTGTAATTAAACAAGGAACTTAGACTGCAATATAGATTAGGGATTTCTTGCATGCATGTGTGTCTGATATAATCCCTCATAATGAGCTGTTTGTTTTTAATAACATGTTTTCATCATGGATTAGTGAACTGTGTTGGTGTAATTTGTTTTTGAATCATGCTGTGTGGGATGAAGGTGAAGGTGGATTGTGGGTTGTGGAGTGGGAGAGCATCTTGACTTACCATGACACAGTCACTGATGCAACAAATCAGTGCACTTCAAAGCCAGGTGGCAGGCAGCTAAGATTACGGCATGAAAAGTAATTATTGTTTCATGCAATTATAGGCCTGATAAGATTCCATTATTCAAGAACGAAATTCAATTAACGCTGTCCTGACAGTGCCCAGTTTGGACAACGGTCACAATGTCACAGAAATGCTATGCACTCTTTCAAGAACGAAACTGCTTCATTCATCTGCTTCAAACATTGATATGCTTGTGACAAATAGACACTGACATACAGTATAATAAAACTGTAAAATTGGCATGTCTGTACATTAAAGATCTTTATGAAAAAAAATATTTGGGTGGACACAAGATGAGTAGTAGAACACATCAAGATGGTTTTGGGAATTTTTGTCTGTCTGTTTGTGCACACATCATGTAAAAACTACTGGACAAATATGAATGGCCTTTCCACATGTGTATTTGGCCAAGCTTGGGATAACATATAGGCTTTGTTTCATTGCAATTGGCAACCGGAACCACTGTACCTTTTTTTTTATGCACGTTTATAAGTGTGCAATTGAAATTTTATTTAATTCCAAAATTCAATAGATGCCGTTGTACAATTTTTAAAAACGCGCTTATAAGTGTGCAAATTCAATTCCACGTGAACAAAGTCGCTTTACATCTCAGGCAGCCCTCATGTTTGTGTTTCCGTCTGGCTCTCCCTTTTAGTTATGCTGTCATAGTTAGTCCTGACAGAGTCCCTGCTTGCACTCTGCACTACATATACATTGTTTGACTGTGACCATATCTAGCTGCCATCTCTCCTTCTCTTCTGCTCTTTCCTCTTCTCTCTTTCCCTCTACCTGTCTCTCTGTCAAGCTATACATGTCGCTCCTGAGCTGCCAGTGATCCAGACCCCCTCTGCCTCCTGGAGTTGTCTGACTCATCCTGGTGTCCTGCTTCTGGTTGGAGATCTCGTCGCATGGATGCCCTGTGTGGTCTGCCTGGGATGCATGTGGTAACTTGGGACAGTTCCACTTTTCCACAAAGACGGTCCTGTCCTCGGCTGATGCAGACAGCTGTTCTCTGAGGACTTGTGACTTCAGTCGCTCGATATTGTATAGGTTAATTAAACAGAATGATATATTTCAAGTGTTTATTTCTTTTAATTTTAATGATTAAGGCTTACAGCAAATCAAAACCCAAAATTCAGTATCTCAGAAAATTTAATATTACTTAGGTCCAATAAAAAAAAAAAAAACACAAAAATGTTGGACTACTGAAAAGTATGAACATGCTGCACTCAATTCTTTGGTCTGGGGTCCCTTTGCATGAATTATTGCAGCAATGTAGCGTAGCATGAAGGCGATCAGCCTGTGGCACTGCCAAGGTTGCTCTGATAGCGTCCTTCAGCTGTTCTGCGTTATTGAAGGCGATCAGCCTGAAGCCAAGGTTGCTCTGATAGCGTCCTTCAGCTGTTCTGTGTTATTGGATCTGGTATCTCACATCTTCTACTTCACAATACCCCATACATTCTTTATAGGGGTTTAGGTTGGGCAAGTTTGCTGGCCATTCAAGCACAGAGATACCATGGTCCAGTGTGTGTGCAGGTGCCAAGTTCCTGTTGGAAAATTAAATCAGCATCTTCATAAAGCTGGTCAGCAAGGGAAGGATGCAGTGCTCTAAAACTTTTTAGTAGACGGCTACGCTGACCTTGGACCTGATAAAACACAGTGGACCAACACCAGAAAATGACCTGGCTCCCCAAACCGCCATTAACTGTGCAAACTTTACATTGGCCCTCATGCAACTTGGATTACTGTATGTGCCTCTCCTCTCTTCCTCCAGACTCTGGGACCATGATTCCCAAATGAAATGCTAATTTTACCTTCATCTAAAATGAGGACTTTGGCCCTCTGAGCAATAGTTTAGTCTTTTTGTCCTTAGCCCAGGTATGATTCCTTTGACGTTGTCTCTGGTTCAAGAGTGGATTGACACGAGGACTACGACTGTTGTAGCCCATATCAGGAATACATCATGTGCATGCATGGTGGCTCTTAAAGCACTGGCTCCAGTTGCAGTCCACTCCTTGTGAATTTCCCCCAAATTCTTGAATGGGCTTTGTTTCATAATCATCTAAAGTCTACGGTTAACAGTGTTGCTTGTGCAAATTTGTTTTAACACATTTTTTACTTCCATTTAAATAGTTCATTAATGTGCTTGTATACAGCACTTTATGAGCCAGCATGTCAAGTCAGCAGTCCCTATGATTGTGTAGCCTACTGAACCAGACTAAGAGACCATTTAAAGGCTCAGGAAACCTTTGCAAGTGTTTTGATGTTGGAGTATGACACCATAAGTTTCCAATAGTGAATTTTATCACAATATTCAAATTTTCCGAGATACAGAATTTTGGGTTTTCATTAGCTATAAGCCATAATCATCAAAAATAAAAGAAATAAACACTTGAAACTAAAGGGTCCTTAAAACATTGTCACACCAAATTCTGATTTTGTTTCATTAATTACGGTTTACTGGGTTTTATATTTGTTTTTATAGTTTTAAGTAATCCTTGCTCTACACCTATAATTTGAAAGTGACCCTTTGAAAATCGATGGCTACTGTGAGTTGTTGCCAAGTTGCAGAAGAGATGCATTTGAAGACATACGTGAACACAGTCATTCCTAAACACCACTTGCACGTAACAGGTAATTATTGCCTCCACAATAATATTGTAGTTATTATCTCCTGTAAAGTCCTGAACTCACTCTAAGCCATTTTATTATGTTTAGCCCTTTAAAGATTTTTCGGGGATGCCAGCGTTTCAGGCATGAGGAAGGCAGTTCAATCATGCCTCTTGCATATTGAGAAAAGCATAGGATTACCTCTGCATATTTGTCACACTTAAATTATTTAGATTATCAAACTAATTTTAATATTATGCAAGGATAATCTGACTAAATAGAAAATGCAGTTTTTAAATGATGATTTAATTTATTAAGGGGAAAAAGGCTTTGCAAACCTACTTGGAAAGTAATTACTTCCTTGCTAAATCATAAATGAACTATGATTAATCACATTTTTTGCTAAGCTGAGTTAAATTTTACTTGCCACAACCAAGCTTGATTACTGCCAGACATGTTGAATCTAGAAATCATTTAAATAGAATCTGTCTGACAAAGTGAAGCACACTAAAAGACCTTTAAAAGCAACACATCATGCCACGATCTAAAGAAATTTAAGAACTAAGAAATTTATAGAAACTAAGTAATTAACATGTATCATTCTGGAAGGGGTTATAAATATTTATATACTGTGCCCACAACGTTGTTTGCGTGGAATTTAATTGCACACTCATAAGCTTGTTTTAGAAAATGTACAACGCCATCTGTTTAATTTTGAAATTAATTTATATTTTTATGTTGTTACCATGAAGTGATGTAAGAACGCGTTTGCTAAGTAGATTTGCACACTCATAAGCACGTATTAAAAATGTATAGTGCCATCTGTTAAATTTTGAGATGAACTAAATTTTTTAGTCGATTTTTTTGTGATTTAAGGGCATTTTTTCATTTGAATTTCAAAGTAGCATATCTTCTCTTCCCATGGGCCTATTGCGTTGGAACAAAGCCTTTATGTCAACTCAAGCTAGGCCATTAAAATTCATTTAGTAGTTTTTACGTGATGCATGCAGTCGCAATCTTTTTTCCTTGGTCGATCAAGAGGCTGGCATATGGTAAGAGGCACTGTCTATAGGCCTTCTGTCACAGCATCCCACCACAGCAATAACTGATAAGGAGCTGAAGGGTCCTTGCGACCATACATAGCGAATTTTGTCCTTAACCCAATTTTACTAGTTTCAGCAATCTCCTTGCTTGGTGCAGGTCAAAATTCTTACCTTTCTGAGTAATCTCAATAGAGTAACATTTTTGCCAGGATATGTCCTCTGACATGGTTGTTTAAGAAATGAGAAGCTACTGTACTCACTGGATCGGTTAGTGCTAAATAACTTGTTGCCAGTTGACATATTAATTACGAGAGTAAATATCCAATAGAACCTACAGTCATATTCAAAAGTTTGTACCCCCTCTTTAAATTCTATGTTTTTGTGTTACATACATAATAATATACATAATAATAATCTGATTTTAGCAAGAATTAGACAATTACAACCTCAGACAACATAACTTTGTTTCGCTGTGCCATTATTTACAGATTGTACTCAACCAGAATAATGGTTTTACCACCATGTCTCCAGCGGCGACAGCATTAGAAGTATGTGTTTGCTGGCTTTACCGCTAAGTGCCGCTATAACTATAGAGTATAGAATTAGTTCATTCTCTCAAGGATTAAGGAGCCGCAGCTCACATGGTAGTAGATAAATTCAAGCGAAACACTGAACAAATTCATAATCACAGTACTAAAATTACAGTACAAATTAAAAATTTTAATTACATGTAAGCGCTTCTTATTTGCGTCAAATTTACATTTAGGCATTTGGCAGACTAATTTTAATATTATGCAAGGATAATCTGACTAAATAGAAAATGCAGTTTTTAAATGATGATTTAATTTATTAAGGGGAAAAAGGCTTTGCAAACCTACTTGGAAAGTAATTACTTCCTTGCTAAATCATAAATGAACTATGATTAATCACATTTTTTGCTAAGCTGAGTTAAATTTTACTTGCCACAACCAAGCTTGATTACTGCCAGACATGTTGAATCTAGAAATCATTTAAATAGAATCTGTCTGACAAAGTGAAGCACACTAAAAGACCTTTAAAAGCAACACATCATGCCACGATCTAAAGAAATTTAAGAACTAAGAAATTTATAGAAACTAAGTAATTAACATGTATCATTCTGGAAGGGGTTATAAATATTTATATACTGTGCCCACAACGTTGTTTGCGTGGAATTTAATTGCACACTCATAAGCTTGTTTTAGAAAATGTACAACGCCATCTGTTTAATTTTGAAATTAATTTATATTTTTATGTTGTTACCATGAAGTGATGTAAGAACGCGTTTGCTAAGTAGATTTGCACACTCATAAGCACGTATTAAAAATGTATAGTGCCATCTGTTAAATTTTGAGATGAACTAAATTTTTTAGTCGATTTTTTTGTGATTTAAGGGCATTTTTTCATTTGAATTTCAAAGTAGCATATCTTCTCTTCCCATGGGCCTATTGCGTTGGAACAAAGCCTTTATGTCAACTCAAGCTAGGCCATTAAAATTCATTTAGTAGTTTTTACGTGATGCATGCAGTCGCAATCTTTTTTCCTTGGTCGATCAAGAGGCTGGCATATGGTAAGAGGCACTGTCTATAGGCCTTCTGTCACAGCATCCCACCACAGCAATAACTGATAAGGAGCTGAAGGGTCCTTGCGACCATACATAGCGAATTTTGTCCTTAACCCAATTTTACTAGTTTCAGCAATCTCCTTGCTTGGTGCAGGTCAAAATTCTTACCTTTCTGAGTAATCTCAATAGAGTAACATTTTTGCCAGGATATGTCCTCTGACATGGTTGTTTAAGAAATGAGAAGCTACTGTACTCACTGGATCGGTTAGTGCTAAATAACTTGTTGCCAGTTGACATATTAATTACGAGAGTAAATATCCAATAGAACCTACAGTCATATTCAAAAGTTTGTACCCCCTCTTTAAATTCTATGTTTTTGTGTTACATACATAATAATATACATAATAATAATCTGATTTTAGCAAGAATTAGACAATTACAACCTCAGACAACATAACTTTGTTTCGCTGTGCCATTATTTACAGATTGTACTCAACCAGAATAATGGTTTTACCACCATGTCTCCAGCGGCGACAGCATTAGAAGTATGTGTTTGCTGGCTTTACCGCTAAGTGCCGCTATAACTATAGAGTATAGAATTAGTTCATTCTCTCAAGGATTAAGGAGCCGCAGCTCACATGGTAGTAGATAAATTCAAGCGAAACACTGAACAAATTCATAATCACAGTACTAAAATTACAGTACAAATAAAAAATTTTAATTACATGTAAGCGCTTCTTATTTGCGTCAAATTTAAGTAAACGGTAACAAAGTGAGCCCAAACCTCATTTAAATTAAATTAACAAATATTGTAAGGAAATAACAACAGCCCACGTTTAGAAAAACATTTTCATTTAGACTATAAAAAAAATTCTGCAGCTTTTTTAGGTGTGCCAGCTTGCCATTGTTCCTATACTATAAATCATTCTGTGGAAACCCTGTAAATTTCCATGTAAAACAGGTACATTTGTATGAATAAATTTTTTAAATGTATGTATCATGAGCTACCGAAATTTGCACAAATTTGAGAAGAAGCACAGCAAGTCTTCAGAAAGGCCTCAGACCCAGAGGGTTTTAAAAGTAATCCTCGTCCCAGGACCTAACTTGAGTTATCTTAAAGTGGGGAAGGGTGCGTTATTTTTTTCCCTCTCTCTTTGTCCTCACTGTTTTTGTGTGCGTAATCTGAATGTATAGGTATGAACAGCTGAGACATGTTCACATCTTGCGAAGTGGGGAAGGGTGCATCATTTGCATTTGAATGTTATCTGACATTGTAAAACAACAACTGAGAATAAATAGCAAATTAAAAGAGTCTGATTATACTGCATAAATATATTTTGTGAAACAAAATTTTAAAAGTTAGTTCTACATTTAAAGTTTGATGTCTTTGAATGTAATTTTTTTAATAAAAAAAAAATAATAAACAGATACAAACAGAGATCACATATACAGATATAACAGTTCATTCTTTGTACAAATTTCTCACTTTTGTACAAAGTATCAGCTAGTGAACTTGATCGTCTATGGAAGTATAATAGTGCCAAAATTCCTCAAAGCAAAATAGCAGGTTGAATTACATGAACTGAAAAAAAACGTGTTGCAATAAACATGTTTGAATTTTTCTGCATTGCAATTTGATCTGAATTGAAAAAAATCCTTAGAG
>JAOVVA010000054.1:10402679-10417354 GCA_028565275.1 Leiocassis micropogon | reverse complement strand
ATATTCTCCATGGTCTTTACTGATTTTTATTTAATTTTACTTTTTTTAAACAATACTAAAGATATCCAAAATATGCAATAAGCACTTTGAGCAGTTGAAATTAAGATGTGTCTGCTACTTTGTTTTGCTCTGTAAAGCCTTTATAACGGCTCTGAGGTGATTTAAATTGGTAATTTCTGAGGATGTTGATTCTAAATGAACCTCCCCTCTGCTGCAGAGTTAAGTTTTGGTCTACACATGCACACAGAATCCTGGACAAAAAAAAAGATACAAACTCTGATATTTCATTGGACTGCCTTTTTCTTTGATTGCCATTATTTTGATAAGATTACGCAATGTCAAAGCATTTATTTAAGATTGTATATTTATGATGGGAGAGTCTCATCAGATCACATGACCTTTTTTCAATGTTCCACAGTCCATTCTTTATGCTCCTTAGCATATTGAAGCCTTTTTTGTCCAATTAGCCTCAGTGACAAATGGTGATCTTAGGGCTACACAGCTGTTTAGTTGCATTGTTTGTATGGACTTGCTCTTACTTTAACTATTAAACAAAGCTGTGAGGTTTTCTGTGTTTATTTATGACTTGATTTCCTTTAAGCCTTTAAGTGATTTCCTATCAATCCCATCAAACTTATTCAAGATGTTTTTCCAACCAGGTTTTACAGGTTTTAATAATGTGTTTTACAGTTCTAGACTTGATTTTAATAGTTTCAGCAATCTCCTTTTTTTAACAATAAGTTATTTTCTTTGCTTGATGCAGGACATAATTTGCCCCGTCTGAAATAGAGTAACATCATTGCCATGACCACAGGATATGGCTTCTGAAAAAAGTTGCTTAAGAAAGGAAAAGTTACTCACTGCATCAGTTAGTGTTAAATAATTTGTTGCCAGCTGAAGCATATTAGTCACTGTGCAGTAATTATCAAATGGAAGGCACTTAACAATTAGCTTAGTTAAATCCAGGTGGTGACTTCTTTGGCAATGTAGTGTTTGTGTGTGTGTGTGTGTGTGTGTGTGTGTGTTGCTACACACTCACCTGTCCCACTTTTGCACCTTCACACACATAAGTCTCATAAGGTATAGCCAACTCTGGAGGAAACTCATTAACATCTAAAACATGAATTGTGACTACAACTTTGCTGGTTAGGACTGGGTTATCTGTATAAAAAATAGAAAAGGCAAAAAGAAAGAAAGAAACAAAGAGCACACAGACAGTTTTTAGACATTGTGCTGGTAATTTGAGCTTTTATCTGTATATGTCCTGTACAAATTATAATCCATCCATCCATCTACGAACCTCTGTAGTCCAACTAGGGATGATGGAGGCCAATGGTGATTACCATTGTATGTTTTCCCATTTAACAACCATGGTAGGACTTCCGGTCAACATTCACACACTACAGGCAATTTGGGAATGTCATGTAAACAGACCCAGAGGATGGAATTGGAAACAGTGCAACAACTAAGCCACTGTGCTCCCACAAATTATAATATCCTTACTCTGTTCTATGTGTATATGAGTATTATCCATCTTATTAAAATGTGAGGGCATGTAAGTCAACTGGAACTTGTTAAATTTCTTGTAAATGAAGATGTAAAACCTATTGACATTTACAGAAGACTTCAAACACAGTACGTTAATAAGACTTTTAGTCACAGAAAAACATTTTAATTTTATCCCCATTGCCTTAACCATACAGTATGGTTCTCGTTCCAAGCTTTTACACATGTTTGAGCCATCATAGGAGTTTCGGGAAGGCCAAAATTTGAGATGTTAAGTAGGCAGTCCCATCATGGTTCCAACATACTGAGAAAGCTTTCTTTCTTGATGGTATCCAAGCAGTGGCGAAACACTGGGATAAGTGCACTAGTCTAGCAGGTGATTATATAGGGAAATAAAGGTAGTTTTCACTCTCATAAGTGTGTTTTGTTATTCTACACATTTAAAAGTCCTGGTTTCATTAAAACACCTCCCATATAACAATAGTATATGATTTTAGTACACAAATACTGTGTTTATACTTTATCTACTGAGGCAGTGGTGGTTCAAACGGTTAAGGCTGTAGGTTATTGAGTTACTGATTAGAAGTATTACAACCATATTACACCATAAAGTCGTATGGTTTTCTAAGGTTCAACAGGAATTCATCAGTTGTATACTAGTGACACCAAGTGGCCATATTAAGAAAACCTCTAAAACAAACAAACAAACAAAAAAACTCTTTGATTTGATTATTTGATTATTTTGAATTCTTCTGTAAGAATTACAACTTAGTGACAACATTGTACACAGGTGTGCTCCTAAGCCTTTTTGCATATGCATGAAAAATGTTTAGAATTTACATAAAACAGGAAGAAAGCTATTGTAAAATAAAAAGTCAAACATTTGACATTTTGATCAATTCCAAAATATAATTATTTTATCTATTGGTTACAATGATAAGTAAATATAAATCATACAAAAACTCAACACTCATTCTTGAGAAATCTTAATATAATATTGGAAGGTCACACAACCCAAGAACATATCATAATCTAGTGGTGAGCCCATTGACCCAATTATTATTTTACTATTGGCACAAAAATCAATACGAGAATATATATATATTTTTTTAGTTTCCCAAATTCAAGCAAACTAAAAGCAAACTCATTATTTCAAATTTGCAACAATTTACAATTACAAAATGTTTAGGGCCATAGGTGTGGTCAAACCACATTACAGTACATTGATACTGTACCTATAAATTAGAAAACTTTTTCCATGAGATCACATTCATTAATACTAATACTAATACTAATAACATAATCGAGATTACCATTTTAACCAAACACTTTCTCTTCTACTTAGAGATGTTCAAGAAACAGAAGTGTTCAACATTTTATTAAAATTATATTAAAAGATGCATGCATTTGATTCCTGCAGGCCTGTAATTAATTTCCTATATTAAATATTAAGATATACTAATCAATATTAAAATTAATATACATAGTGTCACAAAAGTCCCGCGACCCTGAATACAGGATAAAGTGGTATAGACGATGAGTGAGTGAATGAGTGTCGCAAAAGTCACCACAAATATGGGGAAATTAATACCTTTTTAGTCTTCACTCCCACTTTGTTTTTTTTAGTACAGTGTGGCCTTTGTGTTCCTCCCTAGCTATGCATCAAGTAGGCTTAGATATACTGTATGATTTCTTAGGCTACTTCATAGGGCCATACATTTACATTTAGGCATTTGGCCTTATCCAGAGTGACTTAAAAATATATGCCATAATATAAAAATATACTATAGTGACACCTCCCCCAAATAAAAAAATATAGTAAATAAATAAACAAACAAAAACAATTTAAATAATATTCAGTCTGAGAAACGTCTCCAGGGGATTTAAATTTCTTACACACATTACTACTATTATTACGACTAGTAACTGAATAATTCATAGCTGATGCTAGAGCTATAAAATTTACAGCATAATTTAAAAATTAGCTTTAAAAAAATTGTCATTATGATAATGTCACTCAGGTGAAAACATGGCACACACATGGAAACCCCAGCTACAGTGAACCCACCAGACCTTTTGTGTTAAACTTGATTGCTTATAGATGCAATGCTCTTTGAATTCTGGGTGTGTAGTAAATAGGGACATCAGTGTGGAATAAACTTGTATGGATTTGATCCATGATATAAGCTTGTGGTGGCTAAAGGGATGGCTTAGAGGGAAAGAGATCTATACTCTTCCCGCTGGGGTCACATATACAACCAAGACCTTTGGATGACTTTGACAGAGAAAAGCAATCTTCCTGGCAATATAGAGATGTGTAGATCTTTGTGTGTGTGTGTGTGTGTGTGTGTGTGTGTGTGTGTGCGCGTGCGCGCGCGTGTGTGTGTGTGTGTGTGTGTGTGTGTGTGCGCGTGCACTTTTGTGCCTAGGGTTGCACAGATGTAGCTTCTTTGAGTCAAACCTGCCACAGTTTGGAGCCATGCCATTCAAACAAAGGTAGGTTACAATAGGCAACCTTTAAAAGGTTTCCTGTTCTACTTATTAGATGGAAATTTTGCATTGAATTTAACTACACTAAATTGTTATTTAAAATCCGGCTGAGGGAAATGATAAGCCTGTCAGCCAAAATGTCTTCTCTGTCTTCTGTATAAATGGAGCTCTGGCCTGTGATGTCTGCTGAAAGCCAGCATAGTGCCAGGAGCCTGCCAGAGATCCAGACAAAGGCTGTCAACATAAAAGGTTATTGGTTCAGTTTGTCATTAGTTTGTCATTTACAGTAGATGTATTTCCATTCTCTAATGGCTATGCGTTTTTTGGTTTATTGGGGAAAAACAATATCAACAATTTTTTTTTGTTGGGACAAACAATAATATATTTATGCAGCCACAGCTATAATACAATAATAATATAATTAGGCAATGACAGCTATGCTAAACTATTTGTTAACTTGGATACGGCTCCTTACGTCTGTATATGGACTCAAACGCACAAGTCTAATAGATGAGACTTCACTGCAACACAAAAAACACATGGGCACAATCAGGAAATGACTGGGAGAAAAATCAATGAAAAATCAGGAGGCAGACCAGCACAGGCTTTGCACCATGCTCTGATGGGATGTGTGACACTATTGAACTGTGATCTATCTATGATTTTTATTTATTCATTTGTCTATCTGGAACATGCACATTAGATTTCAAATATTTTTATCCACTAGATGGTGCAGTGATCTTAAGTGATACATTGACACATGTACAGCATTGGACTTTCACATTGGGGTTGCATTCCACTCTCACTCACTCTCTCACTGTCTATGCCGCTTAATTCTGAATAGAGGGTCACAGGAGGCCTGGGGCCTGTCCCAGGAGACTTAGGGCATGAGACGGGGTATTCCCTGGGTGCCCTATTTATCGTAGCGCAAACACACATATACACACAGACACTCATTCACACAGGCAATTTGGGAACACCAATTAGCCTAATCTGCATGTCTTTGGACTGTGGGAGGAAACCGGCATACCCGGAGGAAATCCACCATGCACGGGGAGAACAAATTGCATTCCAGTTGAGATTATGTTTTTATTACTTGATACAAAAAAATAGTTTGTACTAGGAAATGGTGGCATATTTTCTAGATGTTCATAGTTGGTGCTAATATGATGTTAGAGAGTGTGCATCTTTTATAGAAGAAAGAAGTCCAAAAGCTGTCTCGCATCTAATTAATGTAATGTAGCCAAATGCCCACACGCTTGCTGCATTAACAGAAACAAGGTCTCATGAGCATGCTTCTCTTTACTAGCAACAAGTACAATATTTTAGGACACAATGCTGACTCATCGACTCATATAATACGGTCAGCATTATTATTTCCGATTTTATATCCTAGTCCAATTTTGCAACATCAGGGTCTATACATAGCTCAGAGAGAGAGAGAGAGAGAGAGAGAGAGAGAGAGAGAGAGAGAAATCCTTTATTCTTCATGGGTAGAGACATTCATGAATGCTAAGCATTCAAGTATTTACTTTTAAATTTGGAATGCATGTTAAAGTTTGTGATATTTAAAACTTGTAACTAACAAATGATTCATAAATTAATCAATACCACAACCACCACCAACAACAGCAATAATAATAATAATAAGAAGAATGATGTTAGAATCTCAAGTGTAAATAATAAAAAAAACTGTGTTATTTTTCTTCTTAATGTAATGTAAAGTAAATTGAAAAGTCACTCAAAAAAACTCACAGGTTTTCCTGTGAGAACTTAATTTCATAACATTTTATCACACTTGTATATTGCCAACACTGAATGAAGAAGTATCACTGCAACAGACTTCCCAAATTAGCATTATCAAACTGTAATTAGCATATCAGCAGCATGAGAATGAGAAATAGTTAGAAATGCTTGTTTCCATGGCGAAAAGGCTTTAACTTTTAATGACCTCACTAGACTATTTCTGGTTAATGAATGTGGAGGGCAGCATTTTTAATTTTGATTGAATACCTTGAGTTTCTTAAGGAATTACAACAGTTTCTGAGAGGTCATGAGGAGTGGATGTCAGTAATGTGGTAGTGAGCATTCATTTCTCACTTTATAAAACAATAATTGGTAAAATAGCAATTAAATATATTTGACATTGCTATCCCTAAACATCATCTCAGCTTCTCAAACTAGTACTGTAATTTCCAAACATGTAATAAGGTGTTAAAATTGTTTTGTAAATAACAGTTGATAGCTTTATGAGAAGACTGCCTAATGCACATTGCCCTGCGTAAGAAATTAAAAACCTAATCTCATAGCTGAAGGTCATAGGAAGGAAATTAGTCAGTTGTTAAATGTATAAGGTCAAAACAACAAGAAAGCATTTTAAAATGAAATCCATTCAAAGGCGACATATTTTAGTTCATCATTAATTAGTCTGAGATCATTTGTGAAGGCATACTTACTAACTTTGGTTGCCACAACAGAAATGTTGCATTGAACTCTCCTCTCCCTGTCCAGAAGCTCGTTAGTGGAGATGGTTCCTATTACAGGGTCAATTTCAAAGAAGCTATCTAGGTCACTTTTCCAGTCAATAGAATACCTATAAAAATAGAATTTACATTTAAATGACTAAAAAAGCATATTCATCCAAGCTTAAATGTTGTTTAATGTTTGACCATCATTTCCAGCTTTTAAAAAGAATATTCATTCATGAATTTTGCCAACAATCTATGATTGAGAGATGCAATTTTGTTACATAATAATTGCTCAATTCCCTTCAACCCACTAATTTCACTGGACAAGCACAATTCCAAGAGTGCGTATTTTCAGTTTAACCACACTTGGATGAACAGTGAGTACTGTTCGCATCACTTCACTTTACTGTTTTTACCATGTACAATTTCAATTCTACCAACAATCCCACTGAAATTGCTACTACAATAGAGTTAGTGACATTTTCAGTTAACATAACAAATGATACATTTTTAATGAATATATGTTTGGATGTAAAATATAAGAGCTCTAAATTATTTGAAACAAAAAAAGAGTTTGTCAGATGAACATAAAAGGGAAAAAGGACAGCCAATTGCACCAGATACACTTTTAACAGGAATTCATTAATCACTGTGGGCTATCTAGTAGTGATAGGAAAACATATTGAAATAAAATTTTTTTAATAAAATAAACCATTATAATACAGTAGGGATAGAAAAGAATCCCCCTGCTTAAAATAATTTTTTTTTTTTTTGCTTTGCAGCCCAAAATAAGAATAAAGTGTACAGAAAGTCAAATTAGTATTTACAAGGGAATAATATATAGATGACAATCCATGATTGTTTCATTTGTAAAAATATGTGCAACTGGATGAGAGGAGTGCAAATTGGGTAAGCATAAACAAGCCGAGGTACTGTAGTTTTGTTGAAGACATGACATGAAAAGTAAATAAATAAACAAATATACTTGTGGGGGCTTAACAATGTTAATGAGATGTTAAGGCATTGTCTGTGTTCAGAGACAGCGGGAAAAAGCTCCTTCTCATACTCTCTGTTTTGGACTTCATGGAGCAAAAGCATGTTTCTACAGTAACTGCAACAGAGAGATCAGTCTATTGTTGAGGTGGCTGAGGTCCTTTACTGTCTTCCTGGCCTTAGTCCAGCACCACTTGCTGTAGATAGAGTGCAGGGTAGGGAGCTCACTGAGGATGATGCACTTAAGCTGAGTGCACCACTCTCTGCAGAGCCCTGCACCTCTTGTGATCTTTCCCATTCTGATGTTTTTAATATTGTAGTTGTAAAAATTCCTTAGCACATTGAAGGTCAGTTTAAAGTCCTTCAAGCATCTAGGGTGGTAAGGTGCTGCTGGAACTTCTTCACCATGGTGTTGATGTGACAAGACCTTGAGAGTTTCTATATCTGGTGAAACCACAGAGGTACCGTAAACTGTCCACCCTCTCCACTGGGGTCCTTTTGATAATAAAAGAGCTCATCTTCTGCTACATGCTTAAGTCCACTGTCAACTCATTTATCTTAATGACATTCAGGAGGAGGTTGTTCCTCTGGCATCAGTTTTCCAGGTTTTTAATCTCCTCCAAATAAGCCTTGTTGTCAGAGTAGGGGGTCACCAAACAGTGTCATCAACAAACTAGTAACATGTACAGTAAATAGAGCAAGAGACTTGGGACACAGGCCTGGTGGCTCCAGTACAGCAGGCGAGGAAGGCTGAGACATGTACCACCCATAGTGTTTGTGGTCTGTCAGTCCGGAAGTTGGACTTCCCACTGACAGAGCAAAGTCCCAGGTCCTGCAGTTTGGTAATGATTGTAGAGGAAATTGTAATGCTGAAATTGAATGCTTTTGTACAATTTATTAAACTGTTGTATAAATGCAATATAACACTTGCGGTTATGCTGCTATGCTGAAAGTCAGCATGGCTATGGTTTCTTATAGCACTCCTTGTCCTTATAACCAAATAACAACCATAACAATATTCAGTAAAACACTATTACTTGATATTGCTTTAATGAATAATAATTAACTTTTTTTTCTTATCATTCCAGAACAACCATGATTATTTCCTTCAGTTTGAGATGAGTTTGCCCACTTTACTTGTAAACAAGAAAGGAGATTTCAAGAATGTGTATTTAAGCCTATAAAAATGTTACATGATGCTTGTCCTCTTTCCTTTTTGTTTAGTATGTGGATCCAAGATGCTGAGTAGTGTTCTAATTTATTGAAGATTCTAAGATCTTGACTTTTATGCTTTGTTATTTGTAACATACATGATAATATAGAATGTGTTGGTTCAGGTGATGGTTGTTCTAATTATAGTAATTTATAATTATAATAATTCTGATTATAATAATTTTTTGTCAAGAAAAAGGTGTATAGTTTGGCATGAGTAGCAAGGGTGTTGAGTGGCTAGAATGTTATTATTTGCAACACCACTAGTGAAATTATATTTTTTGCACTGTGTGCTGTTTTCACTGTCAGCTGAATGCTCCACACTTGTCAGTTTTATTACAAAGATAGGTGTCACTAGTTGCACACAAGCACCCTGAGGTATTGTTCCAGGGCACTTAATTTTTTCTGTAATGAAGGGAATTATAAAAGCTTCCCAAGGCTGGAGAAAGGGGCAAAAATAACTAGATGGAAAGTGGAAAATGAATCTTGACATCAGAGTATTCATGTATAAATTAAACCTTTAAAGGAAATCTATGTGGGAGTTAATACAGCATACATGACAGTTTATACCTGTAAAACAGTGTTCCTGCAGTGGGATGTACTGCAAAGTGCATGCAAAGTACGAGGGGCATTCAAATCAACTCAAGTTCTTGCGATGAAATTTCTCATAAATGAAGGCCTAAAACCAACTGATACTTTAACAGAAGTCTTTAAAGACAGTAAAGTGGACTCTTAGTCAGAGAAAAAAAACCATTTGAATTGTGCAAATGTTTTAATGAATGCAAAACATCCATGAATGACAATCCTGGCTGAGGTGGCTCGGAGCCCACTGCAGGTTTTCCCATGATCATTCAGCGAGTGGAATGACTGATCCTCTGTGGGAACTGTACACACAATCATTCATGAACCTCACTTGCACAATAGAGGAGCTTAGCTGAAAGTTATTGCCACCCACCCAGGCGATTAAAGGAGCTCCTGGGAGCATTTCAGACGTAAAGCAGGCAGTTCAATCATGACTAAAGGTGCTGAGATAACTTTGTACCTTGATGGTGTCCAAGCACTAGTGAACCGCTGGGATAAGTGTATTAGTGTAGCAGGGGATTATATAACAAAATAAAAGTAGAAAAAAGTAGGAGTGTGAAATGGAATATTGGAAATAGGGATGAAGATTATCACTTTACACGTTTCATGACATTTAAACAATCAACAACGCAAAATACACAACATTTTAATGTATAGTACAAATTTTGTAGTACTTTTTCATACTTTAAAACCTGTACAAAATATGGCTGCTTGGGCCAAATTCGACAGTAAACATTAACACCATTTGGCAGTGGACAAAAATTAACTGAAAGCCAACCTATGAATATATAGACTTATATTTGCATTTGCAATTAAGCCATTTGGCAGGTGAGCTTTTACGGAGGCACTTATATTTTTTTATCTCAATTTTACAGCTAAGGATTAATGTACATGGTAGTGATGGGATATGATGTTTGAACTGATGGTGCAGAACCAATGTGCTCAGGACAGGCTTTGTCTCAATATAAATTATAGGGACTTGACTGCTAGTTACTATATCACTTAAGAGTTGGTAACATTATTTGAAAAGCACAGATCACTGGGTAGAGATAGTGGATGCAAAACATATTGAAAAACAAGAGGCTCATTCTTACATTAAATGGAAATAATTATGAGTAGCGGTTAACTCCACCATGATACTAAGAGAACTCTCTGTTGTGTGAGTCATGCAATGACTTGGAGTTTGACGTATTAATCTTCAACAGATTTGACACTTACATTTATTGAATGATTTTTCATCATAACCCATATTCTCAATACTCAGTTCTAGCGATCTTTGCTCTAAAAATAATACAGTATTAAGCCTCTGGCTTATTATCTTATCTTCTTCTTATCTTCAGTGGAGTACAACATACCTTAGGAATTCTTACCCTCAGTAGAGAGAAATATCAGAATGTTGAGAGATTTATATCATGAAAATAATACTGAATGAAAATGAAAAATAGATGAGAATGAAATAATTACCCTTAATAAGAAGCATTATTAACACAATCATAGCTCAGTTACTAATCACCTATAATACTTCATCCTGTATACAGGGTCACAGAGGGGGCCTGAGGCCTATCCCAGGAGACTTAGGGCACAAAGCGGGGAACACCCTGGATGGGGTGCCAGTCCATCGCAGGGCACACACATACTGTACACACACTCAAATGCTCATTCACACACTACAAGCAATTTGGGAATGTCAATTAATCTAATCTGCATGTCTTTGGACAGTTGTAGGAAACTGGAATACCAAGAGGAAACCCACCAAGCATAGGGAGAACATGCAAAATCCCTGCACACAGACCCGAGGTGGGAATGGAACACCATGCTGTCCAGTGATTATCAGTCTCAATAAATTATGGTATAGTCATAAGTACTGTCTATTATTATCTGACAAGCTGTACAATCAGGACATGTTACAAACCCATGTGCCAATAGTATATAACAGTGATTCAATAATTAAAAGAAATTTTCCCAGAGATGTATATGTAATTAACACAGAAGTAGGGCATTACATTCTATTGCTAACATGTCCAATTAATGGAAAACAGTAAGTCATATGTAGTGTTTATGAGTTTTTTTTCTATACATGATCCTCATAATATACAGAATTTTAGGGAAACCATAATTACCAATAAGAAGAAAATGTCCTATTACATAGGAATTTGTTCAATCTTGTTTACAATTCCTAGGTGAAATAGTACAGGGTTGAAGAGACGTGAAGGTAGCAAAGAATACTTCTGCTATTTTCCTCTTTAAAGCAATGGTAGAGTTCTAAAGCCTAACTTTAAAAGCTGATCCTTATACAAGGGTGCATTCAGTGCCATTGTCTAGTGGTGTGTGAGTGCAGCAACTAAGTACAATGCTCAGTTTATAAATAATTCACCAAGAAAAAAAAAAGTAAATGTATATATTGATGAAATGCCCGGTGAAGGACATATTTGTTTGGCCATCAGAGCATTAGAGCCATCACATAGCACTTATACTCTGGCCACGAATAAAAGAAGAAAAATATATTAACCTAAGGTGCAGAAATAAAAGAACGAGATGACAGACAGAGCATAAATGACATACCAAGAAATACAGTTATGGTTGATAAATTAAATAAAAAATGGTGGCTCTGCTGTCATATGGGTGTAATTACTTTGAATGACTTGTATTCACTTCTGCTATTAGAGGAAAGAGTCGCTACAAATTAATACAAAATTCTTCTTTATGATATCTGTTATCTTATAATAAACCATCTATTTTTAGATGGGTGTGGACTTTTTCAGCTTAGCAATTTACAGGATGCAAGGGCTCACTGAATGATTTTATAAATTACAAATAATTTAAACAATATACTATGGCCAAGTCACCAAATCTTAACTCAATTAAGCACCTAAAGGAAATTATGCATTAGCATGTTCAACAGCACTCTTCATTATACCAACAGCTAATAGAATCTCTTTAAAAAAAAAAAACGTTAGAGTTCAAGAATCTATGCTGAGGACCATGAAGGTGTTCTGGCAGCTTTGGGTGGTATGACTATTACTTATGTGGGTTTCCAGTTACATACCTGACCATACTGCCTCCTGCATCCAAATCCTGAGCAGTCACAGCTCCAATAATGGTGCCTGCTGGTGTGTCCTCATAAACATCCATTGTGTAGGATGGTTTACTGAAGACAGGAGGCTCATCCACATCCATAACATTAATTTTGACAGTTGCAGTGTCCTTAAATGGACCAAAACTGTGAAACCGTGGGTCTAAGTGTGGATTTAATGCTTCAACTGTAAAGGTATAGGCCTTTTTTGTCTCATAGTCCAGAGGCTGTGGAAGAAAGAAAGCAGATTAATTAATAATCTATCTATCTATACATTTTATTCTATTTAACTATAGTCATGGTCTATGATTAATCACAATTTTACTGTAAATACTCAGGTCTACTTGTATTATAAATGTTCGATGTTAGAATAAAGAAATGCATGATAAACTGCTTAAAGGAAACAGATTATAAAGTTTTATAATGTCTCAAGCATTATCATTTAACAAATGTTACATTAAAATCTCTCAAATGGCACTTGTAGTGCATGCAGTCAATCAGGTCTGTCAAGCCTGGTTACAGGACAAACTGTGCATCAGGAACACAATTTCCTCAAAGCTAACAAAGAATTTCAACACATTAAACAGGACCTTTTTTTAACAGTTATGGAAACTGTAGTTAATTGGGAAAAGGAATGTGGTTTAATTAAACCAATTTGTTAAGACTACTTGGTAAATAAATGACATTTAAATGCATTTCACACATTTTCTTACTCTGCCATGAGAGTTGTTATTTAATAAGAACTTGCATTTCAACGTTAGTAGCTGTCCTTTCAACAGCTTTATAAGTAAGCATTTTCACCACTTTAAATCAGCTCCACTTCACTTCACATGGAGTGATTTTAGTTTGCATGATAAGCTACAGCAGTTAATGGAAAAGATACCATTAAAATGCTAATAATAATTGTAAGTGCATTTTGAGATGTGGCAACTCTCCATTACAGCAACAACAACAACAACAATAATAATAATAATAACAATAATAATAATAATAAATATTATTATTATTATTATTATTATTATTATTATTATTATTATTATTATATACCCTGAAATATAAAGTTTCTTAATATAAATTTCTGTTTCTCTGAACCCTCTTTGGTTAAAAACCGACATTTAACAGCAATTATCACAAAATTTAAGGAGGTCTACACACACGTGCACACAAAAAAATTAACATCACAATGCACGAGCAATTGCATTGTTTCTTTCTGTCACATGATCTGTGAAGTGAAGGTACACACAGTGGCTGTCGTGAGTGATTTGAATGTGTCCAAAGTGTTTTTAAAGAATGTTGAATCCAAGAAAAGGATGTTTACTCTGTTACTGCCATTGCAGTCACTTTTGCAGTAAAAAAATTACAAGTATGCATCGTTTCATTTTTGCAGTACATTCTGTAAAACAAGACAAAGCTATCTGGGATACTGCAATGTAACAACTATGGTAAATCAGATATAACTTTGCTAAACATAAAAAATACATGACCTAAACTAAATTTACAAAATTTAAATAAAACTATAAATTGTAGAGGGTGGCTTAGTGGTTAGCACTGTCGCCTTGCACCTCCAGTGTCCTGGTTTAATTCCTGGTCTGGTTCGATTCCTGTTTCTGTGTGTATGGAGTTTGCATGTTCTCCCCGTGCATGATAGGTTTCCTCCAGGTACTCAGGTTTCCTCCCACAGTCCAAAGACATGCAGATTAGGCTAATTGGCAATCCCAAAATTGCTTGTAGTGTGTGTGTGTATGTTTGTGTGCCCTGCGCTGGATTGGCACCCTATCCAGGGTGTACCCCCGCCTCGTGCCCTAAATTTTCTGGAATAGGCTCCAGGACCTCCACGACCCTGTATACAGGATGAAGTGCTATAGACGACGAGTGAGTGAGTGAGTAAAAATCATGCTGATTTTGCAGTAAATTGAAGTTTTTATATTGGTTATAATATTTTTTACATAATAATAATTTTTTACACTTATATAACCCATAAAATGAGGACAAAAAAATTGGAACTTGTGCTTTTAGCACATTTGTGACTCAAGGAAAACCTGCACAAAAGTAATCTCTGTAAGTTTGCAATAGTTCTTGCTTTACTCATTCAACCAAAACTGTTTTGACATGTATATATTTTCCCATTTGGATTTGCCATTTACTGTATCTCCTTATGCAATTAAACCAAACATACAGTTGTGTTCAAAATAATAGCAGTGTGTTGAAAAAAGTGAGTAAAGCTCCATATCCATATAATAAATTTTAATTTAAATCACATAAATGCATTGGACTCCCTGCACGTTCTATTCTGAATCACAACATGAAGAAAAATGTGCTAAATGGATTATTAGTTTACAGAAAGTGAAGAA
>JAOVVA010000054.1:10388977-10400991 GCA_028565275.1 Leiocassis micropogon | reverse complement strand
TATATATACTCACAATCTAAAATTGATCTGGTCTACATGCATTTCATACTATTTTAGACTGGTATTCCCTATTGCACTGCATGTTGGTGTTTATTGAATGTCATGTCTCATTAGGTGTTAACAATAAGATTATGACAATTTGTTATACTAAATATGTATTATATATAGAGGAGAGCTTTTATAACTGTGCCATTTTAACAGTGCTACTCAACAGCAATTTTAACAAGAAATGTGGTTGAAATTTCATAAAACAATAAATTTTGACTGGGGATCATGTTAAATTGCATGCCAAATTAGATAATATAAAAGTATTTACATACACACACAATGTGACAAGGTTATTCAGAACTGGAACTAAACCTCTCTGTGGCCATAAGAAAACCACTTGATAGTGAGACCAATCAGAAAAAAGACTTAAAATTTGTAGGGAGATTAAGATTGGATTTTGGAAGAGAAAAAGTTCAGGTGGTCTAATGATTTCAGATTAACTATTTTCCTAAGTGATTTGCACATCAAGGTAAAAAGGAAAGCACATTAAGTGATGTTCCCATCATGCATAGTAGTCATTGTACAAGCATCTGAAAGCAGTGTTATGATCTGGGGTTGCTTGAGTTGGTCAGGTCTGGCCTAATATATTTGCCTTATGGAACAGCCTTAGAGGTCCTGTTGGGCCTAGCCTTGAGGGTCCAGAGCTGTTCTAAACACTGACTGGTCCTACTGTTCCTGTGCCATCAGGGAAGAAAACTCCATTGATGTGCTACCCTGGTCTGTCAGTAAATTCAGGTCATTAGATGACTTCATTTTATTGCCACATAACATTTCTGAGCCTAGACCTGACCAACTCCAGACTCACACAACTTTATTCCATTGTTCCAAGTCCAATCTTTATACTTCCTAGCAAATTCAAGCCCCTAATGAGTCTCACTAACAAGTGGTTGTCTTATGGCCATTAGTTTAGTCCCAATCGTGTGAATTCATATTGTGTGCATATGAAATGCTCTTACTTTCCATAATAAACATATCTAAAATTTTTACAGTTGATTTTACCATGCAAAGTGTTTAAGTGATCTTCCTTCATGATCTTTTTTCCTCAACCACATTTCTTCCACAAACTTAGCACTATCCCAGGTTTTGAGAATGTGTTGAAGAGTTCTTAACTCAGTTAATTATACACACATATATAGCTACTGTAGATAGATAGATAGATAGATAGATAGATAGATAGATAGATAGATAGATAGATAGATAGATAGATAGATAGAGAACTTTTTTTGGAATAATGCATCTTTCATGACTGCATGTATTATTATTAAATCATAATGAGTAGGGTTACTGTAAGTGAAAACTTCATTTTGTTTAATAGTCTTTTCCTCTGGTGTAGTTCTCATGTCATTTGTCAGTTTTCTTTACAAGACTGATCACACCATGGAGACTCATCTGCTTCTCCCTGTTGTTGTCCTCTTTTAGAAACCAAAAAAAATGGCTGCTGCATTTTTAATATGGCCTGGATATTTGTGTTGAGTGCACTGTTACAATAGCTCAAATGCATTTCAATCTTTCTCTTTCTTCCCTTTGCTTTCTTTCTTCTTACTTTCTCTCTTGAGTGGATGAACAAATGGATTAAAAACAATCACAAGGATGCAGTAAGTGGAAGCACACACAGCTTCCTATGGCTGTCTCTAGGGCATCACTGGCATCTTTGTTGCAGTATTTTGTGTGGGTAGCATATGCTCGTGTCTGCTACCTCAAACACCTGAAATAATTGATAGAGCTCAAGCTTTTTGTTGTTGGGATAGAGAACTGTCAATTTCATTGTGCTTTTTTTTGCTATTGGGCTACAGAAGTGTTGTTGTTTGTTAAAATTTAATAGTATGTCATAATAAATGATAATGCCATTCTAATAAAAACTAAAAACATTAAACATGGGTTTATTGTAACATTTGTAATGGGCTCCAAAATGTTAGTGTTAATTTTTGCTTAGTTGTGTATTTTGTTTGTTTGTTTTTATTTTTATGACAACTTTGAGGTTGAATGCCACTCTTTAATCACAATGGAACTTTTTAACATGTTTCAATAAACAAACAAAAGTATAATAGGAAACATAAGGGATAATAATTAGGTCTCACTTTTGCACTAAAGCAGGGCATATGATAGATTGACTTTAATATGGGACGAAATTATGGTGTTGTTTTTGTCTGGAGTGGTAGTACATATTATGCTACCTTATTATAGCAACAGGCATACTAAATACATAATTGTTTTTTCAAAAAATGTGTTAAATGATGATTTAGCGACTTGGTTGTGCAGTCAAATGTGTAATTACTCCTACATTGCCGATGTGCCAAAACATGTACAGGCACTTACTTTCATTGTTTCTGAACATGAGTGAATAAATGTACACAGTATTGTGCAAAGGTCATGTTCAGGAACTGCTTTATCGTTTCCTCATATTTTGCTTCCAAAGAGACAGACTTTATGTATTTTAACAGTCTTAAGGAATCGTTCTCCAGACTTCCTGAAGGCCTATTTTGGCTCTTATTTTTAGCAAATCTTTGGTTCTCATTTTTACTCTGGTCTATGTACTGGTCCAGTTTCAAAGAAATGTTCCTGTGTTTTAAGCCACATATTGACCTATGAATAATGTCAGCATAAAAAAGCATCTAACCCAAAGCATGAACCAGACAAAAACAAGAGCAGATGATGACAGATAATGGTGGTTTATATACTGGTGATGCTGAATGCTGAGTAGCTGGAACAGATGAAAGTTGAGGTTGTTACATAAATAACCATTTTTTTAAATTGTATCTTTAGGTGCTTTGCGGCCGGTACAGTAAAACCTTTGTTTTCATGTCATTAATGTAACCTACATAATGTAATTTAATATGAACAAATTGCATAGTACCATACATGTTTCTTGAGCCAGCCATACATGATAATATTAAATTTAATCTATTCCCCACAACTCAGTGGTTTTTAATTACAAATTAGATGATAATATATACATCCACTGAAAAAATAAAATAAAACATGTATACTATCCAAGCAACACATCCAACAAGCTGAGAAGAAGGCTGCCTTATATTCCACAATGAGCTTGCAACCCAGCAATAATTGGCAATATCAAAAATATGAAATAAATGTGATTTTAATTGTTATTATACACAACTTTACACATACATTTTTCAGGGTCAGTCACTTGCAATGGCTGTATCACATTTAAATGACGCTAAGGCTGGCAGTGACTAATTATTGGTCTTTTTATATCCAATTCCACGGCTCCTGCCTCCTAGTTAAAGTCCATTTAGTTGTAAAATCTAATAAAAAAATTCTGATCCTATAGTTTACTTGGAAGGCTTACTGTGTATGAATTTATAAATTAATAATTACACACATGCACACACATCTCTCTGATCTGTTCATGTTTCCTCTTATTTCAATCTAATATAAGAATGAATGTCCTTCATTTCTTAAGTTTCACAACTACAACAGACATACCGTATTTATTTAAAAGAAAACATACATATTATGTTTATTTTAGCAATATTTATAAATAGTAGGAAAATACAAATGTTTCTGAGATTTATCCAGGTACACAATACCAGTATGTGTCATTCAACCTGCTTTAAACAGTGGAAAATGACTCATTTTTATGAGGTAGACAAAGAAAAAGAAAATGTGATTTTTGTTTTTATGGCTTGAGGCAACTGCAGAAAATAAGACATAGCACTGTTATAGCAGAGTTTAAAATTGACAATAATCTTTTAGATAGAGGTTCCTCTGTGGATGACTGCTGTTTATGCAAGCTTTTCTCAGCTTTATTTTTTTTTCATCTCCCTTGTGATTTTTTTATAGCTTGTGTTGACAAATGGAATTTGAAATCACTTGTAAAGCATTTTATCACTTGACAGATTTAATAACAGGAGGATATGCCCAATGTAGTATGTGTACTCTGTGTGTGTGTGTGAGAGAGAGATGAATATTCTTAATTATTTTTTTATTTATGTGACACAAAGAACTTTAATTAACCAACCATTTTTATCATATTTTGTTCATTAGAAAAATAATACTTATATATTTCTTCTGTTTATATTTAATTTAAGCCCTTTGACTTCTGACTTGAGATTAAGCACAACAAGGTGTGTTCTATATACATAGAAAAAAAAATCATGTGTCAACATATTTAAATTAAGGGCAGGATTTTCCCTTCTGTAAAATATGTTTAAAAAAGTTAAACATAAATAAATAATGGTAAATAATGGTAAACATTGGTATGTTTAGTATGTTAAACTTAATAAATAGACTGAAGGACATTTACAGACTTTATTTATTGTACTGTAGTAAAATAGACACAATAATAATATGAAAAAGCTAGAACCAGGAAGTACAGACCAAGTATACAGTCATGGGAAAAAGAAAATAAACCCTTTAAGAGTTCTACATTTTTATACATTAGGGCCTAAATAACAATTGTGGGTCCTCACAAACTTTTATAAACATGAATATCTGCATTATGTGTTGGCCAAGCCTAGGTTTACGAGTATATTTCGCTCCGGAAGCATGCTTGTAATTTAAAATGCTTGTATATCAACCCAAATTTCCCCATAAAATATAATGAAAACACAGATGATTTGTTCCACAACCAAAAAATATTTATTATAAAATTATCCAATATATACAAAATATAGAATAAAAAAATAAAACAAAATAACCTGCAATTTTAATATACAAATAAAACAAAGTAACTTTGAAAAGAATTGTGGCTGGTCTGGACAGTGGAGCAATAAGGGTGGCGAGGCTCAGCGTGCTTACTCCGCGCTCAATCCAGATAAGGCAGAAAATTATGAAATGCTAAAAGAAGAGATTATGGCCAGATGTGGACTCTTCAGCACACAGGCAGCTTGTGAATTCCATCGGTGGAACTATGATCCACAAACACCATGTGCCCAGGTCAACCACCTGATGAGACCTGCCACATGCTGGTTACAAGCCACACACCTGTCCGCTCAGGAAATCGTGGAGTGAATCTCAGCAGATCGGGTGCTCCCCTCGCTCCTGCGAGAGGAACGGAAAGCCGTAGGCATGCGAGGCCCCACCTTTCTGCGCAGCCACTACTGAGGCACTGGAATGTTGTCCCATGCTGTCCCATGGCTCTGAAAAAACCATATACCTGAAAAAAAGCTCACTGCGCTATGTCCCACCTCAAAGAAGAACATTGTTCCTGAAACCGTTCAGGGCAGAGTCCCAGTGCAATGAGCCCATGCCCACAGAGACAGAACCACTAAAAATGGCATTTCAGCGTGAATTCTGCGCCACAAAATGGCAGCTCTTAGTGGTACCACAAGGAAAAATAGACACAGTGATGCACCTGGCGCACCGCACCCACTCGGCGAACATCTCGGAGCAAAGAACACCGCTGAGAAAATACAGGATAGTTTTCACTGGCCGGGACTCGAAGCAGAGGTAAAAAGCTTTTGTGAAAGATGCCCTAAGTGTCAGAAAACCGCGCCTCGAAAGCCTGCTTCCGCCCCTTTCATTCCATTACCTGTTATCAGCATCCTATTCGAGCGAATAGGAATGGTTTTGGTCGAGCCTCTTCCCAAGTCTACTAAGGGCCATGAGTACATCCTGGTTTTCGTAGATTATGCCACTTGATACCCTGAGGCCCCCAGTACGAAAGGCCACCTTGAAGAACATTGCTGGTACACTTCTTCAGTGGCATGGGCTTACCGAAAGAGCTCCTCACAGATCAAGGTACTCCTTTCATTTTTAAACTGTTATCAGATGTATGCTGACTGTTGCAGGTCAGACAGATCTGCACCTCAATATACCATCCTCAGACTGACGGCCTGGTAGAGCATTTTAACCAGACATTAAGCTCGTTATTAATGAGAGTGGACGGAACTGGGATCAACGTACTTTTCGTGGTGTGGAAAACCCCACAGGCATCTACAGAAATGCCACCTAGGATATCGCATAGAGCGCGGACTACTCAAGCCGCAAGAGAAGAAAATCAAAGCAGTACGCTCGTACCCACAGGCCACAAAGAAGAAGCAGGTACGTGTTTTCCTCGGGCTAGCCAGCTACTACAGACGCTTTGTGCCCAACTTCTCTTCCACAGCAGCACCCCTCTCCAAAAAAATATACGATTATAGAAAAAGAAGCCTTAGCCATAAAATGGGCCATAGAAGAACTGAAATATTATTTAACAGGACAACATTTCACTTTAGTCACTGACCATGCTCTCCTACAGTGTATGGCGAGGGCTAAAGTTACTAATTCCCACATAACACGCTGGTTCCTTTAATTGCAGGACTTCTCCTTCTCTATTTTACACAGGACGGGAGCGAACCAGGGAAACGTGGACGGCCTCTCTAGACGCTATGCCCTTTTCTCCTCGTCCCACACAAGCACGAAGCTGAGGGGGGCAGTGCTGTGGCAGCAGGCATAAAGCCAGCACCCCATATATACTTTGAACTTTGCACCCGATTAGATAAAGGGAAACACAGTGCGCGTTTAACTCCGATACACCTAAAAATGGGGCGGGGCGCTCTAACTCGCTTTGGCTGGCAGCACATTACTATCCACTGTCCTACTGTTATTGCTCCCCTATAAAAGCGGCAGGAACCTTCCACTCGGTGAGTAGGATGATCATGACACAAACATTAACCTCTCTCTCCTGTTCCCTTAGTCAAATTCAAATTTAAATTTTATTTGTCACATACACAGTCATACATAGTACGACTGTGAAAATGACAGTGAAATGCTTAGACAACTGCCCATGACCTTAAAATAAAAGACTATGAATAGGAAATGTATATGAACAAGAAAATAGAAGGTAAATTTAACTAAGAAAGAATAAAATAAAATAAAATAAAAAATATAAAATAAAATGACTGTACAGTACAAAATATACAATATTAGAATATATGAAAAATATAGAAAAATAAGAAAAACAGCTGTACAATATAGAAATATATGATGTATGGAATTTTTGTGTGGGAATGAAATTTAATATAAATGGAAATGTCCAGGGGGTGTGCAAATGTGCCTAAAAGTGTAATGATTCACATATCCACATATTTAAAGTGACTTGTGCATAAGCAAAACAGAATGTCCAGGGGGTGAGCATAGAAGGTGTTCAGCTCATCTGACAGAGTCATGTCCACGATCGTCATACTGGTTGCTGGTGCTTTGTAGTCCGTTATTGTCCTTAGTCCCTGCCACAGGCTCCTAGAGTCACTCTCTTGGAGTTGTGACTCTAGTTTTCTCCCGTAGTGCTGCTTCGCCTCTTTCACCGCCTTCTGCACGTTATATGATGCAGCCTTGTACAAGTCCATGTCACCCGACGTAAGTCCCACATTATAGGCAGCGGAGCGAGATCTCAGAGCATCGTGGATGGTTTTATCCACCCATGACTTCTGGTAGGGAAACGTTTTGATAGTCATTTTTTCCACGGTATCATCAGCTAGTGTTCCGATGAATCCTACAACCGCTTCCATAAACACGCTGATCTCATCAGAGCTACGCCGAAACAAGTTCCAGTCTGCGTCATCAAGTGTGTCCTGTAACGCGGCCACCAATTGGTCCGTCCAGCGTTGGTTTAAGCTTGTGTTTAAGCCTTTGTTTGTATTTTGGCATGAGGAAGATAGCAGCGTGGTCAGATTTCCCAAACGGAGGGCGAGATTGTGCCTTGTAGCCATCCTTGACTGAAGTACTGTATAAGAATGGTCCAGTGTCCTTTCGCCCCTGGTGGAGCAGGTGATGATGATGATGACCAAACTTTCATCAACACATTTCGTCCCGGTGTTGTGTTTGGTGCTGTGTGAGTGCCTCATGCAGTTCGCATAAGGCAGCGTCTGTGTCTGCTTGAAGCGGGATATAAACGGCGCTAACTATGACCGATGTGAACTCCCGAGGAAGGTAAAAAGAATAGAAATAAGAGTATCTCTATCGTACTTAACGTACTCAATGGTGATGAATTAGCCAGTTTAAAGTTACTGAAAGATAACTTAAAAGACAGAAACAAATTAAAATAGGTCGAAGCAGTCGTGATGGCACCCAACCTCACCGGCGCCATCTTGTTCCAATGATTGTCCCTCAGATTCTGACCGATCAAGCACATGTGTTGAAACCGCAACTAATGTTGGCGCTCCCGCCGCGACTCGTGCTCGAGCTCTCCCGCTGCACATGAGCACAGGCCACGGGGAAGGCTGCAAAAGTGTTCAACCTGCTCCGGACATACGTGCCTCTACTAAGCCCTGTGCATTATCCACCTACGACTACAGGAGTATGGTCCCCTTCTTTTTGTTCGCATACTGCCTTTTGCTGCACTCGTTATATATCCTGAGTTGAAGAGAAATAATAAAGAAAAATAATAGAGTACTGCAGTAACGTCTCCTTGGTCCACCCTGGAGCTCACTACGGTCCTCTTTGGCAACTTTGACACCCCTGTCTCATCGCAGTTAAAAACTTCTCGTTTATTCACACAAAAAGCAACTTTTCTACATCTTTCAGAAGACGTGGCCGCTGCTTTGTAATTCACATGACTCCTTTTACTGCATCTAATCCCATTATTTCTTTTTTTTTGCTTTAATACTGTACATATCGTTGATGTAGATTTTTTTTTATAAAACCTTGCGATAACGGCCACTTGCATACCTCGTTCGCACTTCTTGATGATTTCTTTTTTAACTTTCACGTAATCATCTCTTTCTTCTTACCGCCATTCTTTTGCAACTTTTCCTTTGCAGGAGCAATTGTTGCAGTACACTAAAGTACTAAAGCGCAGTAAAGAAAACAAAAATAAATAAATACATTTGAAACACTTTAAAACAAAATAAAAAATGCATTATATGCTCACATGTTCACAATGTTATTGCAAACAGTATACACTTGCATGGATGTTTACTACTGGATTACTCACAATTACGCAGTACGAGAGAGAGAAGAACCATTGGCTCAGTTGTGATCACATACCGCTCGGCGTTAAAACAAGAAGTGCATGCGTTACGAGGTTCCACTGTATTGCTAGCATGGCCATATTTAGAGCTAAGCGCACATTTACAGTTTTTATTTTATCCAGCTGTATTTACTCAGGGTAAATTTTAATAATAAAATGAAAGATCACACGTGAATGACACCAATATGTCAGAATTATTTTGAGAAAAAGGAAGAAAAAAATTTCTTTATTGAAAAATTTATCACATTTATTTATTGAAAAAAATATATATAAAAAACAGAATCACTAATTTGAAAAAGGATCAACCATCTCCTAAAAATTACTTGTAAACTCAGTCAGGAAAAGCTAATTACCCTCTCCATGGCACATAAAGCTTAGCACATCAAGACTATTTGCCCACTCTTTTTTTTAGAATCATTCAAGTTGAGTTTAATTTGATGATGACCTTTGTGAACTACAATCTTCAAGTCATTTTACATATTTTCAATAGGGTTTGAGTCTGGGGGTCTCTGACTAGTCCATGCACCATGCACCAGTACATTCACCTTTTTCTCCTTTAATCACTGCGTGGTCAGTTTCCTTTGTGCTTTGGGTCATTGTTAAGTTGGAAGGTAAGCTTTCATTCCATTGACAACTTTTTGGGAGAGGGCAGTAGACTTTCCTCATTTTATGATGGTATTTTGCCCCATCCTTTTTCCTATCCTGACCAATGTTCCTATACCCGCTGCAGAGGAACATTGCCATAACAGGATATTACAACCTTCATGTTTTACTGTAGGAATGGTGTTATTTGGGTGGTGAGTTGTACTGAATCTCCGGCAGACATATTTTTTGGTGTTGTGGCTGAATAATTAAATTTTAGTCTCATCTGATCACCTGCTTTTTTGCAAAGCTCAGTAATGCCTGCATGTGGCCTTTCTTGAGGAGGGGCTTTTTCTTGCCACCTTCCTATAAAAGCCAGATTTCTGGAGAATTTGTCATACTTTTGTCTCAAGCACCTAACTGATACTCCTTGTCATAAATTCCTGCAACTGCGTCAGAGTTGCTGTAGGCTTCTTGTGTAATGACCTGGTTCTTTCATCCAGACATTGGTGCGATATCTTAATCCAGGGGCCCTGTGTTGTACCAAATACCTTCCAATTCCTAATAATAGGCAGTGATAAAGCCTTTAAATTTTTTTGGGATCCATCTCCTGACTTGTGCCTATGCACAACTTTATCCTGGAGATCTTTTGACAGTGCCTTTACACCCATAATTGATTGATTGCTTCAGTTGCACTACCAGGGACTGAAATTATCTGGCTTTTTATGCTTTTTAATTAAAATGACCACAGCTGATCACAGTTAAAAGTCAGATGGCGTTGTATTCAATTGAGAAGCTTCATCTGATTTAGTTTATAAGTTTTTTTTTTTTTAGTATGGGGTGATCCTTTCCCAAATCATTGTTTTTTTTTCTACTTTTTCTGACATGTTGCTGTCAGAAAGCAACAAAATGTGATTATTTTAATGGGGGTGATTCTTTTCTATACACGCTGTTTACTAAAATTGACCCCTGCCTCAATGACATAAAATTCTAACCCTGAACATAAACCCATTTGTCTACTATGAGATCAGCCACAGTGCCACAGTGGAGAAACAGTTCCATGCTACATAAAAGCAAATGGCAAAAAAATATAGCTTAATGTACAACGTTGTATAACATGTAATTTGGCAATATGCAAGTAACAAGAAGGCAAATATTAAAATATAAATAAATAATAGTGTTACTTTTACAGCAACGAATACACTGTGTTCAGTTGTCATAATTAGGCTGTAGAAAGCATAGTAGTCATCACAAACGTCATGTGAATGTACACATTAGCTGACTGCCAGCCAACTAAATTTCCATAATTAAATAGCTGAATAAGTTGTATTTTAAAAGTGTGATGCTTATAGACAGGTGTGAAACACACTCTTATAGGATAATGGACAAGTAATCACACTTTTATAACCCTTCCTTTTTTAAAATGTCTTTTTTGGTGTCTTTTAACTAGCTATCAGCATAAAAAAGTGGGAAACAAATCTATGACCTGTACTTATGTCTAACATGAATTAGTAACTGAATTATGATTGGTCTAGAGTACAGAATAACATACAGTATGTATATTTGATTATTGAAAGTATCATTTTAAAAGCTGAACAAGTTCAAAAATAAATTTGCATTAAAAGCATATGAGATCAATACACAAGAAGAATATGCTCAAACATATTAATTAGTATCTCTTTTAGGCAAAATCTATTTTGATGACACCAGTGTATGCGCGTGTGTGTGTGTGTGTGTGTGCGTGAATGAGTGAGTCAATGTACAAAATGCATTGAAGGTCAGTAATTAAGCTTTACCTGTCTAAGAATAATGATGCCTTCCTGGTTGTTCTCACTGGTCATGATGTCAAACATTGCTCCTCCATCTCCAGGGACAATGCTATACTCCACCTCAGCGTTCTTGCCAATATCCAGGTCATGGGCTTTGATTCGGCCCACAGCAGAGCCCACTGCTGATGACTCAGGCACTCGCAAGTGGAATGTATCTGATGAAAACACATCATTAGGTTACATAAATACTTAACTAAAATTAGATTTAAGTCAATCCAAGCCAAATAAAGATCAATGTTAATTTTTAAATCGGTTATAAGTTTGCTATAATGAGACTGTATATTCATTCATTTATTTTTATTTGTATTTTTTTTATTGAATTAATAGATTATGTTAGTTTATAAAAAAGACATGCACAGTACTAAGTGTTGAGAGTAGGGATGGATGGTCCATGAAATTTAAAGGGGATACAGTGCATCCGGAAAGTATTCGCATTACTTTTTTCACATTTTGCTGTTACAGCCATTATTTTTCCCAAAATTCTACAAACAATAATGAAAATGTGACAGAAATTTGTTTGAAATCTTTATAAATTTAGTAAAAAAAAAAAATATGAAAAAATAACATGTACATACAGTGGTGTGAAAAACTATTTGCCCCCTTCCTGATTTCTTATTCTTTTGCATGTTTGTCACACTTAAATG
>JAOVVA010000054.1:10369754-10382654 GCA_028565275.1 Leiocassis micropogon | reverse complement strand
TAAAGCTGCTTTGCGGCAATGACAATTGCTAAAAGCGCTATACAAATAAAATTGAATTGAATTGAATTGAATGTAAAACTGGATATACAACTCTGTTTCCCCTTATTTGGTTATTTTATTTACTGCTCAGAATAATACAAGAATCATAATAATTATAGTATTGTTGTTGGATGCCCTTCCTGATGCGTCCCTCCCATTTTATTTGGGTTTGGGTCCAGCAGTGCATGCAGTGGCTGTGCCACCAATGGCAGGGCTCGAACCTGAATCCTCAAACCAGCAACCTAGCTATTACAACCCCAGGATATGTACTGCATAGTATAAAGTGCATTTTAATACTTATACCTAAAACAATTAAGCAAGGAATAAAGAGCTTACCTGTTTCAGGCTCTACAGAGAAGTATGGCTGACCATGCAGAATGCTATACACAACTTTTGCACTATTGCCATAAGTGGGATCGTCTGCATCTGTTGCTGTTATTTTTGTCACATAAGTTCCTGGAAAAAATACAGAGGGAATGAATAACTGTCCTTATTACCTAATGTTATTTTTTTAATTAACATATCATTACAAAGTGTGACTGTTCTCTACCCATTTAATAGCTGAAGGTGAAGTTGTTTTTTCTGAGAGTTATAATGATATGTCTGTGTGTCTTTATATTATCAAACTATATACTGTATGCACATATAATTTACACATACACATATAATATATTTTTTTTATGTGCAAGATAATCTGCATAAGCTAAGACACTTATGCCTTTATTAACACAGCACCCTGTGGCTAGCAGGTGGTTAACAATGACATTAAAAGTTCGGCTGAGTGAGATCTCCAGGCTTTAATCCAATAAACAAAAGCCAGCCATGTTTGTCAGCAAAGCAGTGCTGTAGGGATGCTGGAGGAAGGCCACGATCTTATTTAGGATGCAGTGGAGAATTAATAAGAGAGAGAGAGAAAGAGTTATATAATACCATAATATACAAAAATCTTGTGTAACAACAACAGGGAGTTGTTTTATGGTCATCAAAATGTAAGCACCATGCAGCATTTATTCTTTACAAGAAAAATATTTATTAAGAAATAATTCATTAATAATAAAAAAAATCTATAACAAATGTATCCATTTAACATAGTCCAGAGTCAGTATCAAATATTTTGTTCGTTTTCAGTAATTGTTAGATAGGCTTTGAGTTTTTTTTTTTTTTAGGATAAGGGAGAGTGATGATTGGAAGTCCACCTTCAACATCCCCACTGGTCATTTTGAGTACCTGGTTTCTGGGACAGTGAATTGCAACTGTTATGCTAGCCCTCGTAGAATAGAGACACTGGCTGGAAGAAGCTGAACATTATTTCTTGTATTTCCAGGACAAATCCACTATAGAGACCATCCTCGCGCCCCAGTATTTTTGTAGCTGTAACCCGACAGGATGTGGAAAACCTTATTGTACTGTCCCTAGAACTGTCCCGGTTCTATCTGAACCAGTTCTCCTGGTCTAGTCCCAGACAAGGCTAGCCTGTCATCTGCCTCCCATCAAGGAGGATATTAAAAGCTTTGTGGCATGCTATGATTTCTGCTCCAGAACCAAGAAAACAAATTGTCCTTCTGAGTGCTTCCTATGACCCCTCCTCATCACACCTGGTCTCACATTTCCCTTGACTCTGTGACAATTAAACCTCGAAGTCCACCCTTTTCATCCACCCAAGCTCCCGTCCGCCAGGGAAATGGCTGAAATCTCCATCTCCATCTCCATGATAAACTTGATAAACAATCTTGTCATTAAAGACTTGATATATCAGGCCCCAGTGTCATCCAGTGTCATTTGGCATGCATGCGCTTCGAGCGTTATGTGATCACAACTGAGACAATGGTTCTACTCAGTCACTGGAGGGCAAACTCGATGACCTCAGGGCCAGGGAAAAGTTCCAGAGAGACATTCGGGACTGCAATCTCCTCTGCTTCACCAAGACATGGCTAAACCCATCGGTTTACATTCCACCACAAGTGGACACAGACACCGCCTTATGCGAGTTGACCAACCTCAAACGCGCAGTGCCGAACTTCTATCAACACATCACCTGCCTCACCAGGCACGAAAGTACACTGAATCATTGCTATACAACAATAAAGGATGGCTACAAGGAACAATCTCATCCCTCATTTGGGAAATCTGACCATGCCGCCATCTTCCTCGTGCCAAAATACAGTGGAACCTTGGATTACGAGCATAATTCGTTCCGGAAGCGGGCTCTTATTCCAAAACACTTGTAAACCAAATTAAATGTTTCCATAAGAAATAATAAAAATTCAAATTATTCGTTCCACAGCCCAAAAAAATAAATACATAAAAATAATTAATAAGAAATATAAAGTAAAAAAAATAAAAATCAAACTGCACTTTACCTTTAAAAAAAACTAAAAATAAATCCCGACAGATAAGTGTTTTGGTTTATGCGCGCAGGCGCTGTGTGTGTGTGTTTGGGTCTGTCGTTATGTGTGCACGCGCGTAATTTGACACCGTGCCAGTTCACAAACACACACACACACACACACAGCGCCTGCCTGCTGCTCTCTTTCTCTCACTAAGAGCAAGAGAGAGAGTGTGTGAACTGGCACGGTGTCAAATTACGTGCACGCACACACATAACTACAGCGCAAGAGAGAGAAAAACCGTTGGCTCAGTTGTGATCAGGTGATGCTCGGTATCAAAACAAGAAGCGCATGCGTGATACATGATACTCTGTACTCGTAAACCAAGACAATGCTCGTTTTTTTAAGTAAAAATGTATTTAAAAAATCTTTGCTTGTCTTGCGGAACACTCGCGTTACTCGCAATCTGAGGTTTCACTGTACCAACAAAGGCTCAAACAGGAAGTTCCGGTTCAGAGGGAGGTCGCATGCTGGACGGACCAATCAGTGGCCGTCCTACAGAATGCACTTGATGATTGGGAAATGTTCCGAAACAGCTCCGATGACATCAACGTGTTTACGGAAGCGGTTGTGGGATTCGTCTCGAAACTAGCGAATGATACCGTACAGAAAACCAACATCAAAACAGTTCCCCAATCAGAAGCTGTGTGTGGATAAAACCATCCGCGACGCTCTGAGATCTTGCACCGCTGCCTGTAACACGAAACTTGCGTCTGGTGACATGGACTTGTACAAGGCTGCGTCATACAACATGTGGAAAGTGGTGAAGGAGGCGAAGCAGCACTACGGGAGGAAACAGAGACAACAGAGTGACTTTAGGAGCCTGTGGCAGGGACTATGAAGCACCACAATAACGGACTATGAAGCACCAACATCCAGTATGACGAACATGGACGTGTCTCTGGCAGACGAGCTGAACACCTTCTATGCTCGCTTCGAGGCTGCAGCTAAAGATGCTAGCAATGCTAATGCTATCTGCACTAACGACTGCAGACAGGAAGACACTGCCATCACCGGAAACGCGTTCATCATCTTCGAGCATGACGTGAGGAGAGCCTTAAGGAGAGTGAACACCAGGAAAGCAGCAGGAACAGACGGGATCTCAGGTCGATTCCTCAGATCCTGCGCAGACCAGCTAGCATCTGTGTTCACAGAAATATTCAACCTCTCCTTATCTCAGAGTCCATCATTGTTCCTGTTCCAAAAAAAACATTCCTGCTTCCCTCAATGACTATTGACCTGTAGCCCTCACCTCAGTAGTGATGAAGTGCTTTGAGCGGCTGGTCAGAGACTTCATCATCTCCTCACTACCTGACACACTGGATAAACCACAGTTTGCTTACCATTCAAAGCCCTCTACAGATGATGTTATCTCTCATCTCTTCCATACATCTCTCACTCACCTGGACACTAGAAGGTGAAATTATGTTAAAAAGCTTTTCATCGACTACAGTTCAACATTTAATACCATAATTGCCTCCACACTCATCTCATCTCTGTGTCAGTGGATCTCCAACTTCCTAACTGGCAGACCACAGGCAGTAAAGATGGGCGGACATGTCTCAGCCTTCCTCACTCTCAGCACTGGAGCCACCCAGGGTTGTGTTCTGAGCCCCCTGCTGTACTCATTGTACATGCACGACTGCGTAGCCTCTACCAATTTCACCACTATTATCAAGTTTGCTGATGACACCGTTGTGGTGGGCCTGATCACTGACAACGATGAGACGGCCTACCTGGATGAGATTGGAAATCCGGAGAACTGGTGCCAGAGGAACAATCTCCTTCTAAACGTCAGCAAGGCAAAGTTGATAGTGGACTTTAGTACAAAGCAGGAGAGGAACGACCAGACCACCATCATCAACAAGAGCCCAGTGAAGAGAATGGACAGCTTTAGATACCTCTGTGTCCACATAACGCAGGACCTGTCATGGTTCTGTCACATCAACACCGTGGTGAAAAAGGCCCGGCGTCTCTTCCACCTCAGACGCTTAAGAGACTTCCGACTGCCCTCCAGGGTGCTCAGGAATTTCTACTCCTGCACCATAGAGAGCATCCTGACGGGAAACATCACCATGCAGGACAGACGAGCTCTACAGAGGGTGGTGCGATCTGTCCTGCTCCCTGACCTGCACTCAATCTACAGCAAGCGGTGCTGGACCAAGGCCAGGAAGATTGTGAAGGACCTCAGCCACCCCAGCAATGGACTGTTCGCTCTGTTGAGGTCAGGAAAGCAATTCCGCTCCCTGAAGACCCATACAGAAAGACTGAGGAAGAGCTTCTTTCCGCAGGCGATATGATCTCTTAATCAGTACACCACACAGTACTGATCCATTTTGCACATCCACACACATGTTTCTTGCACTCACTCTGGACATTCTGGACATTCATTGACACTAGTGGTCACTGCACACCTGCACATTCGTGGACATTATTTACTTATTCTATTTTGTTTTGTTTTCCAGATGCGTGTAAGTCTTTAAATATGACACTCTATTGATCTCTATTTATATTCAACTTCATTCCCACACAAAAATTCCATAAATTCTATATTTTCTATATTGTACAGCTAGGTTTTTCTTATTTTTCTTATACTTATCTTATATTGTATATTTTGTATTGTACAGATATTTTATTCTTTCTTAATTAAATTTATATTTATATTTATTTCCTATTAATAGTCTTTTATTTTAAGGTCATGGGCAGTCGTCTAAGCTTTTTACAGCAAATCGTACTGTGGATTACTGTGTACGTGACAAATAAAATTTTAATTTAAAAATTTTTTATTAGTCTCTCTTGCGCTGTGGAATTGTGGGTGATCATCTCCCAAGCTTGGTCTCAGTGCGCGTGTCACTCGTATAGTCAACATCTGTGCGCGTGCGTGTACTGTTTACTATAACACTGTGACCATGTGTGTGCGCGTAAAGCATCTTTAATTTTGTGTTTGTATCGAATAGAGACTCACCCGGGTGGTGGGTGTATGTAAAAGTCGTCCTACACAGCAACCCCCATCCCCCCTTCCCACTCTCCTCTCTCTGGTCTCAATCACTACAACCACGATTCTTTTCAAAGGTAAAGTGCAGGTTAATTTGTTTTATTTTTTATGTAATATTTTGTATTAATTATTTTATATTTATATTTTTGGGTTGTGAAATGAATTGTCAGAGTTCCCATAATTTTTGATGGGGGAAATTGATACGAGTGTTTTGATATACAAGTACGTTTCCGGAACAAATTATGCTCGCAATCCAAGGTTCCACTGTATATATACATAGAAAGAGAGAGAGAGTAAAAAAATATGCTCGTTATAATGAAATAACATCAAATGAGCAACTGCATGATAATGATGATGATTATGTTGGATATGATGATAATGACAAGAAGGTGGTGGAAGATGAAGAAAATGAGGTGCATGACTTGCCATTATCTTTAGTTAGGTACAGTGTTGGGGGACGTTACTTTTTAAAGTAGAGCGGAACTTTGGATTACGAGCATAATTCGGGGTGGGGGTGTAAAGGCGAGAGTGTGTGTGTGTGTGTGTGTGTGTGTGAAGGGGCACGGTGTCAAATTGCGACAGAGAGGGAGAAAATAGATCTTTAACCTCTCTAATGAGACTTTCTTTTGCTTTACACACGCGCACACGTGTGTTATAAGAAACAGTACATGCACGCTGTACACACGTGTTTACAAACACAAAATAAAATATGTTTTACATGCACACACGTGGTCGCAGTGTTATAGTAAACAGTACACGCGTGCACAGATATTGATTATACCAGTGAGAGACGCGCACTAAGACCCAGCAGGGGAGACGATTACCCACAATTCCGCAGCGCAAGAGGGAGAAAAACCATTGGCTCAGTTGTGATCACGTGATGCTCTGCGTCAAAACAAGAAGCGCCTGTGTGATACATGACACTCGGTACTCGTATACCAAGACTTGCTCATTTTCCAAGTCAAAATGTATAAAAAAATCTTTGCTCGTCTTGCGGAACACTCGCAAACCATGTTACTCGCAATCCAAGGTTCCACTGTACAGTGAAACCGAGCCGAGTGTCACGTGATCACAACGGAGCCAATGTTTTTTCTCTCTCTTGCGCTGCAGAAAATGTCTTCCCTGCTGGGTCTTAGTGCGCGTTTTTTACTGTTATAATCAACATCCGTGCACGCTTACTGTTTACTATAACACTGTGACCATGTGTTTGTGCGTAAAACATACTTATTTTGTGTCTGTATGTGTGCGTGTACAGCACGCATGTAAAGCAAAAGTTAGTGTTATTTGAGAGGGTAAAGATCCAAGAGCCTGCTCTTTGTGTCTATGTGCGCGCGGGTCATTGGAAACCGTGCCACACACACACACACACACACACAGACCCCTCCTACTTTCACTTTCACAGACACACACAAACACTGCTCTGTCCCTTATTTTTACTTTTTTTTTTTAAGGTAAAGTGCAGATTAATTTGTTTTATTTTTACTTTATATTTTGTGTTAATCATTTTTGTGCATTTATTTTTGGGGCTGTGGAATGAATTATTTGAGTTTCCATTATTTCTTATGGGAAAAGTCGATTTGGTTTATGAGTGTTTTGAAATATGAGCCTGCTTCTGGAATGAATTACGCTCAATCCAAGGTTCCTCTATAACAAATTACATTACAAAATTACTGTCATTAAAAAGTAATCAGTTACATTACAGCGTCACTTTCTGATAAAAGTAACTAGTTAGTGTACTTTTCTATTGCAAAAAATTAAAACTCCTTTGTGATTCCATTATGATTCACCGCGAGGTTTGCCGCTGTGATTGCGTTTACATCTTTCCGCTCGATGGTCCTTGCAGACCTTGCAGAACTTCGTGAAACGTCAGGTGGTCACTCGTGGCGGCTCACTGTGCCTAACACCGCTTCTCACCGCAAGTCAAGCTGCATAGGTGAGATGGGGGGGTTATCAGGGGCGGGGCTTGTTGGATGACTTTCACACACATACAATAATGGAATAACTGCTGTCTGGCTCACGGATTACATAAATTGTCTGAATAACAGATAACATTTTTTGAAAATAGAACTAAATAACTGAGTACTTAAATGACGGACCTAACGCGTTACACCCAACACTGGTTAGGTAAATATATATTGCAATTTTTTTTCTAATAGTAGAGGGTGTCCCTAAAAACTCCATACAAAGGGGAAACTCATATTATTTGGTGTTATTTAAGTAGCTTTAATATGTTAATTTCTCTTTTTTTAATGTATGCATCTGTATGTTAGCTGTGTTGGTGAAGAGCCCAAATGGCTGAAAATAAATTCCTGTGTATTAATATACTTGGCCAGTGATTTATGAACTCAAAATAGACAAAAAAAAAACAATGAGGTCAAATGCAAAGGCACTACCCAAGGGTGAGACAAGATACAAAACCATAGGTAATCTTATTATTACAAACCCGATTCCAAAAAAGTTGGGACACTGTACAAATTGTGAATAAAAACAGAATGCAATGGAGTGGAAGTTTCAAATTTCAGTATTTTATTCAGAATAGAATATAGATAACATATCAAATGTTGAAAGTGAGACATTTTGAAATGTCATGCAAAATATTGGCTTATTTTGGATTTCATGAGAGCTACACATTTCACAAAAGTTGGGACAGGTAGCAATAAGAGGCTGGAAAAGTTGTACATATAAGAATCAGCTGGAGGACCAATTTGCAACTTATTAGGTCAATTGGCTACATGATTGGGTATAAAAAGAGCCTCTCAGAGTGGCAATGTCTCTCAGAAGTCAAGATGGGCAGAGGATCACCAATTCCCCCAATGCTGCAGCAAAAAATATTGGTGCAATATCAGAAAGGAGTTTCTCAGAAAAAAATTGCAAAGAGTTTGAAGTTATCATCATCTACAGTGCATAATATCATCCAAAGATTAAGAGAATCTGGAACAATCTCTGTGCATAAGGGTCAAGGCCGGAAGACCATACTGGATGCCCGTGATCTTCGGGCCCATAGACGCACTGCATCACATACAGGAATGCTACTGTAATGGAAATCACAACGCCAAATGTTTTCTATGGGTGAAAGATCTGGACTGCAGGCTGCCCATTTCAGTACCCAGATCATTCTCCTATGCAGCCATAATGTTGTAATTGATGCAGTATGCAGTCTGGCATTGTCATGTTGGAAAATGCAAGGTCTTTCCTGAAAGAGACGATGTCTCGATGGTAGCATACAGTGGGGCAAAAAAGTATTTAGTCAGCCACCAATTGTGCAAGTTCTCCCACTTAAAAAGATGGGAGAGGCCTGTAATTTATCATAGGTATACCTCAACTATGAGAGCTCCTAGCTTCTTTAGTTTAGCTCTCATTTAGTTTAGCTCCTGTTTTGGTACCGTTCCTATTCTGTTCTGTTTTTGTAAGCTGTTCTGTTTTGTTCTGTTTAGATTAATGACTCCATGCTCTTTTGGTTTTGGGTCTTTCGTTAACTCTAAGAATCCATAGATTGTAGCTTGTTTAGTTCTGTTTTGGTTCTCTATTAAAAGTTCGCACTCTTGCAACTATGGCTCGTGTCAAGTCCACACCCCGAATCCATAACAAACAGCTGAAAATGCAGCTGTACTATAATGTGATGAGGATCTGTATATGCTGCTTAACTGCACTAAACACATTCTGTGTTCAAGTCATGGCTTCATGCACTTGGATTGGCTCGCATCATGATCTAGGAATGTCTCATCTGTAAGGATCAAACTAATCACAGATGAGATCAAATTCCTGTAACCTATCATAATGCAGAAGGCAGGATTTGAAGGAAAAAGTTTTTTGATTTTATGCCATCATTATGAAACTATGCACTTGAACATTAATACACTATGTAAATAATTTTTTTTTCTGATTTTTTTTTTTTTTTCATTTTTGGATTATGGGGCTAGTACCACCAAATAAACATATTGCATAAGGCCCAAATGTAACCATATCAACTTTTAATCAATTACGAAAATGTTTCTCTATTGTTTAGTTGCTCTGGCTGTACAGCCATTTCTTATATTATGCCTATATTATGACATTGTTATGACATCTGACAGCTATAATCTGCTTTAAAATTCTATATGCAGAGTGGTCCAGATAGGTTAATAATAATTAAATGTTCATACATTGACACTGGCTAAGATGACTATAGAAGACGTTTGTATTTGCCTTTCTGTTGAAAGTGGAAGGGGTGTCATAATTATTGTTGCCATTCAGATCAAGAGAAAGACAATCTTCCAGTGGATTACCTTGATCTCTCATGCTCAAGGAGAAAAGCATGAAAAGTGGCTCAGATCAATGCAGGGCACACTGGGTGTTATCCTCAAACAGGGAAATGTGGATGTACTTGAGCTGCTGCTGTTTACCTTTATTATTCTTGTCAGTATAAAAGCATAGTGCTCCATTTATTTATTTATTTGTTGTATTTGATCCATAAAGGACATATTTTCACACAAAAAAAAGGAATGGATACCTAACTAAATAATTGTTATGTGTATGGCTTTACAAAGTGGTTTCTTATATGTTCAATAAATTGTGACTTAACTGTTATAATCTTCTCCCATTCATTCTTAACACAGATAGAACCTTATAATATAATATTAAGTTCCCTTTCGAAAGCTACACTCGATGCTGCGTGAAAACGCTATGGAAACATCTCTTTGTTCAACCGGTTGTGAAGCATGTGTGTATCAAACACGCCAAATTTTGGCTTATATAACCTCGGTCAGGTGACTTCATCTGATGAGGTGCACCTGCAGGTTATAAATAGGAGTAAACCGGAAACATCCTCAGGTCTTTTTGTCTTTAAGGACCGCATTGTGTTTGCGTGTGTGTGTGCAAGCGAATATACAAACAAAAGAAAGAAAGTGTTAGATAACTCAACAATATGGCAGAGTTTGTTAAGAGATGCATGCCTTCATGTGACAGATATCTTTCAGAGAGTGATCTCCACACTTTCTGTTTTGAGTGTTTGGGGGAAGAGCACGCTTTCCTTGGGCTCCAGGGAGAGTGTGAGCACTGTGATCTTCTCCCTATTAAGGTGCTTCGCGCGCGGCGCATTCGTGGAGTTCACATGCCGATCTCATCCTCCCTGAAAAAGCCCACACTCCCCACCAAGCTGTGTAGACTAACATCTTCGTTGGTGGGAAAAGCTTTTTCAGGCAGCGGGTCAGGCTGGTGCTGCCCTGCACACCGTGACGGTTCTGCAGGCATACCAGGCTGACCTGCTGAGAGATCTGAGCACTGGCGGGTCTATCGACGCGGCGTTTGCGGAGCTACGCCGAGCCACAAATTTATTTCTCCGTGCCACCAAGCAGACGGCCCGTGCTATCGGCCGTTCTATGGCTGCCATGGTCGCCACGGAGAGACATCTGTGGCTTAACCCCATCTCGCCTTCTGGCCTCTTTGGCGACGCCGTAAACACCGCCGCCACTAGGTTTCGGGAAGTAAAGCTCTACGAGAAGGAAGGGATGTGTAAAAATCCCGGGAAGGGATGTGTAAAAATTCCAATAAGGAATAAGCACTCCTCCCTGGCACCCTCTGGAGCGAAATGTTAACACCCCCCGCATCTAGCCTCAGTGTCAAAACTTGTGCCCCTTTTAGAGAGGCTGGCAGCGGGGAACCTACTGCCAGGTATGTCTCCTTAGGTACAAAGCACCTACAGATAGAGGCTACAGGATTCATTTTGCACATCGTCCTCCGTGTTTCAATGGCGTGGTCTCCACTTCCATGAAACCGGAAAGAGTGCATTTGCTGACTCGGCAATTACAGTCTTTGCTGAAAAAAGGGGGGCATAGAACATGTTCCCCTGCCAGACAGAGACCCAGGCTATTAAAGTCAATATTTCCTGGTTTCCAAGAGAGACGGGGGCGGGGAGGGGGGAGGATTGGTTTGTGACAATCGACCTGAAGGATGCATATTTCATATAGAAATATTGCCACAACACAGGTTCCTGAGGCTCGCTTTCAGGGGCGAAGCTTACCAGTATCGGGTCCTTCCATTTGGCCTAGCCCTGTCACCTCGCACATATATAAAATGCACGGATGTAGCTCTGGCTCTATGATTCCAGGGTATCCGTGTTCTGAATTATATAGACGACTGGCTGATCCTGGCTCAGTCTTAGCAGCTAGCGCTTTGACATCGAGATGTCATCCTAGCTCACCTCCATTCATTAGGATTGAGACTCAATGCCGGGAGAGGCATTCTCTTTCCTGCTCAGAGGACAATGTATTTGGGTGTCATATGGAATTCGATCCCAAGACAGGCACAGCTGTCTCCTGCGCGTGTCGAATCCATACTCAATACCCTAAAGGAAATCAGGCTAGGCCAGAAAGTGATTGTTCATTACTTTCAGAGTGTTTTAGCTCTCATGGCAGCTGCATCCATGGTGATACCCTTGGGCCTTCTGTACATGAGATCGTTTCAGTTGTGGCTAAGCGCCAGGGAATTTTATCCAAGGGCCAATCCCCAGAGGCAAATAAGGGTTACACGCCAGGGGCTTTGTACCCTTTCTATGTGGTTCAGACCCCGGTTTCTGACTTTGGGTCCCACTCTAGGTCCGTCATCATCGCAACGACAGATGCTTCCCTCACGGGCTGGGGTGCGGTCTTAGATGGCCGTCCAGGCCAAGGGATCTGGAGAGGTCATCTTCTCGCGTGGCACATCAATTGCCTGGAAATGATGGCTCTATTTCTGGCCCTGAAATACTTCCTCCAGCAGTTGAGAGGCTACCATGTCCTAGTGCGGGGGGACAACACTACGGTAGTCTCGTACATAAATTGCCAGGGCGGACTGCGCTCGTGCTGCTTAAACAAGCTAGCGCACCAGTTTCTGCTTTGGGCACAGGACAAGCTTTTGTCCCCCAGGGTCGATTTACATTCCGGGGCATATGAATGTGGGAGCAGACTTGTTGTCCAGACAAGCTGTGACACATGGGGAATGGAAACTCCACCTCAAAGTAGTCAGTCAAATCTGGGAGAGATTTTATGTAGCAGAGGTGGACCTCTGTGCCTTGCAAGAAACAGCCTGATGTCTCCTTTACTACTCTCTGACTCCTCCAGCACCCTTGGGTCTGGACGCGATGGCCCATACGTGGCCCAGATTATAGCTTTATGCATTTGCTCCGATAGCTTTGCTCCTGGGAGTCCTGGCGAAGGTCTGTCAACAGGGTTTGCGCTTCTTATTGATAGCGCCCCGTTGGCCGACCAGAGTGTGGCTCTCGTATCTAATACCTCTCCTCGATGGCTCACCGTGAGTGATTCCAGGGAGGAGGGATCTTCTGTCTCAGGCGCAGGGGACAATACTTCATCCCCGGCCCGAGCTCTGGAACCTTCACGTCTGGCACCTGAGGGCGACCAACTAAGAGATGCTGGTCTTCCAGCCAACGTAATTGAAACTATACTAAGTGCTAGGGCTCCCTCCACTAGAAGAACTTATGCCCTCAAATGGAGTGTATTTGAAAGT
>JAOVVA010000054.1:10316622-10330655 GCA_028565275.1 Leiocassis micropogon | reverse complement strand
TGTTGCCATCCATTTCTGGGTGCTTTTTGAAGTATGTTTGGGGTCATTGTCCTGCTGGAAGACCCAAGATCTCGGACACAAACCCAGCTTTCTGACACTGGGCCCTGCAGTGCGACCCAAAATTCCTTTGGTAATCCTCAGATTTCATGATGCCTTGCACACAGTTAATGCACCCAGTGCCAGAGGCAGCAAAACAACCCCAAAACACCTTTGAACCTCCACCATATTTAACTGTAGGTACTGTGTTCTTTTCTTTGTAGGCCTCATTTAATTTTCGGTAAACAGTAGAATGATGTGCTTTACCAAAAAGCTCTATCTTGGTCTCATCTGACATTCTCCCAAAAGGATTTTGGCATACTCAAGTACATTTCGGCAAACTGTAGTCTTGCTTTTTTATGTCACTGTGTCAGTAGTGGGGTCCTCCTGGGTCTACTGTCATAGCATTTCATTTCATTCAAATGTCGACGGATAGTTGGTGCTGACACTGATGCTCCCTGAGCCTGCAGGACAGATGCTGGAACTTGTTTGGGGCTGCTTATCCACCATCCGGACTATCCTGCGTTGCAACCTTTCATCAATTTTTCTCTTCCGTCCACGCCCAGGGAGATTAGCTACAGTGCCATGGGTTGCAAACTTCTTGATAATGTTGCGCACTGTGGACAAAGGCAAATCTAGATCTCTGGAGATGGACCTTGCAATTGTTGATATTTTTCCACAATTTTGGTTCTCAAGTTGTAATATAAAAACCAGAGTATCAAATTCAAATTAACATTTTATTTGTCACATACACTGCCATACAGAATATAATATGCAGTGAAATGCTTACATGACCATCTGTGACCTACAATAAAAAAGAAGAGAGTATTTAATAAAGAAATAAAATATGAAATAAAAAATTTCACAAATATAGAAAAACGTTATCTGTCAAATTTATAATATGTACAAGTAATAAGATACAGTAGAATTGAAACCAAAGTGCATCAGATAGTAAGTGTAAGGGTTATGCAGGATACATTACAGCTAACAGCAGTTAGACCTCATTTGTATCCAATCCAATCATTCAGAACATTGAGGTGTACAACTTGTGCATAAATGTGCAATTGTGGATAAGTGTGCAATCTGCAACGTGATGAGTAGGCAGTGTTAGTGTGTGAAAGAACAAAGAAAACAGGTCAGATTGTTTAGTCCTGTGTGGTGTTATAGTTGTGTTTCGTATAGCCTGCAGGAAGTAGCTTTTTCTCAGTCGCTCAGGTGATCGCAACACCCTCTGTAGAGCTCGTCTCTCCTGCATGGTGCTGTTCCTAAACCAGGTTGTGATGTTTCCCATCAGGATGCCCTCTGTGCTGCAGGAGTAAAAGTTCCTTAGCTCCTTGGAGTACAGTATAAAGTCTCTCAAGCTTCTGAGCATGGTAAAGATGCTGCCGGTTCTTTTTCACCATGGTGTTGTGACAGGACCATGACGGGTCCTGCATGATGTGAACACCAAGGTATCTGAAGCTGTCCACGCTCTCCACTAGGCTCTCGTTGATGACAGGGGTCTGGTAGTTCTTATCCTGCTTTGTACTGAAGTCCATAATCAACTCCTTTTACTTGTTAACATCACTTGTTAACGTAAAGGAGGTTCCTTTGGCACCAGTCTCTCCAGTTTCACCACTCTCCAGGATTCCAATCTGCTTCAGGTAGGCTCTCTCATTGTTGGCAGAGATTAGGCCCACCCAAACAGTGTAGTCATCAAACTTGATGATGGTGGTGGCATTGATAGTGGCCACATACATGTACAGTGAGTACAGGAAGGGGCTCAGAGTGTGGAGAGAATTACATTATTAAATGCCGAACTGTAGTCGACAAACAGCATTTTAACATAATTCCCCTTTCTAGTGTCCAGGTGCGAAAGTGAATGCTGTAACACTGCATAAAGTTGTTGAAACAATGTCCTGCCAAATATGCTCCATAATCAACTCTAAAGGTGGCTTAATATTATTTATGTATATTAAAGTGTGTTAAAATTATTTATGTATTAATGGCCAAGCAGTGTATTTACTATTGTAAAATAATAAACAGTGTATTATTAGTCTAAGGTTGGATGATTTCCTGATTCAGGTAAGTCTCCTATAGACAACAGAAACTGCACACATATGCATGTGAAATGTTTATCAATATTCATATCTAGATAAAATATTCAGGGGTCATTTGCATTAGCATGTTCATATTAGATATTTATTAATATCATATCAAGAAGAGCGACCAATTAGCACTGTTTACATTTAAGACTGCTGCCCACTATATGGTTCTGCAATGCTTCTACTGCATTTTTCCATAAATGATATCTACATGGCTACTTAATGCCCATTTGATCTGTTAGTCTTTGAAGCTAATGTGACTTAGGACGAGAAGAGAGCAATGTTGCTAACAAGACTGTGATGGTTGATTGTGCTTCTATGTAATATTAAACTTTAATGTACACTGCACTGTCTTAGGTGGGGCTTCTGCATAAGATAAGCTTTAATAACTGTTCGACCAAAGTCGAATACAATTAATAAAGCAAGAAACAAACATAAACCATGATAAAAAATAACATCACTATATGTGAATTAATCTTCTGATTTGCAAACTTCAGCAACTGATATGAACCTGTTTAAAAATACATAAAACAGCATTCCATTTCAGCTGAACTGGACATTTAAACACACACACACACACACACACACACACACACACACACACACACACACACACAATAGTGAAAGAAATTCACTTTCACTATTAGTGAAAGTGAAACACCAAAAACATTCTTGGTGTAAAAGACATACACCAAGAATGTTTTTTCCTCTTTCTTTCCTTTCTCTCAGAAAGAAGCAATTTTAATGAAATACACTATTTATCACTATAACTGTAAAACTTATATAGGGAAAATGTTTAATCTTATTCTAAAATTGTTTACTTTGCATTTCATAATAATCTGCCCAAAGTAAAAATTTTAGCGACTTCAGTAGCAATTATGTAGTATATCGTAGTGTAGTATATCGGTCATAATGCACAAGAAGCATTATGAATAACTAATGAAAGGAATTTTAACTTGGAGAAAGGCCTGATTAATTATTTAAACTCCAAAATAGATTTAGCATTTTACTACAAATAAAATATAACTTAACATTACTGAAAACTAGTAATATTACAAGCATATCTTGTCAGGTAGAATAAGCAATATTGGAAGAAAAAAAATTACTGCATTTGGTAGAAGTAAAAGTGAAAAAATTATTTCACCAAAAAGAAAATTACATTTCTCCAAGAGATAATGTATTTTTAATAGCCTAACTGTATTTCTTTCATTATTTACAGGCCATAAAGCATTAGCTTTCTAATAGTTATGACAAAGCAGTATTGGTCTTAGAAAAATACATTTTAATTCAACCACAGGTTGTGTCCTCGAAACAAACCTACATTTTTTTCAATCTTTAATTTCCTAATAATAATTTATGTCCTAGTAGTATTTAAACATGCTCTTTAAGCTAAGTAAAACAATACATTGGCTCTAAGGATCATTAAACCCACAGCCCGGTTCCTGCTAATATTTCCTTTCCTTTGAAACAGGAGCAAGCCCATACAAGTTTTCTGGAAAAGTATGCTATTAATAAATCATGCTCAAGGATGGAACTAGACAGATTACCAAAGCATTGGTGGCCATAGATGTCAGCTCATGATAAAAGTACTTCTTTCTGCCCAGACACAGTGACATATCACTGAAGATTTGTCACCTGTGCTGTGGGATAGTCACCACAGCAAAATTGATACTTTATGTTATCAGGCAATATTACTATCTGTAGTAATACTAGGGGTGGCATGGCGGCTTGCACCACCAGGGCTGGGGTTTCATATCTGCCCTCCAGTTCTGTGTGGATGGTGTTTGCCTGTTCTCAACATATTTGGTGGGTTTCTGGAAGTGGTCAGGTTCTAGTATTATTATCTTTTCTAAAAGATAAACTTGCAGCAGGTTGGGACCCCATCTAGGGTGTACCCTGCCTTGTGCCCAAAGTTGACCCTAAGTTAGTTTCCAGGCCCCTAGTGGTCCGACACAGTATCAGTATATATAATGAATGAAATGTGTGTGTGTGTGTGTGTGTGTGTGTGTGTGTGTGTGTGTGTGTATATATATATATATATATATAGTTATTGGTCATTTAGCTGCTCCCAGCAAGGGGTCACCACAGCGGACCATTCGATCCACACACAGGCTTGGCACAGGTTTTACACTGGATGCCCTTCCTTACACAACACTCCCATTTTTCTCCAGGCTTAGGATCAGCACTGCATCCAGTGGCTGGGGTTTGGGCAGTGGCTGGGAATTGAAACCAGGCCTTCCGTATGGCAGATAAGAAACCTACCACTGAAACACCAATGACCTATATACTTTTTTTTCTTATAGTGATGAAAAAAGTCAGAATGTACTACGAGAACAGATTAAATTCTGACAAAGTTTTGGTTCTCTCACCCAAGCTTATCTACATTGCAACAGCTCTCCCCCAGAAAACTCTACATAAAGATCCCGTTGAATTGACTTATAATTGCATTTAATAGTTTTTTTTTGTACACCCAGTGAGCCTTAAATGGACCACTTCACCTTGGTTCTGAAGGGTATTTGGGATGAAGGTGATTCAGCTATGTTCCACTGGTTATTAAACACAGGTTCTATTCGAACATAGACCTTGGCAAGTTTCTCTCTTTTTCTCTCTCTTGTTCTTTTGAATGGAATGAATCAACATGTTCTCATTCCCAGCACATCAAAATTTGAAGCATGGCAGAAGCTGTTATGGTTGCTGCAGATATGGTCAAAGTTGCTTTCATATCACTTTCTGACACACTTGGCAGTCCGACTGTTATGAATGTAAATTTTTGTTTGCAAAGAAACAACTCATGATTGCAACAGTATTTGTAAATCTGGTCTTTTAATATTATAAATATATTAATTAAGTAGATGTGCCCGCGACTTTCGCATGGAATTTAATTGCACACTCATAAGCGTGTTTTTAAAATGTACAACAGCATCTGTTGAATTTTGGAATTAACTAACATTTTTATGTCTTACTATGAAGTGTGTGTGGAATGAAGGTATGAGATCATGTTTATTAAGTAGATTTCAATTGCATATTCATAAGCATGTTTTTAAAAAATGTACAGCGCCATCTGTTGAATTTTGAGATGAACTATTGATTTTTTTTTAAGGTCGATTTTTTTATTATTATTATTTTTTTATAATATAAGGGCTTTTTCCATTTAACTTTGAAAGTAGCATATCTTCTCTTTCCATGGGCTGACTGGAATGAATCAAAGCCTATATGTTACCTCAAGCTTGGCCAAATACACCTGTGAAAACCACAACCAAACAGATAAAAATTCCAAGCAGAACTGAGGTTAGCCATTATACAGTGCCTCTGGAGTAGATAGGGTTAAGAGCCTTACTCAAAAGGCCCAACAATGGCAACCTGGGGCTTGAACCGCCAAACTTCCGATCAGTAACTCAGTGTCTTAGCCCTCTGAGCTACCACTGCCCCAATTTTAAAGCAATGATATTTAAAACAAGCAATATGAAAATGCATTGAGCTGGAAATTGTTTTTTATTGGTTTAAATTGTTGTTATATTATTATATTGTTTATATATGTATATATTATCTCTTGTATTTCTAAATCTCATAGACCTATGATAAGTTCAAAATCATACAGCAGATCCATCAGCACTCTCTTTCTTTCTTTCTTTCTTTGTCAACCACTTGTATTTCTACTTTTCTCTAGTGTCTTCTTTTGTGTTCTTGCAATATAATACTTTATTCAAATTTTTAAAAAATTATTGAAACAACAAATATTTTATCTTGTGCTTTATGTGTGAGTAAGCATGTTAACATTAAAATGGAGGGAAAGTGGAAGATTTTAGTTTTTCAGTTTCATATTAACATGTGAAAATATGAGCAACTCAAACACTGTAATGCCGTATCCATTATGTTTTAATGAAATTCCTGTGGGCAGAAGTTCATGTTTCCCTTCTCATGTTTAATTGGCTCCAAATAAATTACCAAGGGGAAAACATTAAAGACTAGTCTACAATTATAATTAGTGTAAATCTGCTATAAAATGATGTAGCCCAGAGAGCTGTTTATAAATAGAGGCAATTTAAAGCAATTTAATTTGGTTTCTGGTCATTGGACATATTTGCTTGGATGATAGCTCATTATCCATTTAGTATGTTTCTATGTATGGGAATGAGGTATCAGCAAGTAAGACCTTTTGGCTTGGGGTCTGGTTCTCACACTGTGAATATTTATGGTTCAGCTTGGCTGATTTAATTTGACCGAGCAGATGTGTGATACATACTGTATACTCCTGACTACTGAAATCCAACCTTGCCGCAGAGGTGACAGAGAGCATTATGGTTTAGTGGGAAGATGTGTTAACAGGAAATTCTCCTTAAATCCCATCTATTACAGAATGTCCTAAGAGAACATCTGTGCTCTCTTAATGTTGCTCAATATCTGGCAAATTAGGGTTCCTTAAGATGTGCTGCCTGGACTGCTGCTTGTCTTATTATTTGTTTAATACACAAGAACATCTTTTTGTGCATCATTACCCTTACTTTGCTTAGTTGCAAAATAATGAAAGGGTGTCAATTCTGAAATCTCTGTTCCAATACCCATAGCATTTTCACTTTCTTTCTGCTAGGTTTCTAACTGTTAGCACTACAGGAATTCATACAGTATATGCCATACATTTTTCCTGGCTACACAGATATTGGATATTCAATATTTAATATGTAAATACTTAACATTGCTTTATTGTTCTTTTTACTTATACAAATTTCTTGTTGTTTTTATTAATAAAATGCTCTTCAAATTATTTCAAGATGAATCTGTGTGATTTGGAGATACTACCTACAATAAAAAATACAATGGGTAATTTTTTCTCCTCAGTCCTCTAAGTACAGCAGACAAGTTGCATGTTAGCAAAGTTCAGTTGTATTCATACTGCAATATTGTATTCAAGATCTTGGAGCATGAAGTGATATTATGATCTAACTATGTTAATCACATGAGAGAACTCCAAGACCCATTTAAATCACTTAATAGCAACAACATAAATGCATTGTCAATAAATTGGTCTTTTAACCCTTTTAATTACATCCCTATGTCGTGTGAATTATCAGTGATTCTTACACTACTAAAGTTATGTTTATGTTAGGTTAGAGGTTTCACCTAACATAAACATAACTTTATGCTTAGGTTAGGTTAGAGGTTTCACTGTATCATGTTAATTTTATCTTTGGGGTCATTTTGTCATTTTATTATCTTTGGGGTTATTTTGACCCCTTTCAATGTTTAAAGTCTCAAAATAAATGATTAACAAATTTCTTTTGCTTCATATTCAGTGACTTTTCCTAATTTAATGGGGATAACTCTGTAAATGTAAAATTAACATGATACAGTGAAACCTTTAACCTAACCTAAACATAAAGTTATGTTTATGTTAGGTGAAACCTCTAACCTAACATAAACATAACTTTAGTAGTGCAAGAACTACTGATAATTCACACAACATAGGGGATGGGAAAACATCATCCTCGCAAGAATTTTGACGTTTACTACTTTGTTGGGGTGGGAAAATATGGTTCCTGTGAAGATATTGATTAACATGTGAAAATATGAGCAACTCAAACACTGTAATGCCGTATCCATTATGTTTTAATGAAATTCCTGTGGGCAGAAGTTCATGTTTCCCTTCTCATGTTTAATTGGCTCAGGGGTGAGCCCAACATAGGGGTGAAGCAAACATATAAAAAAGGTTATAAAAAAAATAAAAGCTTATAACAGCAAGCTTCTGAACCATTTCCCATATTGAGGAGGACACTGATTATGAGGCAACATCCTCTGATAAGAACAAGACACTTTTGTTGTGTTTTAACCCCCAGCAAACACACTTTCAAAAATGCAAAATTATTATGGTCTGACCAAAGTGTGACAAACTCACAGCAATATGGGATGTAATGAACAAGTGGGTTCAGCGATTACCCTTTCTTGACAATCCAGATCCCCAGCTGACTATGGAGGAATGTCTGGTTGCATTTTCTGGGCGTTGTCCTTTCAGACAATACATGCCAAACAAACTGGCCAAATACAGTATAAAAATATGGTGCACAGTCCAGCTTTGCCTGGGTGGTACTTGACATGGCTAAAGGACTGAATGGTCATAATATTACTTTTAATATATATTTTTTTACATTGTATGCCCTTGGGTGAATATTTGCTGAAAAGGAAGATTACTGTGTTGGGAACAGTGAAAAAAAACAAGCTGAAGGTCCCTCTGAGTTGCTTGTGATAAAAAGGAAGGCAGAATCTTCAATGTTTGCCTTCACTAACAGACCCACTGTTGTCTCCAATTGTCCCAAGAAAAAAGAAAATGTCCTGCTGATGAACACCAAACACAAAGATGCTGTCCTGAGCACCAGAGAAGACAGAAAACCATCTTGGACTCCATCAAGAAGTTGATAACTTGGACAACGCCACAGTCAAATACAGCTGCCGACGCATGACTGTCTGTTGGCTCCTTGTAACTTTCTTTAACATAATTGATTTGGGGACCTACAAGTCCTTTGTAATAGGGAGTGAAATAAACAAGAACTGGAACAGGAGAAAACTGAGTTGAAGGAGGAGGATAAAAAATGTTAGTAAATTTGAAGGTAACAGGAGGGTTAAAATCCATGTCAGATACAAAGTTACTTGAAATGCCATTTTCCTGATTAAAAATTGTTGTTCCAAATGGAAAGTAGATAGGTCAGGTGCACTTTGAAAAATACATACTTTACACACATTTGCATCCTTTGACATGCCAGGATCACTTCAATTAATTTTTCAACCCATAGTGAAATTAGTCAGGCATATTACAGAAGAAAACCATTCAACCCATTGTGGGGCTGAAAACAGATGCAGAGAAACCTAGGGTTATGCCTTTTAATTTGCTTAACATGAACATTCATGACAGTTCTGGATACCAGACAGCCCATCATATCTAAACTCTTTGGAGGAAATTCATTAATTTGATTGACAGTTTTCCCATCATGTGGGATTTGTGTATTGCTGCAAATATACATATTTTGCAATGTGGGGAGTACTACCGAAGCAAATCTATTGCTCGAAAGCCTTTGAACTGAAGGCAAGTGCCTGTTTAAAGAGGCCACACTTTTCCCACTGATATGTTTTGTCTGTCTCTAAGGTATATGACACCATTCAGAAATGTGCTGGGTTCTTCTTCTTCTAACAATTGATTTTTGCTTGTGTTAATCTGCATTTTGGTAAGTCTTGCGTCCTCTTACTCAAAGAAGGCCAATATCTCTCTCATCCTTTTGCTACATTCTTTACTTCAGAGAGTCCTATTGAAATATTGAGTACCTCTGTTGGAATCCTTACAATAGCTGTAAAAAGCTTTTTTTCACAAAGTTCTCTTTTGATATTTCAGCTCTATTAAGACTTCTTTACTCAGGTATGACTTAGTAAGAAAGGAAATCCTGAAATAATGGCACTGAACTGCACAAAGATGGTCTCACACTGTTGTATAAAAAGATAAGTGAAATCTACCTTGCTACAATAATATAGAAATTAAGGGTAGACATGCAATTACCACAGATGTAGCATATGGTATAAGTATATAACCTCGGATTGCGACTAACACGGTTTGCGAGCGTTCCGCAAGACGAGCAAAGATTTTTAATAAATTTTGACTTGGAAAATGAGCAAGTCTTGGTTTACGAGTACCGAGTATCATGTATCGCGCATGCGCTTCTTGTTTTGACGCCGAGCATCACGATCACAAATGAGCCAACGGCTTTTCTCTCTCTTGCACTGCGGAATTGTGGGTAATCGTCTCCCCTGCTAGGTCTTAGTGCATGTCTCTAATCAACATCCGTGCACGCGTGTACTGTTTACTATAACACTGTGACCGCGTGTGTCTGCGTAAAACATATTTTATTTTGTGTCTGTATGCGTGTGTGCAGCACGCGTGTAAAGCAAAAGCAAGTCTCATTAGAGATCCATTAAAAATCCATTTTCTCTCTCTGCTCAAGGCTCAGCCTGCTCTATGTGTCTGTGTGCACGCGCCATTGGACACCGTGCCACACACACACACAGACCCCTCGTACTTTTGCCTTCACAGACACACAGAAGCACACACACTCTTTCTCTCTGATCTACATAGAAACACTGCTCTGCCGCGATTCTTTTCAAAGGTAAAGTGCAGGTTAATTAGTTGTTTTTTTTTTACTTTACAGCAGTGATTTAGTTAGTGTATCGCTCAATCGAGTGTAATTAGAGTGATTTCTTCTATTTTTCCAATAAAGCAGTGTTTTTGTTGTGTGCACGCGCATGTGTGAAAAGAGTGGAGAAAGGGTAACTGTGTAAGACGAGAAGGGGGAAAGGGGAGCTTACTCCGCAAGACGAGCAAAGATTTTAAATAAATTTTGACTTGGAAAACGAACAAGTCTTGGTTTACGAGTACTGAGTATCATGTATATAAAATATATTTGTGACACACACACACATAAACAGCACCTGCGCGCACAAAAGGAAACACTTATCTGTCTGGATTTATTTTTTATTTAAAGGTAAAGTGCAGGTTAATTTGTTTTATTTTTACTTTATATTTTGTGTTAATTATTTTTATGTATTTATTTTTTTGGTCTGTGGAACAAATAATTTGAGTTTCCATTATTTCATATGGGAAAATTCTATTTGGTTTACGAATGTTTGGAATACGAGCCCGCTTTTGGAATGAATTATGCTCGTAATCCAAGGTTCCACTGTATATAGTATTCCCCATAATATTAGTATAAGTCTACCTAATCACTTAGCAGCACAGGCTTACTATGTGTAAGGTTCTCAGCCAAATAATATTCCACAATGAATATTCCACATTTTTTCACAGCTACATTTGACCATTTTGCCATGGCATGCAGTTCATATTAATATATTAATAGCTGCCATAGATGCCTATTTGTAAACCTTGTTCACTTTTCAATTGGAGATTACCTAAAAAATTGTAAGCCGTCTTGTAAAATTCTAATTGTTAACATGCTCTCTTAGGTATGTATGATGTGTGCATATGTGATCTTAGGCTGATGAAAAGGCATTGAAAAGCTCTCTGTCTCATGCGCACACACACACACCAGTAATTTCTCATGTGATTTATATTTCCTGAAACTTCTTAGTTAATCTGTATTCATTTTTATCTCAGTGTGACTACTCACTCATTTTGGTTGCTTTAGTGTTTACTATGCTTCATAAGTCATTGCATTGCATTATTAGTATCTAATATAAAATAGTATTTCATGGTTGGTGACTGTTTGTGAGAAAAATGAGGCATCATTGCTGCCATGGTGCAGGTATATCAGAAACTATGACACACACCACCAGCATGATCAAAAGATAATGACATGCATAACAGCAACTTCTGCAACACTCATGAATACATTCAACCAAACACCCCTGAGATGACAGGGAGACCGATACTTTTTACTCTTCTTTTCTTTCCTGTACTGTAATGTTAAACCAAATAGTGGCAAGTAGCTTCAGCCCTAGGAACAATTTTTTTTAATTTATCAAAATGAAAGCAGCACTGACCGAAAATGTGTAAGAGACACAGGAGTTACAGAGCCATTAAGCAATAGTATTAAGTAACTACTTTGTGGTAATTTATCATGAATGCTAGGTACAATATAATTTTATACATTTTTCATGTATTATATTACACCCACAACCACGTTGACATTCAACTTTGTTTTTGAGGAAAATTAGATATTTGTGACAGTTGATGTGATTTACATTGTATTGTTAATTTAACTAAAATACATACCCAGCAGAAACCTATAGCTTACATGCTATTTTCATATATTTGGGACAAAGTTGTTTTTGAGTGACTATCCCAAGGCCATTTGGTCAAAGTGTTGGATGAATGACACAGAAAATAACATTAGAAAATTAAACAGCAGAATATCAAGTTTTATTTATAGCATTTGTCCCACTGTATGCCTAAATATTGTTTACTGTATTTAAACAATTTTTTATTGTTTATTATAGTGTGTGTGTGTGTGTGTGTGTGTGTGTGTGCGTGTGTGAAAAAGTCGCTGGTATTTTTCCAATTTTTCTATTAACTGATACAGTATGGTGACATAGTGTTTAGGACCGGTGTTTAGGGTTCGATTCCCACCTCAGGGCTGCATTTGTGAAGTTTGCATGTTCTCCCTGTATTTGATGTGTACCCTCTGGGTACTCCTGTTTCCTCACAGTTGAAAGACATACAAAGTAGGAGGTTTCAAATTCCCTGTTGTGTGAAGTGTGTGTGCCAAACAATGCAATGGCAACTTGTCCAGTTGTACCCTGCCAAGTCCCATGGGATAGGCTCCATGGTTCCCGTGAACCTGTACAGGATAAGCAGTATAGAAAATGAATGAGTGGGTATATCAGCTAAGGCTTAAAACAAATAAATTTAATGCAATCTCCTTATGTGACCTTATATAAAAAGATTCCCTCTCTGACTTGTTGCTCAGCTCCACACAGCTGTGCTCAGCTCTGCTGTTTTCTGGTGTCGTTGGACTTGGCAGTACCTTGTGTGATTTGTCAATTACGTGTTTCTGTACGTGTGTGTGTATGTGTGTGTGTGTGTGAAGGAGGGTTATATAATTACAATTTATAAAATTATACGTCACACATAAAATGTAATGTTTATCACATATTATGTCATGCATTACATAGTAACAGATTGTCTATCAGTGGGGTTGTTTGTAAGCACAAGCAACTCGCAACTGAATATGAAGTGAAGTTGTTTAACAAGCCGGGGTGAAACATGAACTCGCCAGGTTCCAAGGAAAACACTCACTCATGTGACACAAACCCTGTGTGTGGTCGCTGCCACATACTCTTGCAGAAAGCAATGTCAGCCCAAAAGCCATGCGCTAGTTTTGGTTATGTAGGCAATGGCTCGTCACGAAGCATGGGGCTGGCTCTCGACAATAGAGGTTTTGTAAAAAAAAATTTTACAATACCAATCGATACTTTGAAAATGGTACGAATGCCTAAACGGTACCTTAACCAATACTTATTTTTTTACAGTGGAACCTCGGCACGACGGTCTGCACGACGAGCAAAATTTTTTAATACATTTTGACCTGATAAACGATCGAGTCTTGTGATACGATTACCAAGTATCACCGAGTATTATGTGGCACGAATGCATCACGCGATCACAACTGAGCCAATGGTTCTACTTTGTCTTGTGCTGCAGAATTGTGGGTAATCGTCTCCAATGCTCAGTCTGAGTGCACCTGCGTCACTTGTATAGTCAACATCCGTGCGGTTGTGTAATGTTTGCTATAACACTGTGACCATGTGTGTGCGTGTAAAGCATCTTGTATTTTGTGTGTGTGTGTTTGTAGGACGACAAAGTATAGACCGAATAGACACTCACCCGCACGCTTGTGTGAGGGTTAGCCTCTATTTGGTAAACTGGTGCATGTGTGTGTGTTAAAGTCGTCCTACACAGCAGCCACCCCCATTGTCTGCAAGCTAGTGTGTGTGTGTGTGTGTGTGTTAAAGTCGTCCTACACAGCAGCCACCCCCGTTGTCTGCAAGCTAGTGTGTGTGCGCCCGTGCGTGCTTAGTTGAGTGAGTGTCTATCGGTAGTAATCAAACTGAAGTGTGCGTGTGTGTGAAAGTCGTCCTACACAGCAGCCCCTCACCCCCTTCCCTTCTACTCTCTGGTTTCAATCACTATAGCCACAATTTATTGAAAAGGTAAAAGGCACGTTAATTTGTTTATTTTTCCTTTATAATTTGTATTTATTTTGTATATGAATATTTTTGGGTTGTGGAATGAATCATCAGAGTTTCTATTATTTCTTATGGGGAAAAATTCGCTTTGAAATACAAGTGTTTTGATATACAAGCATGCTTCCGGAACGAATTATGCTCGCAATCCAAGGTTCCACTGTACACTAGATAAAACAA
>JAOVVA010000054.1:10273252-10288137 GCA_028565275.1 Leiocassis micropogon | reverse complement strand
ATAGCGTTTTCACGCAGCATCTCGTTCCCGCTTTTTCAGGAAACAGGGTTACAGCAAAGTAACCCGAGACGTTTTCTGCACTAAGGCTTGTTAATGAGCCAGACTTTTGCAGCTTCAGAAGTTTCAGACACATTTTTCATCCCTGCTCATAGACACTTATAATATTCAGAATACCATGCTCAGCATTTAAAAATTAAGACAGCCAAAGCAATGCAATATTTCTGCTTTATGAGAACCAAACACTCAACCACCTCTTGCTGCTTGGCTTTCTGTGGTGTTCTTTGTGTGGTTCTTCTTAAAATGTGATTTTTTTTTTTCAAATATAAGACCTCAGATGGAACTTATGCTGTACTGTATGTGGCACATCCACCGTAAAACAAAGTTTTGACTTCTGTCTCATGTCCATGTGTACAACAGCTAAATTCCTCAAACCAGTTCTTTTTACATTATTTCTTGCTATGTCTAGCTCTGCTTGCTTCTATCATTCATCATCTCTCTCGCCATTCTCTCTTCACCATACTGATGTGAGTAATTTTCTCTTCCTGGTTTCTTTTCAAGAATTTGTGTAGTTCTTCACTGAGTAACAGGAATGAACAGCTTATTAAATTCTGCATTATTTTTAATGTATGAATTTTTGTATCAAGACCTATTAGTTCTAAGTGCCAGCTTTGATAGTGAGTTCAGCAAACTTGGCACAGGGAGCTACAGATGACCCTAACCTACACCAGAGAATATTTCCTGGTGCCATCTGAATACTAAGAAAATCTGCCAAAATTTATGCTGTGCACACCCCCTATTAGTATATCATATCTTGCAGCAGTGTTATCACCCTATTTAAAAAAAACTCCTTTTTTTTGTTTGCTACCTGGTTAAAATATTGAACATCTGAATAATAACGGTTTGTCAAAGGTATTAGGTAACTGTAATTTATACATGCTGCAAATCCACATAATCTAGATAGATATCGTAAAAAGGTCATATCTCAGTCTTCTTCTGTATTTTTTATGATACAGTATATAAGAAGGTTAAAGAAAAGCAGTTATTTGCAGCTGTAAAATAAGTATTATTAAATATACTGCTTTGCTGTAATTAAACATGAGCATGATTTATTGTGCCTGTTACTTGGAAATAAACAGAAGTCAGTGCAAATGGTGACAAATGGGGCAATTATTCATAATTTATTTTGCACAAACTTTTGCATCACTAATTTGATGTGTGCACATTTTGCAACATCTTTTGTCAGTTTTTAACATGTGCGCACACACACACAAACACACACACAAAGATTATATATACAGTGCCAACAGAAAGTTTTTAGGCCATTTGAAGTTTTCACATTTTGTGATGTTTCACGTTTATCTTAAAATGGACTAAAATTCTTTTTTTATCTCATCATTCTGCACACAATGCTCTGTGGTTTAGTATATATATTTACACACACACACACACACACATTTATATATATACAGTATATACAGCCTTATATCTGCTTTTGTGTGAAGGATGCTACAAGCTTGGCACACTTGTCTTTTGGGAGTTTCTTACATTCAAGTTCATTTCATTCAAGTTCAACTGGGTTGGATGGGCACAATGTTGTTTTTCATGGTCCCATGGTTCTTCATGGGCCTTTGGGCAAACTCCCAGTGAGGAATTGCTTCTGGCTGCCCACTCTACCATATAGGCCTAGTTTCTAGTGTGCTGCAGTGATCTTTGTCCTTCTGTAAGTCTCTCTAAATCTGCAAAAGGGAAATTGTCTTGACCCAATCCTGTATCTTCAGATAATTCTTCTAATCTCACGACTTTGTTTTCATTCTGACATATACATGCATACTTCAATCAAGTTGTAGAAGCAATCAAGTCAAAGTAACATGCACCAGAGCACTGGCAAGTTAAGGTAGGACAGAATGTATATATTGTGCAAGTGTGCAACAAGTTGCATTAATGTGATGCATTGTATTGGTATGCATGTAATGATATAATCTTATTATGCTTTGCTTAATTTGATAAAATAGTTTTTTTCTTCTGCTCTCTCATTTACTAAGTCCAAAAAACACCTAGGTTTAAAATAGTCTAAGTGTTTGTTTTTACATCCATTACTGTTTTTACATCTTCAGGTGGCAAATGAACCATAAGATAGACTAGGGGATCTTACACATCCTGCTACTCAACTTTCCCATAGCCATTGTATACATATTTAATGCTTTTTTTCCCCTTCAGATTATGTGCATTGGAACCCTCTTACATATCATGTTATGTATCACATTTTCTATCCTGTTAAATTTTATATGGCCAATTTTAAGTAATGGCGATCTCTATTTCACTTATACTGTTTAAAAAAAGATCAGAAAATCAGATTTTCAAAAATGAAAATCAGATGGTAGCTGGTTACATCACTTGCACAAGCTCTATTATATCTAATAATTAACACCTGAAAGTATGGTGATTTAACAACCATGCTCATATTCAGAGCTTTCATGTTAGAACTGAGGTCTCAGTGTGTGTAAGGATTTTGCTTAGATTTACATTTAGCATGTACTAAAACTCTTCATATATTTTCTACAGGTGTGACATATTTACTTGGAATGTTTGGTTTGCTATTATCCTTTTATTGTCAAACACATCTATGTACATACCATCAAACTGTAATGTCATGAAATCAAAAAGCAAAATGAAAGCTTTCTTTTGTTATCTTACTCCTTTTAAATTATACATACATGTTGTCAGTGAATGGTGAAGTCAATGTTCATCAAGAAAATAATGATGATAATGATCATGAAGACTATTGCCATTAAAATATTTAATATATTTTATCAAACATATACAAAAACATGAAAAAAGCAGAATATTTAACATGGCACTCAGGACGATAGTACATTTATTGAAGGAGGGGGAGGAGCAGTGTTTGCTTACAACATTGCTTTCCCCTGAGTTCAGTCCTGCATAATAATAATGTGTGATTCACCATGTGGTGATCATGCTGCGCTAGCTGATTTCATGTTATCAGATGACACTCTAGGGCTGATCCTGCATTGAACAATATGCTACAACTTGTCTGATTGCTTAACTGCACGCTGGGAATACATAGGGAGGAAATTGATCTCAAAAGTTTATAAGTGTAGCTCTTAAATTTTCAACTTCCTTTATTGGAATTGATTGTTTTCTGAGCATAGTAACATCTAATAGACTTTAATTAGACTAGCATTCAGAGTAGATTTAGGTTTTTTAAAAACTGGTGAAACCCACTTACAGTGGTAACACAAAAGGAAGGAAATGTTCTTTTAATTGGGCTGTAATGTCTCAGGTCATGCACATGATATTGATTAAACCTTTTTTGAAACTGTATGGAATCTTAGCTAATGTGAACAACTGAATATGATTCTGAAATCGTTTATTTACTGCTACTTATGCCAATACACAAAGGTCACCACTCAGAATTTATTAGGCTTTTTATGGGAGCCATTGTGTTGTATTGAGTATTGATGGTAAATAATAGCTCGTGTTAATTTATTTGATCCTGAGCTTAGGTTAATATATGTGTGCTTTCCATCTTCTCACCATGACCATGTTGGTTTTGTAAAAAATACCCTCTGTCTGTTGATAAAATACAGTAAATAAACTTTAGTAATCATGCTGATTATATTGATGCACAAGGACCCGATAACACCAGGATCATAAGATATAAGTATGAATATAGAACATGTAGTTATGCATCTGTGGTTTAACTATGAGTTATGGTTTCTGTAAAAAGGTGAAGAGAAAAAAATGTGAGGTCCTGTGAAAGAAAGAGTGTCATATAGAGGTTATGTGACCTATAAGAAAATATTACTTTGTTTAAGCTAGAGAAAACTTCAAATATGTTTGAATGCTTCAATCATTCTGTGGTAGAGCTGTTGGTAAGACTGACTTCCCATGCTCATGCTTTCAATCTTGAGCAATGTGAATCCATTGTAATTTTTCCTTTGCAAATATGTTATTGCAGAGCTTGACACATTTCCCTTTGGGTTATCTAGTTTCCAAACATGCTGGGAGGTGATTTGGCTACATGTAAAGTGCCCTTTTGTGAACTGGTGTTCTATTGTGGGTGTATTTTCACCCTGTCTTATTAGACCTAGGTAGGATTGAAGTGATGGACATTAATTGATTGCTGCTAGCCTCTGTGTTGGTCTTTTTTACTGGCAGTTATAGAGGAAGGTGCATACAGTGCATCCGGAAAGCATTCACAGTGTACACATTTGGCTAATGTTTTTTTTTTTTTTTTGTTAAAAGCAGAAGTGCAAATTCCCAGATAACTTGACAGTTGATAACCACGTGTAGCAGTGTGGACAGAGATCAGCGGCTCAGTAAAGTGGTGCTGACACAAGTTAGGAGGATAACATCCATGCAAAATGGCAGAGGAAACTTTTTCTAAAAATGATCAATCAACTCGAAAAGGAGAGAACTTCCCCAAAAAAGTAGCTTCACTAAGCAAGCTAACTTCCTCTGTAGAGAAGCACAAATTACTGGAATCAGAACTTGAATTAAAAAAAAAATAAAAAATTAAAAAGCTCTCTTCTGAAGCAAAAAGTTTTTTAAAACCAATGCTGATTACTAGGCTGGGTTACTGGCAGAAATCAAAGCTCATCAAGAAGACAGTGTAGAGGTATTACTTTCAGCACAGCAAGAAGCTGACCTAAAGAGAACTGAGTTAGTATGCAACGTGGGGTTCAAGGAAGTTCATGGGCTGGTGCAAACTAATCTCTGGGAAAGATATGGGCAAGCTGAGGTGTCAGCAACTGTCTCTGCAGCAGACGTAGCCTGTGAATCTGCTGTCACTATGCCTGTTGATGCCGTCGACTATGGTATGCAACTGGAACTCTTCAAGAGACTGGTGAAAGAGGCAACCAAGGCTCTGGGAAACTGGGTAAGATGGACCCCATCAACTGAAAGAGCAGAGTTAGAGGGTCATGTACGCGAGCTTAAAGAGTTTAGCAATGAGTTTGAAGCAAGAAAAGTTAAATACTTACAGTATGGGCTCAAAGGGTTGATGAGAAGGCACGAGCATCAGAAACTGATATGAAAGAAAAGTTGGATGTGACAGCATCTGCAGCACAGATTATGCCAGTAGTAATAATCAAAGCTACAAGCTTATTCAAGTTTAATGATAATAAGAGGGACTTATACCGCTAAGAAAGGGACTGGGAAAACCTCCAGAGACACAGGGTCGGCTAAGGTTAAAAAGATTCAGCTGGTGGACAGTAGTGATGACAAGATCGCTGAAGACCTCAGGCTCAAAGAGCACCTACAGCTTATGGGTGTGAGGAGCAGAGCAAAGGGTCTGGTTCAGTCCCACAGAAAAGCCAATGCTGCACAACTCACTGAAAAATAATCAGTGCTGGCCATGATAGAAATAAAAAAGAACACAGTGCACCATAGCCTGCCATAAACCTAGGTGGCCAGCACTCCCCATAGGGCAGAGGTAGCTCAGTGGTTAAGGCATTGGACTACTGATTGGAAGTTCTCAGTTTCTGTCAGACCCTTGAGAAATGCCCATAACCCATAAACCAACTGTTCAGTTGTATATAAAATGTAAAAATGTAAGTTGCTTTGATTGTGTCCCCAAAACACAATCAGATTGAGCACCCATGGTATGTGCTGGTCAAACAAGTCTGATCCATGTGAGTCCCACCCCTCAACCCACAGCTGCCAGATGTCCTTGTGCCAGACACCACAGCACACTCCCCGATGTATATACTCACTCGCTTATGCCTTCGGTAGTAACTTAATTCTTTGTGGCATAGATTCATCAAGGACTCATGTCATCCATATTGATATGATAGCATTTGCCAAGGGGTGGCTCAGGTGGTTGAGGCTCTGGGTTGCTGATTGGATGGTTAAAGGTTTGTGCCCCCTCACTGCCAGGTCAACACTGTTTGTTTCTTGGAAAAGACCTTTAACCTTATGACCCATACAACCCAGCCTTTGCATACACTGCAGGTTCCAAGCTTGGTTAGAAAAATAGGAGGGTTGCAATAAGAAGGGCATGCTGCATAAAACCTATGTCTGATTTTACAGATCAATGATCCAATGTGGTGTCCCATTTTGGAGAGGCCATGAAAAACCCTATTCTTAGCTGATAGGAGTGGCTAAGAACAGAAGTTTAGAGTGGTCTTCTGCTGCTGTAGCCCATCTGCTTCAATGTGCTTTAATGTGTTATATGTTCAAAGATACTCTTCAGGTGTAATCAGAAGTTGTTTGAGTTACTGTTGCCTTTCTATCAGCACAAACCAGTCTGGCTATTCTCCTTTGAACTCTGGCATCAACAACAGGTGTACCTAATGTAGGGATGAACAGGGCTCCCAAAGAGAGCAATCAATCGATTACATTCCAGAACCCCTCTCCCAGCCTGAATGGTGCCATCCGGATAATCTTATCTGCTCCAGTTTTACGGCTTCACCCCGAGCTGTGGAAGGGAACCACTGGGTCACACTTTGACACTCTCATTGACCCCAGGACACGGGAAGTCCCGTGTTTCTCCTTGTGGCTCAACGAACAAAGAGGCATACAGCAAGAGACACTATTTCGGACAATCTTTAAGGCGTGCCAGTAGGGCAAAACTTATATATACGTACATTTATTTAGCATGTTTTATTCCTGTGTTGATGTTTGATTATTCTGCATAACCTAAAAGGTGTAATCAGCATTGTGTGATATCAATCGAAAGCTTGTTTTATTCAAAGAACATTTATGTACATGAATTAGTAGTAGCATTAACTGAGCTCATGCAAAATGACTTTATAAAAGGTATTAAAAAAATTTCAACCATATGAGCCCCACGTGACAGCCGAAACGGGGAACCACGTGATGTGTGGCAACCACATCCAATTGGATCAATCACCGACAGTAAAGGGTTAAAACACATGTCCGAGCACATTGTCACATCATCTAAACGCTGATCGTCATCTAAGGGTTGAACGTGATCCAACGGCTGAAGGTCACCTACAGGTCGAAGCAAGCTTTTTTTATCGCTCTTCCACCGCCAACTTTCGCCCTGCATCTAACCGGCAAGCGAACCGCTCTTCAAGACCTTCAAGAATATTTGTGCCAGAACTCCAAAGTCCCGCAACAAAGAATTCATAGAGGTGCCAGAGCTCCGCCGTCAGTAACCAAGCAACCAACGCATTACCGAAGGGCTTCCCCGAGAGACGTCGTCCCAGCATCAGAGCACCAGCCAATCAGCAATGCCATGATTCCCTACCACTGAAGGTGAATCACAGAGGAAGACCACAATGCAAGTAAATAAACAAAGCTTCGTACCTTCATACCTTGCTGAAATTGCTAAAACTAAACCGTAAGATTAAACCCAAGGCTCTGCTCTTGTGACTTTCTCAGGTCTAGTAAACAATACTAGAGAACTCCATTTAACCTTCACCCTTGAACTGTTTGTGTGTGTGTGTGTGTGTGTGTGTGTGTTTAAGTAGGGTAGTTTCATGTGTCGTAGATTAGTCAAATAAATTCTAGTTTTTTAATGTATTTTAAAGTCTAAACATTTGCCCAGATCTTAAGTTACCTTGCTAAATACTAGATTTTGTAATCATCGGTGGCCACGTGATAAGCAGAACTGGCAAGATACACTAAATTAAATTGTACTAAACGCTGGACGGGTAGTTGATAAAGTGTACATTATAAATTTTTATTCAGTTTGATAAAATTAACCCGAATCCTTAAATATTTGATTTACCTTTGAACCAGAGCAAAAACCCTACACACCACAGAATCACAATACATGTATAATATTTAATTGCTTAATATTTAAACAATAAATTCAATATTTATTTTGTTAAAATAATTTGTTAAAATGTTACCCAGCAGTATTTTTTCAGCTGTCAAAATAACTATTAATTTGGAAATATTATGCACATAGGGACACCATAAGTATTAGGTTGTTTTTGAAATTTAAAAGGATTTGGTTTTAAAAATCATGTTGGACCAACATTGCCTGCATAATATTGGAATAACATTGAATGAATTACCCTACTACAACTTCAAATTCGAATTCAAAACACTATTTCATAATTATTTTATGAAATCAAATAATCAGTCATTCTAACTTACCTAATTACAACTATAAAACAATACAATGTTAGGGTTCCTGTTGTGTAGTCATGTGACTATGGATCATTTTAATATTTGAGGCAAGATCATGGCTAAAATAGAGTTGAATATAAAGGGATGCATTTAAAGGGCAACCGATGCTGCGAAGAAGTGACTTAAAGAGGAATACGAAACACTTTTTACAAAGTACAATTCACATAGCACATAATTTTGAAAGATGGATGGCCTTTCTAAAATCCTTAAGGATAAATGAGCATCTCAGGAGTTACCCTCTGGATTGAATGAGCTCATGGATGAGCTCACAAGTCTGTGTGAGTGTGTGCGTGTAAAAGTCGTCCTACACAGTAGCCCCCCTGCTCCTGCTACTGCTCTCACTTAACACCAGTAACGATTCTTTTCAAAAGGTAAAGTGCAGGTAAATTTTTTTTTTTTTTTTTTTTTTACTTTATATTTTGTATTCATTATTTTTATAAGGATACTTTTGGGTTGTGGAACGAATCATATGAGTTTTCATTATTTCTTCTGGGGACATTTGCTTTGATATACAAGCATGCTTATGAAATGATTTATGAATGATTTATACAGTTCCACTGTATGTGTATGTAAGCAGGTTTCTCCCTTGGGTCGATTAAGCCCACAACTCCCTTTAAACCTCCTCCCTGACAATGTCCCTGTTTCAATTCTGCCTTGGCTATCAGCCACTTTTGTTCCCCCCCAGGAGAAGTTCACAGTTGGTGGCTCAGGGGTTGGTTTTTCACCTACCATGAGGAAGGCCGAGTTCGATTCCTAGCCAATGCCCAAGCCCCAGCCACTGGAGGCAATGCCAGCCCCAAACCCAGATAAAATGGGAGGGTTGTGTCAGGAAGGCATAAAATCTGTGCCAATTTGTTTTGCAGATCGGTTGGTCCACTGTGGCGACCCCTCGACAGGAGAAGCCGAAAGACTAACAAACTTTGACTTAGCATCTCAGAGTAAGAAATCGTTTCTAAGTGGCCAAAAATTCTTTTTTTTCCTTATTCATCTCTGATGTTCTAAGCATGTTTAGCAGGGTTCTATTAAACCTTTCAGGCTAAGGATTACCTTGTGGATGATCAGGCATAGTCCTTGATTTCTCAATCCCAAGCATACTCAACAACTCATGGACCAGGTGGCTTTCAAAGTCTCTTCCCTGTTCACTATGTATCCTTTTGGGTAAACCATAATGGACAACATACTAAGACATTCGACAATGTAGAGGATTTTTGATCACTTGTTGGAAAGGCTTGTGCATAGTGTGTTCGACCAGGACATTTCCCATATTGCTCAAATCAGGCATCATCCATACAATTATTTATTATTTATCAAGTGTGACATTGGAGCAAATTTCTTGGGCAGGGTCTCCATATTTATGGACCACACAGAGGATTTACAATATTCTTCTACATCTGACTTCATACATGGACAGTAGAATTGGTCTCTGATCAGGCCATACAATTTCTCAAAGCCCAAATGACGGGACTCACTATGCAGTTACTTCTTCTCCACAGCAAGACCTGCTGGGAATGACGCCGTTTGCATGATATCTCCGGTGACATCGCTTGGTGTAATGTTCCCACTCTTTCACAAGTAGAGCAGTGGTTTAACACTTCACCTTGTTAACCTTTGTCACATCTCCATGGCTAGGAGCTGACCATACTTCACCAATACCAGGATCCTGTTGCTAAGCATTAGACAGTTCCAGCAGACTCAGGACATCTCCTTTGCACACAAAGTAGATAAATTACAATAAGCTTGCGGGTTAGCATGCACAGAGAATTCCAAGTGATCTATCTGTTTGCCAGAACGCGAATTTCTGTTTTGTCACCCAAGACATATGACATGACTTTTACTCTGGCTGAAGATACTGTATGTCCTCCCACTGTTGTTCTGCTACATGTACAGTGTGTGGGCAACAGGACAGAGCATTCACATTGATTTTTTTTGTACTTGTGAACTGTATATAAGATTGAAATTGAAGTGGACAAAACCTGGGCAATCCAGTGGTGACCCACTACATCCAACAAGTTAATAGGTTGTGTCAGTTCTTACTTCAAAATTTGCCCCATACAGATAATCATGCAGTTTATCAAATACTACTCACTTCAAAGGCAAAATATTTTAATTTATGAGCAGGATAGTGTCACTCAGGTAGTATAGGAAAGTAAACAATAAGTATTTCATTTAAATTTATTTTATTTTAATGCATTAGTTTTTTTATGCAATTCTAAATTGGAAGATTATGGTGATTTTGTAACATTAAAATAAAATGTGGTTGTTTTTTTTTGATGCTTAAAATATGTGTCACAGCGATGTGCGACACCCGCCGGCATGCAGTATATTGAGCTTTTTAAGCCCCAGTTTTATTCAGATTGACTGCTGACTGCACGCTCCAGTACAAAGGATGTTGGGACACGAACATTGGCATTTTTGGTTTGCTGCAGGTGAATAATTGATATTATATATGAATAATTTAAGTTTGGCTTTTTATTTCATGAATAAGAGGAGGACTCAAATAGACATTAAGTATTTTATTTAAAAGTAACCTCTAACCGAGTGTCAGATTTCAATATGTTTTTGTTCCATGCAGTAATAAGATTGCAACACACTAAAGTTTTTTCTTATACATAGCATAAAGGTAAAATGTGCAGTGTTATCTTTATTTTAGAAGTCAAAAGGGTTTTGTGGCTCCCAGTGTTTTCTTCTCTGGTTTCAACTCTCTTTGTGTATTTAAGGTTGCCAACCCCTGAACTAAACCTTCTTGCTAGTGTCCACATGTCGTACATGTCGGAAGAGAGGCATGCAAGCAGGGCAATAAAACAAGCCCCAGGGACTTCAAAAAGGCGAGTGGAAATGCACCTGTGATCTCCGAATCAAGGACAGCCGCGGGCTCATTGCCGGCTCTTTAGCTCTCAATGGAGCTGTATATCGTGACCTTGCCGCCGAGGAGGAAAAGGCCACAAGTAGGTTACATGTCATGCTGAACGTCAGAGAGGACTCCCGTCTGAGGCCGCGCCCACAGAGAGAGCTGGTAGGGGCCGGTCCGGCCATCCCCCGAGAGGAGAGTCAGCACGAGCGAACTGCGCAGGAGCTGCTGTCCACGCAGCCCACTCTGCCCGCTGCCCACCACTCACCAGCCTGTGCACGCATGCCAGCGGGGCACTGCGCACCAGACCTGCACATGCACAATATTCCTTCCCTTTCTTTCCATTCTCCCTCCTTTAACCCTTTCCTTCCCCATTGTCCTTAAATAAATTACCCTTTTTCCCGTAAGACCTTGCCTTGTGTCCGTGCTTTATGGTGCCGTTCGTGCAAAAAGGGTTGAACCCATTACAGACTTGTTGAACAGACACATTTCTGACCAACACTGGAATTCTTTAACATTTTGCTATGGTGGCCGCCTCAACTAAAAGCTCCTGTTGCAAACTGGTTCCCTCAACAGGTTCATCAGGTGACTCTCCAAGAACAGCTTAAGTGCTTGGCTGTCCCTCAAACTTGGGTACACCATCACCCTAGCCACACCTCTAGGATGGCTTGTAACAGGTTTAGTTTGTATCAACCACACTGCTCTGCTCTCATGGCCGTTACCATTAGGCGGAGGTGCTGACAGCTCTTTCAAATGTTTCCTAAAATCAGCATGGATGAGCTTTGAGCTTTTATAGTCTTCTCCTTTGGTGAAGTCATTGGTGGCCCATAGTAGATAATTACAAGGTTGGCCCAAAATTGGTTCAGTAGATAATGGCAAGGTTGCCCAATGTTGGCACAACATTGGTTCAGTAGATAATGGCAAGGTTGGAAATTGAAAATTAAATTAGACTCTTTTCATCATCGTCAATAATCAGAAAACACATTTATGTATGCACTGCGTTGACCCAACATTGTCCCGAGGTGGGAGCACTGACAAAAGGTTACCAAAATTTTGTTGATGTTGGGCCAACAAAGTAGTGCTATCTGGGAACTAATTGGTAAGTTTAATGGGATGTTTGTTGTCTTTTTCAAGTTCTCCTCACCTTCACAATCCTGCTTAAAATGTCAATCATCCCGACATCTGTAGCAGAATACTCTGGGTCTCCCTCTGTGAAGGTTCAAATCTCCTATGCTTTTCTTGGCATAAATTTCAGGCCATGGACCACTAGTGTCATGCTGTGTTATAGCTGTAACTGCTTTGAGGTTACACATTTCAGCTTTCATCATACTAATATGCTTTTTTAACTGCTCTACCCCAGGATCGACTTTACTTTCAGAAACAGGATGAGCAACAGGGAACACTTTGACACCACTGTTAACTTAATGTCACTCCTACTTTGGAGTATATCCTCTTCCTCCCTAACCTCTCTCAATAACTCAATAAAATTAGAAGGGTCTTGTAGCTTGTGTGTCATACGAATACAAAGGACAATTATTGGAATCATCTTATATTATTATTATATTGAAATATCTTGGAATAATGCAACACTCACCATTTGCTCAATACGTAGTCCATTCATGTCTGACAGCTCCACTCCTCCTTTCCGGAACACAAAGTGTAAATGTTTTTCTAGCCTTAATGGGCTGTCATTTTTCTCCTTCACTTTGGAATGGATGTCTGAATCTAACAAGAAAGTCAGATGGACTTTCAGTAGTTTTAAATGCTGCTTCCAGAGCTTGCATATACTGTAGTCACCAGATGTGGCATCGAGGTTCTGTGTTCTTAGAGACCTTACAATGTCAGCAGCAGGGCCTTTTAAACTTTATTCTATCCTTACTTCTGTGCTTTGTTACACACAAGGCAAAATGGATCTTCAAGCTAATCAGAGCTTTAAGCTAAATATCATCAGTCACATCATAAACATTTCCTAAAACATTTTCACAAGCCAACTGAACCCTTTTACACCAAGCATTCATCCATACTATGAAAGCGCAATATTATCAACAGAACCCAAATCAAAGCTACAACAAAAAATAAATATCTATTCACACAAAAATATTTTTCCATAAATCATCCCGGATGAGCCCAAAAAATTTAACCCTTTTTTTACAGGCTTGTGATTGTAAAGGCATGTGTGCTAAAGTAAAAAAATATATAATCTGCCCTTTTAGTTCTGTCTAAACTGTCTAGGGTAAATTATTAATCTCACTCTTTCCAATGACAAATGCCAGAGCACAACCCCATTCCTAAAAAAAAAAGAAAAGAAATGACACCAATGAACCTGCCTGTTTAGCTTTTAAAACTGGGTTGGAAAAACACCACCACAACATATACAGTTAAACCTAGGTTTGCGATTATAATTCGTTATGTAAGCGTGTTAATGGAAACTCAGATGATTCGTTGCACAACCCAAAAATATTCATATAAAAATAATTAATACATAATATAAAGTAAAAATAAAAACATTAATTTGCACTTTATCTTTGAGAAAAAATGTTGGCTGAAGTAAGACAAAAGAGCAGAGGATGATGGGGGCTACTGTGTAGGACGACTTTCTTACACACACACACACACACACACACACACACTAACGAAATCACTGCTCTGTTGGCAAACTTCTTTAACAAGGAACCTCTCTATTGACACCTGCTTCTGCCTCCTTCTTGGGATTTCATGGAAATGTGACATTGCATTGTCATTAAACAGAATCATCTCCCACACTGCTATAGCCTTTTTAACGCACAGGCACTGAGACTGAACATGGGAGACAATTACCCACAATCAGGAGAGAGAGAGAAAAACTATTGGCTCAGTTGTGATTACATGACACTTGGCAGACAAAAAGCATGTGTGTTTCTTGTATGTGAAGACCTCGCTTGTTTATCAAGTTAAAATTTATTAAAAAATTTAGCTCATCTTGGAAAACGCCCACAGACCAAGTTTCTCGCAATCCAAGGTTCCACTGTATCTCAGTTCAACTGTTGTATTAAACAAACAAATAGACGATTCAAATTATTAGGCTTAGACATCAAGAAAAATGTACACAAACAAGAAAATAAAATACAGTTAAACAACCTTCTAGAAGATTTAGTTGGCTTGTTTAACGCTGGTGCTCATGAGAAAACTCATACCGCATCACCAGAACCAAATTTGCATTTATTTTTTGAATGTTCACAGCATCAATGAAAACTTGTCTATTCCGCTCTCGTCACCCATGTTCATGGACACAAATCATGTGTTTTCTCGAAGGCCGCAATCAGCAAAACAAAATCCCAACTTGCGCACACTGGAGCGTATCACCTCGTGAACAGTTCGTACTGTAAGAAGAGAATTAACTTTGCAACACTGAGTGAAAGAAACAAACCAGGGCACTGGCAAAACTTTTTTCACTGTCCAAATTGCATTCATACACGTGTTCCCCAACACTGAGCTCAGGGGGTGACTCGGCCGGGAAACAGGAGCAGCAACACGGGGACAGCCAGTGGGAGAAAATAGAGGAGCTGGAGCCCACAGTGGGCCGCAATAACACACCCAAATCAGAGCTCACGAAGGTCAGTACCGAACACACCGGCTCCACAGGGACACACACCTCACTAGGGATGGGAATCGAAAACCGGTTCTTGTTGAGAACCGGTTCCCAGTGTTTCAATTTCTTGGAATCGTTTGCAAAATTTGCAAATGATTCCCTTAACGATTCCAGTGGGCACGAATGACGTCATCACGCGCATTGTGTAACTTAACCACGTTGCGTAGCTTACGCTCAGTCAATAGTAAGCATGGCGCCTAAGCGGAATAAACGCTCAAAAGTCTGGTTGTATTTCACCAAAAAACATGAAAATAGGGCAACTTGCAATACTTGCAGCATAGATAT
>JAOVVA010000054.1:10220188-10230742 GCA_028565275.1 Leiocassis micropogon | reverse complement strand
TTAAAAGTGATTGCCAATTTTAATGCATTAGTCACATTATGAAATAGGCTAATTAAAAGTCACTCTATTAGTTCTGAAATAAAATAAAATAAAATTCTTAAACAGGCCTACAGTATATTCCATCCTTAATACGACTTTGATAACGTGCCATAATGTGCTTGCATACACCGCTGATTTATAAAGACTGCTGCACAGTGGCTGCGACTAGCGTCTTGAGCTGAAACTACGCTAAGAGTGACGACGAACGTGTGACTTACCTAAGAGATACTTAGCGTACGAACGTTTCGGGAAATGCGCCATAACGTTGAGAGAGGTTAAGGTACAACTTAAGAACTACTTAGCGATAAGAAGCTTTCGAGAAACCGGGCCCTGGTCAGTTAGGTTGAACTCTTGTACTTTAAGTTTGTATGTATTGTTTAAATGTTGTTTTTAGGTTTCAAGCGAATGAATGTAGAAATGTAATGTTAATATGGTGTATATTAATATAATATACATCATGCTATTTATTTTTTCCTGAAGTATGTATTTTTTTTTATATAAAAAAAACAATGGCATTAAAACAAACAACAAAACAAACAAGCATTGCCATTTAGAAAGGTTTCATCAATCACTTACTTGACCAAGTGATTGGCAGCATCAGGGTCACGAGCACTTACAGTTCCTACAGGATTACCAGGTGATGTGTCTTCATCGACCTCAAAGATATAATGGGCCTGACCAAAAACAGGTGTTTCGTCTACATCTGTGACTTGAATCCTGACTGTAGCTGTGTCGCTGAATGGACCTAGATGGTCAAATCGCCGATCCAGATGTGTATTTGTCACCTGAACACGCAGCGAGTATGACCTCTTGCTTTCAAAATCTAGTGGCTGACAAAAGAAAAAGCAGTTAAAAAATAAATGGGAGTTGTAAATAAAGTTAAGTTGTAAAAACTTTTTTTGGCCTTTTAAGTTTTTGTCAAAATGATGCAATATTATCATTTAGCCTTTTCTAAACGAACTTTTTGTATTTAAAACTTATCCACTATGTTCTGCTCTTGCTTATCATTTCCCCCCTTTCTTCTATGGGAAGGATCTGTTTTGGTTAATTAGCCAATGACAGGTTTTCATACAATACATCACTTTAATTGTATGCAAAATGAAGACTCAGGGTTTCATTTCAAACTTTTGCTTATTTTTGTACCTCTGTATCTATCTCTAATTTGTATTTTAACAATAGGAGTTGGATAATGGCTAAAGATTCTTGAAAGCCAGGCCCTACAAAGAGAGAGAGAGAGATGGTTAACAAACCCAATATATCCCTATGGTATTCTATACAATACACCAATCAGTCCTAACACTAACACCACAAAACACTAACATGTTAACATTGATTATCAATTATATACCAGTAAATTGGTGACATGTTTATGGGCACCCAAGGCTCACCATGCCCATGAGGACCAAAAGCCAGCACACCTGGTCATATCCCACACAAAATCCAATGCAGCACAAATTGCCAAAGAGTCAGTGCTGGAAACAATAAAAAGGTGCCAGAACATCCAGCAAACCACAGCCGACGGTGCACAAGACCCAGCAGGAAAAGTGCCCAAGATTGTAGACCCAGCCTCCAAATTCCCCAGATCCCAATCCGATTGAGCACCATGTCATGTGCCTGATAAACAAGTCAGATCCATGGAGGACTCACTCTGCGGCCCACAGCACCCAGGGGATTTGCTGGTCCTGGTGCCAGACACCACAGCATAGACCTAGAGATTATGTGGAGTCATACCTCAAGGGGCCAAAGCTGTAGAGGTGGCACAAGGGGAACCTACACCTTACTGGGCATAATGTTTTGCATTGTAATGTTATAAGGATTGGTTTACATCCTTGTACTTAACAAAAGGGTATACAAGCAGGTTTTGGCAGTGAATAGAATTAAGCATCTTTGTATACTTAATAAGAAATGATAATAATACAATGTCTGCATAATATACTGTACATTATTTTTCAAAAATTTTAGCCAATTGTAACGATGATTTGTTTTTGATTATTGCTTAAGAACTCCTTTTCTATTATCAAAGAATTATTGTATTAGTTATCAGTTATCATAGTATTGTAAGCATTAGTATAGTGTATTGCATAATATTTTTTCATCCCTAGAAAAGTGGGTGGAAAATGGGTCCTTGGTATTGTTTTATATTATAAAAAGAATCACAGGATTCAAAAGTTTACAACCAGAGATATCTGTCCATTTACCTTCTTAATTATGATCACCCCTTCCTGAATAGTTCTATCTGTAACGACACTGAATACATCTTGCCCATCGCCTTCCACGATGCTGTACCACATTTCAGCATTCTCCCCTGCGTCTGCATCATTTGCTTTTATTTGGCCAACAGAAGATCCCACTTCAGCTGACTCAGCTGTGGAGAGATGATATGTACCTGGGGAAGGAACAAGGGAAGTAAGTAAATTGAATAAACATTCAGGTGCTTAAGTTAACGTTTTGTTCTCTCCACCCGTACAGATTGCATTTGTCTATTTGTTTACCCACTTTGTGGAGTAGACACTAAGCTGCCCCTCTATAGTTATTGCTTAAAAGATTTTTATCTCTAACCACTGTAGTGGTATGTCTATTCTTCTGCTTTGGATTATATCTTTCTGGTGTTACCCCATGCACTAGATTTAAGTGCATAGACAAAGCGAGATTATCAAACCTTATTATGCTTTTATATATTTCATAACTAGTATGTAAATGTCAATACTTTACAGAATGAACCTTGGTTGCAACTATCGGTTTCAACAATATGGCTTTTGGCAAGCCCCAAATGTCTAATGGTGTTCTTTCACAGGAGTTTCTCAATTCTTTTGCTTGAATTTGCCCTTTCTCTCATCAATGTTTTGAATCGCTCCAGCTTCTGTAAAATTATCCTCCACTTCCTGCTTGCTTGTCTGGTTAATACTTGTCTTACCCAGTTACCAATTTTTAGTGAATGGCCTTCTATAGACAATCGTGATTGTGGCATATGCTTTTCATTGTTTCATAATGGATTAAAAAAATTCTAACATGTTTTTTTTGTAATAACAAAACCATGCTAAAAGATTTTCCTGAACTTTATCCATTTAACTTAGGATACTAAATTAAGGCACTGTATGTAAGTATAACCTTTCAGTTCAGTGACTTTCTTTATAGTGACGTTCACCTGTCCAGCATGTTATAACAGGCCCTTACTATGAGGGAAGCGAGGAGGGCTGTTGTTGACATCCAGCAATGTGATATTGACTGTGGCAGTCCCTGAAAGACCACCCATCTGTCCTGCCATATCCTTAGCCTGGATGACCACCTGATAGTGTTCCCTGTTCTCCCGAATCATATTGGGCAGAGCTGTCCTTATCACACCTAAAGGAAAACAAAAGTAAATTCCTGTTATGATCATAGCATTGATAGTTTTTGATATATTGTATTACTTAGAATATAAGAGCACAAGAACTTCTGCACATAATTGCTAAAGAACTCTTTTTATTTGTTAACAGAAACTATTTTTGCTTAAAGACAGCAAGTGGAGGTAATAATAAAAAAAGACCTCTAAAATGATATCACAGACACTCAACACTGATCACTCCTCTCTGCTTCACATGTCTAACAGGTTAGCTCTCCTCAGGGAAGCACGCACTGAGAAACTTGTAAGACCTCTGGTTATAGGAGACTCTATCTTAAGGAAAGGAAAGTAGCTAGGCCTTTGCGGGCGCTAGTGGCACTAGTTAGGTGCATGTCAGAAGTCACGGCCCTAGGACATAGCCAGTAAAATTAGGGTCTTAAACAAACATAGGTTTTCAAGGGTGGTTTTACCTGTAGGAACTAATAGCATATACATTTGTCAATCAAATGTTACTACGAGTAACATTGTGGAGGTGTGTAACAATTAAGAAAGTAAAATTCTCTGGCCCCAACCCAATGCAGTGTGGATACCAGGTTATTCCTCTGAACTGAGGGATGCTGCTGCTCGTATAGCTTATAGTCTCAGAACAGGTCTAGTTAGTCAGTGACGATTGAGAGGCAAGACCAGGGAGCAGACAAGCACTCTAAACTAACCATTTGCCAGCTGCCAGAGTTGTCACTCTTACAAGGTCCACTAAATTAAGACTGGATGCATATCTGACTTGCTGGGGTAGAGTACGCTCAGTTCTCCTCTGACCTAACCTGAAGTGATGGTGAAGGGAGGGAGGGCTGTTGCTGCATTATTGGGGGACTGAGACAGTAGTAGAGGGGGTGGCAAAGTGAGAACTGAACAGGAAATAATAACTTCAAGGTTGAGATTGTCAAACCTGAACTGATTGAACTCATTGGCCTTCTCCAGAGTCCTATCTAACACATTTCTCTCCAGTGTCCTGATGAATTTTCATACAAATTATACCATATAGACAATATGCCTGAAAATTTGTTTTCTATTATCTGCCTGTCTCAAGGTGTTAAAGATTTTTTGTGCTTTAGACTGAACGGACATACGGGACACAGGGCACCTGGCCAAAAGGCAAAACATGCTTCTTTTGCTGATAATAAACAGAGAACTTCAGACACATCATGTTTTTACATGATTTAAGCCAGAGACCTCTGTTAGACTCCAAAAGAAATTCACGACAGCTACTTAGCAATACGCAAGTCCTGATATTCATTGTGACTTTGCTTATTTGTTCTAACCACCAAACTGCTCAGGTAAAGCATGGTTAATACAGCTACTTAAAATTTGGTGTAAAAGGAGTCATTTATTCAACACCATGCAACATTCACATTTATGTTAAGTTGTCCATTAGATTTCAGTGTAGGTGGGCACATTTGTACAAAGCAAGATTTAAAAATTTTGAGGCAATTTCACTCAACCTACTCACCACTGTGGTGGGAATATAAAAAAAGCATATTCAAACAATTAGTGCATTCATAATGTTTCACCTTGCACACTGAATCGCAATTGTGCTTGTTTAACGAATGTGTTAATTGTTTGAATATGTTATTTTTATATTCCTGCCACAGTGGAAGTTTGCTTGTTTTATTCAGGCACTTTAAGGAGGACACACTGACCAAACCAGTTTTGAATAGCTGAAAGTGAGGTCCCAAAGTCTAGCTCTAGCGACTTTTAGAGACAGAGCATATGGCATGTGGGCAGTGCAGGATCTGCACAGCCCTGCTGTGGGTCTGTTTGTCCGTCACCTCCCTAACGGCTCTCTCCCTCCAACGCTTACTATTGTGAGGATACTGAGGCTCTGCATACCCACTTACTTTTATGTTAAACACTGAGGATATAGCAATAGTATACTGTTTGAAAAACATACAGTAAATGCATCAGTTATGCATAGAACAAAGAGGATTCAGAGCCACAGCTCTGAGTCCAGTATAACTCCAGTCAAGTCTTTACTGCATAAGAGGTAGACAGAAACAGCAGGGAGCAAGGGAGACTTTAATAAGCAGGATAATGTTGCATAGATTTTGTTTAAAAATATGACTACCCCAATAATGCTTCAAACTTATTACTCAAGTCCTAAGAACGTGATGCTCTAAAATTTACTTACTCAAAGAATACAGTAGTTTATTTACTTACAAAAGTAATACAAGTCCTCCACAAAGGAAAAAATGTACTTAAAAATTATTTGTTTAATTTTGCTGTTTAAATGTGCTAGTCTATGTTTGGTTGACAAACTTTCAATGGTCTGTCAAAAAATGTCTAGTAATGAATTTAAAAATATGTACAAATATGGTGTGCTACAAAAACAGCAACTAGTAAATCTGGAGCTGATTTTAACCGCTTTGTGTACTGACACCTTCTTCATCTATAATAGTACATCAAACTTTTAGTTCATTAAATTATTTTATAAGAATCTGCATCTGCAATGAGTAACTACAGTGTAGTAACTAAAGCTGTGAAGTAAATGTAGTAAAAGTAAAACATTTCTCTCTAAATAGTGATGTGTAGAGCAGCTGCCAGAGTAGTAGAGTTTGTCAAACATGTTAAATATTTTTTAGATCTCTTTCACAGACTAACACCACTAAGGAAGAAATGTTGAGATAACACCAACACCACTACGCCATTTACGTAGAATTAAATGTGTAACCACCTAATAAAAAATCTGTTATGTCAAAATATTATATCATATTCTATGATCATACAAAATTTATTTATTATACAAATTTTTTTTTTAACTATTATTTAAATTTACGCTCTAAATACTTGTTCAGGATTCCTTTAGCACAAATTATTGCATCAGTGTGGCATGGCATGGGGATGATCAGTTTGTGGCACTGCTTAGGGGTTATTAAAGACCAGGTTGCTTTGATGTCAGCCTTCAGCTTGTCTGTATATGGTGTTTCTTATCTTGCTCTTAAAAATAGCCCATAGATTCTATATGGGGTTCAGGTCAATTGAGTTGGCTGGCCAATCAAGCACAGTGGTATCATGGTCAGCAACCCAGTCCACAGGTCTTAAGTCCTGCTGGAATAGGAAATAGGCATCTTCATAAAGCTTGTAAGCAGATGGAAGCATTAAGTGCTCTAAAATCTCCTGGTAGATGGCTGTGTTGAATTTGGACTTAATAAAACTAATTAGACCAACACCAGCAGATGGCATGGCACTCCAAATCATCACTGACTATGGAAATGTCACACTGGACTTCAAGCAACTTGGATTCTGCTCCTCTCCAATCTTCCTACAGACTAACGGGCACTTGATTTCCAAATGAAATAGAAATCTGCTTTGGACCATTAAGCAAAGGTCCAGTTGTTTTCTCCTTAAACCAGGTAAGATGCTTCTGATCTTGTCTCTGGTTCAGGAGGGGCTTGATTCTACGGAGCCACAGTTGTAGCCAATTTCTTGGAGATGTTTATGCTCTTGCAAGTTCTTAAATCAGCTTTGCTTATCTTCTAAGACTGTGGTCATCCCTGTTGCTTGTTCACCTTTTCCTACCAAACCCTTCCCTTAAAGTCAACTTTCCATAATTAGGATTCTATATAGCACATTCTGCTGAGTCAGTGATCATCTTCTGGACAACTGTCAAGTCAGCAGTTTTTCTCATGGGTGTATTGAACTAGACCAAGAAAAACATTGTATTTAGGTACAAGTAAAAGGTAATTGATAGACCTGTCTAAAGTAAATTCAGTTTATTTATTTTTTTTAATAAATGTTGCACATTTGCCTATTAAATAAATCTACCTTTCATTTTAATTATATCTACTCAATTTTTTGTCCTTTTGATTCGGGATTAGCATTATATTGATATTTTTTTTTTACTGACTCTTTCTCAATTCATAATGTGTATTTTAATTCACTATATATATTGTATAATGTATATTTAAATTAACTTGTAAAAATGTTTCATAAAAAAATGTAGCAAACTGCAGTTTTATTGTTTAGAATGTAGACTAACTAAATGTAAAGAAAACAGTAATGACCCAAAGCAAATACACAAGTCAACAAGCAAATGGCTTGAGAAGAGGAGAAGATCAGTTTTAGGAAAACACCGACTGGTTTAAGGAGGAGGTGAGACTGTTTGCAGTGGTGATGGAAACAGAAGTTTGGTGAGTGGGAAGTATGGTAAAGAAGTTAGGAAGAGAGTGCAGACAGGGTGGAATGGGTCTAAAAGAGTAGCAGGAGTGATCTCGACAGAAAGTTTACAGGACAGTATTGAGACCATCCTTTGGAGACATTTCCACTTTACAAAAAGACAGGAAGCAGAGCTGGAGGTGGCAGAGATGCAGTGGTGATGGAAGACATGCAGGGACAAGAGAAGAGATGGAAGATAGAGTTAGATGGAAACAAATGGTCCATTATGGTGACACATAACGGGAGTAAATGAAAGAAGAAGAAAAAGAAAAAGAGGAAGTAGTTTTGCAAAGTTTTTTTTTTTTTTGTATTTTTTGGGTTTAAAATTTTTTTCTGTACCCTTCACCAGATCTGTGCCTCTGTGCTGATACAATCCTGTTGGGTCTACAGGCAATTTCTTGCACTTCTTTGCTTGGTTTGTGCTATGACATGCACTGTTAACTGTGGAACCTTATATAGACAGACGTGTGCTTTACCAAATCATGTCCAATTAACTAAATTTATTACAGGTAAACTCCAATCGAGTTGTTGAAACATCTCAAAGACGATCAGTGGAAACAGGATACACCTGAGCTCAATAATGAGTGTAAAGGCTATAAATACTTACGTACATGGGTTTTTTTTTTCTTTTCTTTTTTTTATTTGCAAAGATTTCAAACAAACTTCTTTCATGTTATCATTATAATTTTGAGGAAAATTAAATTGGAAAATTTAATACATTTTGGAATAAGGATGTACTGTAGGAAAAGAATACATGTTTGGATACATACAGTACGCGTTTTGTATACATGATTACATGATTACATGATTACGTGTTTTCTGGTTATTTTAGATTTTAGTTTTTTCTATGACCAAAGAAATAATAATATTTTCAGACATCATTCCCATGGTAGTCTTGCTTTAAAGTTCTACATTTTCTGACATGATTCCCATAGTCTGGTAGTGGTAAAATTTTAATTTTATAAAAAATAATGATAACTTTTGTTCTATCTGACATATGGGAAAACCCAAATGTACAGTTTGATGTCTGAAGACTCCCAGTTAACACACACTAGCAAGGCTTCCATGTAAGCACATATATATTTTTACTCGTCATTGACATATGCTGTGTTGCTGGCACAGATCTGTCACTTGAGTTTTTAGGGTTTTAACTACAAAGTCTTCTAATGTTACCAATAGTGTGTAGACATTATATATCTACTATACATTAATTATTATTACTGAAAATTTGTGAAATTATTATATTATATTATACATTTAAGTATCAATTCAATCAATTCAAATAAACTTTATTTAATAAAATTTTTGAATTTTTCTATAATTGATAAAATGCATTCCTTTTTAATAACTCATACTGTATTAATGAGAGAAACTTATATGTGAGTTTATTTAAAAAAAAACTAAATGCATACAACTTGAGACAACAAAACACAACACAACAAAAAGAATGAGCTTTGATATGTATTTGACATATTTATTTTCCAAGTCTCTGGATTTTTATTAATTACACTTTCAAATGATTTACTGAACTGTAAATGCAGTTACAACTTTTCACTCAGATGGGATGTTCTAATTTTAAAATATATTGGTTTCCATGACCAAATTACCACAACAGCATAAGTAAATTTATATACTCACTACTGTATTACACTTAGTTCCACTGCAAAGCCCAGGCAAGATGGTAGTCTGATATAATGATTTCAAACCTATTTAAGTGTATAGGCTAAACAGAATAAAACTTTTAAATATCTTTAGTAATAGGAATGATTTGCTTGTTGCAATGAATTTTACTCAAATGTTTTAATATAGTATGCACTTTACTTTCTCAACAGCTGACATACTATTTATAGCTCTATATTCAGGAATTCCCTGAAAAGACCCAAAATAACTTGTTCACTTAGTCAGAAAATTCTCTGAGTAGCATGTCCACCTAACATTACAGCATAAGCTTAAGGGATAAAAGAACATTGCTATGCGAGTGAGTATTACTACTGAATCTGTTTGGAAAAGAGAGATCTATACAGCGGCTATACTGTAAAAATGTAAGTAACAAAATAAAATTGTAAAATTGTTGCAATTGTGATAAAATAAATTTACAACGTGCATTTTAACATCCAAATCTGTGGTGTATTTACCCGTTTCAGGTTCTACAGCGAAGTATGGCTGTCCCTGTAGTATACTGTACACAAGCTTGGCACTGTTTCCATAAGATTCATCATCGGCATCTGTAGCAGTTACTCTCATCACAAATGCACCTGAAAGAAAGTAATGGTCATTATTCTTCATAAACACATTCTGGTGCCATTATGCAAGCATGCACAACTCTTTGAATTTTAATTATAACATGCAAATATGTGTGCACCCCACAGTGTGATTGGTGGTGAAGGCAAAGCACTGCTAGATCATTTGCTCTTTTATCCTAGGTTGTATCATTGTGTTTATTTATCTAAATTTATCTATTTATGTTAGCATTATTATGTGATGAACTTTTCTTTGTTACTGAAAATTCCAACAGTCTAGAACAACTGAATGATCCTTTTTATTTTCCTGCTCTCTCTCTCTCTCTCTTTCTCTCTCTAGACAGGGATCATGAAACCAAAATAGCATAGTATGTTCTACTCAAAGAATTATAATCAGCCCAATCAAAACAAATGTAAGATATATCAATTTATTGTATGACGACATCTTTACTTTTCTTTCCCATTCAACACAACATCCTTGTTTAAATGAATATTTTATCTAGATATTATGCTTAAAGTGAAGGGGGAAAAAGGTAGCATTAATACCATAAATGCATAAGTGCAGACCTGTCAAACAGAAATAAATATTCTTTTAAGACTAAAGCTTTGTGACTTAATTTAGTTTGACCAGTAAAAATGAATCAAAGTGGTATGTCAGAAAGATCAAAACAATTCAATTCAATTCAATTTTATTTGTATAGCGCTTTTAGCAATTGTCATTGCCGCAAAGCAGCTTTACACAAT
>JAOVVA010000054.1:10207147-10220102 GCA_028565275.1 Leiocassis micropogon | reverse complement strand
ACACTGAACAAGCTGAATATTATCCATAATATCGTACCTGAGTCGGAGTTGTTTGGAGCTGAATTCCGTTTGTTGTTTTTAGACGAAGAAACTCGCGCGTTCTCCAAAAACACACTTTACAAAAGATATATGACTGAAAGATTTTTATTGTGACAACCGAGACTGATCATAATCATGCAAATAGTCTGTTTGTATGAATTTTAAAGGTGACCCATACTTCTGTCTTGCTTCAAAATGTGTGCACATGGTATATCCCACCAATCCATGTTGTCTTAGCATAGACTAAGAGTCTACTGAGTAGCATTTACTTTTAGCTCAGTTTGGAGAATACTAATGAACTCATAAACATCTGTTGCTTTCCAGTGGTTCTGAAAGAACTTGGAGTGAGCAGAGGCTCATTCTTCATGGATAGCCAGGCCTGATTAACAGAGAGCACGATCACAACACATGGCCGGTTTGTTCTGCTTGAGCACAAGTGCCACCCATGACCTCTTGACTCAACACATGCTGTGCGTTTGAATTCACTCTGCATGGAGAGTGCTGAAGGGAGGTTGGAAAAAGAGTTGGCTTATGTGCAGTGCAGTGTCCCATTTAGAGTTGGTGTGTATGATGTAACTCCAAAGCCCATGGAGAAATAGACAGATGAAAGGGAGAGCATGTGTTTCTTGGAAGGGAGTCTTAGGATTTCAAGTGTAACAGCTTCAGCAATCCAGAGAAAGTTCTATTAAGAGTGCTGCTTTCACCTACAATCTCTACTTTATATAACCCATGACATAAAAGTAAGATTTGAAGATTAAAAAATAATAATGATAAAATAAATAAATAAGACAAAATAATTTAAAGCTAATCATAACACAAATGAAACCCTATGAATTCCATTCCAATTATATATAAAAACCCATGTGTATTAAATAGTTAAATTAACTGTTAATTTGTACAAACAAGTTATTTGTTGCAATATTAAATAAAACTCTGCAATCCATTGATTTGCACATATTGCTACAGATCAAGCCTTCAATTTTTGCAGCTCACAAAATGTAAGGACCTGCAAGTAAAAAAAAATATCCATGTACTGTCACAAACCAGTTTTGACTCTTTTCCCTTAGATTCATTTTTTTGAGTGTAGAGTAATTTGTCAGCCATCACTTAACTAATATCACTTATATCAACAATGACTTAGCTATTATAACCTTAAACTAACAAAAATAGTGCTTTGTCTTATCTGCAAATGAGCTTTGATTTATTCAAGATAAAACCACAGGTTAATTTGGTGCTTTAGTAGGAGTAATGGATTTCCACTCAATTTGGTGCATTCATCTACATTCATTTAGGTGTTATATCAGTGATGATAATAGGATTAATTAAGACAGGATGGAGTAATTTTCTTTTAATTTTCTAAAGCTGAATGTTGATCTTACCTTTAAATAATAATGTCTAATTTGCCAGACAACTAAATATGATTGGACCTACAAATTCTAGCACTTGTCAGTGAGCATTGTACCATTTAATGCTATAAAAATGTGTTTATTATAGATGTTTAATAAGCCTCCACTGAGAGACAGACCAATGTTTCTGCTGAAAAATGCATTTAAGTAGCCTTACGTCTGAGCTGACTAATGAGGTGGAAGTTGTATTGATACATGCAATTTTAGTTCATATATCGTAACTACTGTTTATTAGGTATTATAATTTTAAGGTGAAATCCAATAAGCAGAGGGGATTGATGATCTTTATATTCAGTGTGGCTGTTAAAGCATTACTTTAATTTGTATTAAAAAAATCAACAGAATCAGTAAATATTCTCATTCCTAAGAAGACAGGGCCAGCTAGTGTTGCAAAAGCATGTCACAATAAATTAACGTTTGAACTTACCAACATTGGACATCTCCGGTACGCTGGCCACGTAGGTGTCCTTACTAAATTTTGGCTCATTATCATTGATATCATGGATTTTGATGACAAATTCTGAGGCTCTCTCCAGGACATAACCAGATGTTTTGTTGACTGCTTTTGCACTGAGTGTGTATGAGGACTTCTCCTCTCTGTCTAATCTTCTGGTTGCATGAATATCACCAGAGTTTTCATCAATCTCAAAAACTGTGCCTGCCCCATCTCCAGTAAGGACATACTTCACGGAACCATCCTCTGTGTCCATATCAGAATGAAGCTGTAAAAGAAAAAAAAAATAAAATAAATAAATATATAAAATTATATATTTTCTATTATATATATCCAAACAATATAAAGAATTGTGTTATTACAAAAATATTTTTTCAGTATCATGTTATGTGGTGATTATATATTGCATAACCTAGAGGCCTGTGATCACATTACCATACTTTTTTTTTCCACATGTTTTTTTTTTCAATAAATTGATATTATGTAATGAATAATAGGGTGGGTGTGTTCTTTTAGGATAATATTCACTGGCACAGTGATGTGATGCAGCCCAATGTAAAGCAGGAATTACAAAGGTCTCTGTCCCAAAGATTTTATGGTATCTGGTATCTGTAAAGTTACAGTTTTAACTCTGACTGTCACAAAGTACTGACATTTGAGGCTCCTTTAAACAATGTGAAGTAAACATCTCTTCACAGAAACCTTATTAACAATATTCACAATTATACACAGAATTTTCATTTATTTGTGCGAAACTCCTGCTATAAAGAAGGCATACTGTGTAAGTTGATATACGTGTGGTACAGCTTAGAGAAAGCCTATTTATATAAACCTTGTAGTCACATTTACTGTCAGAGCTACTGTTATAGACAAATAATCAAAATAAATTTTTATTTGGATTAATACCAAATAAATATTTTTTGGTGTAAATTTGCTCATATTGTGGAGGAAGAGGTGGAAGTGCAGATTTTTATTGACTTTGCTACATACTCAACATACCCACCTTCTACAGTGATAAAATTTCCTTTACCCTGCTCCTTTTTCCCCTTTTATTAGATATTTCTTAATATGCCTTAACAGTGGATCATCAAAAATCACTGGGCATCTATATAGTGTATGACAATTTTCTGTCGAAAAGAGAATCCATATGTGAACTCAAAACCATTTGCCTTGAACAACAAAACTTGTTTTTTGCACCTGTCTCTTAGCAACAAGTATAGCTGTGCACTGGCTACCTCTTAAACTGATTGCAATGCTTCTTATCTTGATTTAAGATGCTACCTGAAGAGGACCTCACTGGAACTCCACACATCCCATCTGAGAATGAATATCAGACAACACTGCTATGTCCTGGCTGTCCTCAGTATTTTATAAAAATTATAAAAAGTATTATAAAAAACAAGGAACATTGCCTCTATTATGTTAGCGGTGTAAGGAACATTGGAGGCCACAGTTTCATGATTAGAGTAATTACAGCTGACTGCAGGCTTTAATTGAGTGCTTTTTTTCTTTGTCTGAAACCATACCGATAGGCTGATTTCAGTGGCTCATGCTTCCATTTAGGGATTGTGTCACCACATGCTATCACTGTTTCAAATCATGCAATTATATTAGCTGTCCATTAGACCATGCAAAGGTGTTAGCTATGAGCATATTGCAATTATATTATATATGCTTTAGTAAATGACATGTTTGTGTGTAAATGACTCTCTTCTTCGTTTTCCTATTTCTTTTAAACAACAAATGTCTGTGAGTGTGATGCTACATTGTTTTGTCCATACCATCTTTCATGTACTGTACATACACCGTTTTATTATTATTAATTAATAAACCTTTATTATTATTATTATTATTAGTAGTAGTAGTAGTAGTAGTAGTAGTAGTATTACGGCCCAAGCAGCATGACATAAGCCCTATGTCGTCATAGTGTGTGAAGGGCGCTCTTGTTATTATTATTATTATTATTATTATTATTATTATTATTATTACTAGTAGTAGTAGTAGTAGTAGTAGTAGTATTTTTTAAGATGTGAAACTTGCTCAACTTTCTGAAAATAATGTAAATGTTATTTTTTTACACCAAACACATTTATAATACATGCTGTAGGATCTAAACGTTTGAGACCACTTTACACATCTGCCTTTATTTCCCTTTATTTAAAACTGGAAATTAACAGAACATTTTAGAAATGTAAAATATAAAAGCAAAGAAAGTAAATAAAGTTAATGCTCAATATCTTTAATATTTAATTATAAGGATTCTGCACTATTTCTAGGTACTGTATGTGTTTAAATGTAAGCAAAGTTGTGATATTGACCATGTTAACTGCGATTGACAAAAGATCATATTTTCCTCATGCCTAATCCCATCTACTTCAGAATGAGTTCAGATGACTTTTGATCTAAAATAGATAATAAATTTTGCTCAAATCTTTAGATTCCAATGCCAGCTCACATATACATACAAGCAAAAAGTGTACATACCAAAACTAAGAAACTCCGACTCTGAAATATTTTAAACATTCCACTGTACTTTTAATTAGATACTATGATTCACAACATATAACAATGTGTTATAAATATCTTCATATCTTTATATGCATTCTTCTTTTATATACTCTATGTTTTGGTTAAGGAATCTACAGCCATTTAAACATTCTGGTTGTTCAAAAATGAACATATGACATACAACATAATCTAAAAAATAGCAAGGTGAAAAGAAATACATAAGAAAACTCTCTCTCTCACACACGCACACACACACACACACGCACACACACGCACACACAGATAGTTTGAACTGCATTTCCATCAGCTAGGATGCAGTATCTCAAGAGGAAGAATTTTACATGTACTTGCACTTTACATGTAAACAAACAATAATAAACTCATTAATTTGGAAAAATTAAATGTTTATGCACACTTCCTCGTGTGTCCATGTCCTTTTGACTGACACAAAGACAGCGGGGGACAGGATCACAGCGTACAAGCCAACAAAATATTGTAATGCTGTTATTAAATTCAGATATTACAGTATATACACTTTCTAGTTATATGGAGAACTTTACTAGAGGGAAACTTGTGTAACAATTGTAATGTGGTCTACGAATTAATCAATTTGGTAAATTAATTTAATAATTACATTATTTAAAAAAATATTAACTCATTACTCACCATGTTTATTACTACACAAATGGTAAAAAAAAACATTAAAAACATTTGATGCTTATAAACATATCAGCTAAAAGCAAATCCATTGGCTTAACTAAACAGGATTCTCTACAATTATATAAACATCTGTGGCTATTTAACTTTTTCCTTTCTTTTATCATTTTATTCTTTTTATGGACAAATGCACTAAAATGTTTTTTGACTAATCCCAGTTGCATGCATGCCAACCTGAAAACATGTACCTTAACTGCAATTAATAACAAGACTAATTGATTGTGATGCCTTTTGTATTTTTAACGTTTTTAAATCACAATTCTCCAGATGTTTCTTTTCCACAATGTAGCCAATGTTTTTTTTTTTGTTTTTTTTATTCGGCTGCTCTCCATTTCCCCAGAGGAACTCACAGGGTGTCCTAATTACTGGCCAGAAAAAGGGCTTCTCAAAATGCTTTAAGAACAAATTAGAAGACATTTCAGAGTAAAATGTCCCCCTATCCTGAAAGTAGTGGTTTACAGTGATTCATAAAAATATAATATGATTATGTTTAGACCGTGCAGGTTTTCCGGCCATGCTGGAAGACCTCTCTTCATTTCAGAGACACCATAGTGAAAGCAAGGCATGGTAAGGAATACTGATTGCAAAATCTTTTGCCCAGTGAAAACTTTTTGGCACAAGTCTGTGCACTTTTTGCCTGACACTGGCGTCTTTGTAAGATGTGCAAAATGAACAGATAGTCTTTGTTATGTTGTATTTTGTTAATGAATACTGCAAGTAAGAAAAAACTCCACAGGCTGTGTGTGTGTGTGTTTATATGAGTGTGTGTGTGTGTTTATATGAGTGTGTGTGTGTGTGTGTGTCTATATGTAAGATTGTGTGCGCTTGTGTGTGTGTGTGGGTGTGTGTGTATGTGTGTGTGTGTGTGTGTGTGTTTGTGTGTGTGCAAAAGTTGGCAGGTGTGAAGAAATTCTGTGAACTTAGAAGGCTTTCAAAAATAAACAGTACCAAGTTTGGGCACACCTTATAATTAATTTTTTTATGTTTTATGATCTATAGTCTACAGTTTAGAACAATACGGGAGTTACAATAATACATATGATATGTAATTAAATAACAACAACAACAGCAACAATAGGCAGTTGTTATTTTAATACACAAAGGTTAGCTGTTCTATAACAATTCTTGCAGGAACATTATTGTCAAGTGCATTTCATCAAAACTCATCAAGCACCATGATTAATCTGGCTCCCATGAAAATTATTCCAGGAAAACAAGACCAAAATTTACCTGTGCAGCAGAGGAGAAATTTATTTAGATTTACCAGCCTCAATCATAAACATTTAACAGCACCTCAGATTAGAGTCATTATGAAGGCTTTAAAGAGCATAAGAAGCAGACACATCTTAATACCAAGGATATTATTGCATATTTTGGATGCTTTCCACATCGTTTTACATCATTTGTTAACTGATAAAAATAAACTATTAAAACTGCTATTTTTGAAAGCATTAAGCAATATCCTGCCTTGATGCACCTATCATGCATACTCCCCTCTGTAAAATACTCTGGAGGAAGTATTAATATTTGGGGTTGCTGCTTGCTTGTCAGGACTATGGTCTGCAGTGGTATGTGGCAATAAAATTGTAGTCAGCAGATTACCTAAATGTACTGAATGATTCCACTGACCCATCAATGGAGTTTTTCTTCTATAAAGGCACAGGAATATTCCAGGGCTCGTATTTACTAAGCATCTCAGAATCATGCTGAATCGCGCTCAAAATTAATGTAGGACTGAAAGTATTATTAGCTCAGAGTATGACATAAAACTTCCTACTCTTACTTTCATAGAGGACTAAGACTGCTCCTAGGAAAGTGTGTGATGTCACTTCACATTATAGTGGGTGTTGTAGTTTTGACAGTTTGGACATGTTCAGAGGAGAGATTGAGAGCATATTGGTAGAAGGATGCTGAGGTTGGAACTGCCAGGCTAGAGGTCTAGAGAAAGGGGCGTGGTTTAGATGCGAACTTGAACGAGGGAGGTGTGGCACGACCGCTGTCGAGCACTTCCCTGTTTCGGAGGGGAATATCCTAATGATTTAATTCAGAGCCGGTGCAACAGGTCAAAAAGCCAGTAAAATCAGTCCGCGGTGCGTGAATCAAAAAGGGAGCTCGTTGTCGTGAGCCAGTGCAAGAGTTCAAAGCCAATGAGTCAGTCAGCGAAGCGAAAAATCCGAAAGTAGGGCAAGCAGAGACATAACCATGAACTGAAGCAAAAGGTCAAAACCGGCAGGGAAACAAACAGCGAACGAGATCCAAAAACGATAGACTAGAATTGAAAACCGAGAACAAGCGAGGTCGAAAACGGAAACAACTTGCATGAAAAGAACGCGAGAAAACTGGGTTCTGAAGCCATTCAATAATCTGGCAGCGAGACAGCGATCTGCACTTCCTTAAATGCCGGGAGAAATTAGTCGTGAATGGGATGCCGGTGTGTAAAGAGGCAGGGCATGTGAAAAAAGCATGACAGCCAGGAGGAAAACATGAGCACGTGAGAGAAAAGACATGACAGCGTGGGAAAAAAGGAGAAATGACGGCAGTTCGAGATGAAAATGTGACAGTACCACAAACAGCACTGAAAGGGAGACATTCTGGTAGATGAGGTGGGAAGGGAGTTGTGGGCATATTCTACCCATGGGAGCATCCTGCTCCATGAAGTCGGATTCTGTAACGTCATGCATCTCAAAGCAGTTTCCAGCTTCTGGTTTGTTCTCTCCGTCTGCCCATTGGACTGTGGATGATAACCCGACGACAGGCTAGGCGTAGCGCCGATGAGTCTGCAGAAGGCCTTCCAGAAGTGTGCAGAAAACTGGGGTCCCCTGTCAGAAACAATGTCAACAGGAAGTCCGTGGAGCGAAAAATGTGGAGAATGAGCAGCTCGGCAGTCTCCTTGGCCGAAGGGAGTTTAGTCAGGGGTTTAAGGAGGCCGGCTGGAGGTTGGTTGGGTGACTTGTTTCTTGAACATGTCTCGCATGCTGCCACAAATCCAAAAATATCCTCCCTCATAGTTGCCCACCAGAAGCGTTGCTGGATCAGGTACAAGGTGCGGGCCCCTCCTGGGTGACAGACCAGTCTGGAGCAGTGTCCCCATTCAAGTACATGTGGACGAATTGATTTAGTAACAAATAGGAAGTTGGAAGAAATGTTACTTGGGCCTGGTTCTTGCTCCAGGGCCTGTCTGACCAGAACTTCAATGTCCTGTTGGGTGGCAGCCATGAGGCAGTGTGGTGGGGGGATGCTTTCAGTAGGGGAATAATTCTGGGGCGACGAGAATTGTCGAGAAAGAGCATCTGGCTTGGTGTTCTTAGAACCTGGGCAGTAAGTTGAACCTTGAGAAAAATAAGGACCAGCGGGCTTGACGGGCATTTAACCTTTTGGGTGATTTTAAGTATTTAATGTTTCTGTGGTCTGTCCAAACCAAAAAGGGATGCTGAGCCCCCTCCAACCAATGTCTCCACTCTTCTCGATCACCAATGCCATAGTTCCTTTCTGCAGGAGTGAGTCGACGAGAGAAAAAGGAACAGGGATGCAGCTTGTTGTCTTTGTGACTTCTCTGAGAAAGGACAGCTCCAGCCCCGGTCTCAGAAGCATCCACCTCAACAGTGAATTGGAGAGAGGGGTCTGGGATGGAAAAGATGGGTGCTGAAGTGAACCTCCATTTGAGGTTAGTAAAGGACTCTTCTGCTCTTGTATTCCACTGAAAGGGAAGTTTTGAGGAGGTGAGAGCTGTGAGGGGAGCAGCCACAGTGCTATAGTTCCTTATAAATCTGCGATAAAAATTGGCGAACCCTAGGAAACGTTGGAGTTCCCGTCTTGAGGTGGGCGTGGGCCAGTCAGTAACTCCCTTGACTTTGGAGAGCTCCATCTGGATCTTGGAGGGAGAAAACACAAACCCCAGAAAATAAGTCGATTTCTGATTAAACTCACACTTTTCCGCCTTGACAAAAAGTTTGTTTTCCAGTAGTCTCTGTAATACCTGGCGAACATTGGTAACATGTTCATCGAGGGAGCGAGAAAAGATTAAAATGTCATCCAGGTAGACATACACACATATTCAAAAAGTCCCTTAAGACATCATTTATCAGGGCTTGGAAAACTGCGGGTGCATTAGTTAGCCCAAAGAGTACCACCAGATACTCATAATGACCAGTAGGAGTGTTAAATGTAGTTTTCCACTCGTCCCCTTCCCTGATCCTGACGAGGTGATAGGCATTTCGGAGGTCCAGTTTAGTAAAGATGCGCACTCCCTGCAATAGGTCAAAAGCCGTGGTCATGAGGGAAAGGGGATACCGGTTTTTAATTGTGATTTCGTTAAATCCCTGATAATCAATACAGGGCCGTAAAGACTTGTCTTTTTTCTCCACGAAGAAGAATCCTGCACCTGCCGGTGAAAAAAAAGGTCGGATGATTCCAGCTGGTAGTGATTCAGAGATTTATTGATTCATGGCCTCTCTTTCGGGGGGAGAGAGGGAGTAGAGACGCCCCCTTGGGGGTGCTGTGCCCGGGAGAAGATCAATGGCACAATCATAGGGTCAATGTGGTGGCAGGGAGGTGGCACGAGACTTACTGAAAACCTCTCGGAGGTCGGTATACTCCGGGGGTACATTGGTGAGATCTGGGAACTCCCCTTTATCTGTAGCAGAGGAAGGCTGAATGAATGCAGAGAGGAGGCATGAGGACAGACAAGATGGGTTCCACCCTAGGATCGTGTTCCTAACCCAGTCTACATGAGGGTTGTGTTTCACTAGCCAGGGGCGTCCAAGAACAATTGGGGAATTGCCGGAAATTCTTAAACTGATGGGGAGAGTGCAGTGAGTGATGGGGTTGAGGCTGCTACCGTCCAGAGCTTGAACAGGAAGAGGGCACTCAAGAGGGGTGGATGAGATCTTGAGGGTGTCACGCTGTGTGGCACCTGTTGTTGACGGTCACCAGGACAGGAAGGTAGGAGCAAGTGATTGAGTTAGTGTCCTGTTTCTGGCCCCCTAGGACCCTCAGTTTCACTAGGGGGCCTTGCCTTTTAACGGACAGGTCTCCTGAAAGTGGCCAGCTTGACCGCAATAGAAGCAGGCTCTTTCCCTGCGTCGACGCAGGCGCTCTTCTTGGGAGATGCGGGTGCGATCTACTTGCATGGGTTCTGGAGCAGGTTCAGGAAGAGGGGGTGAGCTGCAGTTTCTGGGTGTGCGGCCCCTCCCCCATTGTCTAAGACGAAGACAGCTGTCGACGCGACCAGCAAGGTCCATTAATTCTTGAAAGCCAGAGGGTAGCTTAAGGGAAGCTAATTCATCCTTCACAGATTCCACCAGACCATTAACAAAGGCGTCACACAAAGCGCGCTCATCCTAACCACTGGAGGCCGCCAGGGTACCAAACTCAATAGCATAGTCGTAAGCAGAACGAGAACCTTGTCGCAGATTGAGGATTTGGGCAGCTGCCTCTCGTCCGGTATAGGAACGGTTGAACACCCTTCGCATTTCAGTGGTGAAAGAGTTGAAGTCCCTGCAGAATGGAGCCTGAGCGTCCCACAGGGCCGTGCCCCATTCCCGGGCCCTACCCAAGAGTAGGGTGATGATGTATGCCACATTGGAGAGCTCAGTGGGGAAGGACAACGATTGCAGCTCTAAAACCAAGGAGCATTGGGACAAGAAGGAACGGCAGGTACCAGGAACACCATCATAGGAGGGTAGGGCGGGTAGGCGGGGTTCATGAGTTTGTAATGGGAAAGGAGCTGCTGCTGGAACAGTGGCGGGGGCCGGGTGCTGAATTTGTGACGAAAGGGCAGCGAGGGAATCTGTAATGGTTTGGAGAGTTTGGTTGATGTTTTGGAGATCCTGCTGGTGTGAGCCCAACATGACACCCTGACTCTCCAAAGCTGTTCTTAGCCTGTTTAAGTCTGCTGGGTCCATCGTGGCCAAATTATTCTATCAGGCACGGCAGAAAGATGAAGAGAGCTAGAGGTGCATGACCCAAGTGCAGATTACAGCGCCAAAATTTTCTACCAGAATGTCTTTCCTATTTCGTAATTTATTACAGAATAATATATAATAATGTGCTGTTTATTAAGTGGTGTATAATCTAAACATGCATATGTTACCTGTCTATGTATGGAGAATGGATTTTAAGGTTAAAATTCCTATAAACTGCCATAGGCAATTAAATATTTATTACTTATTTATTAAGTGTAACTAATGACCTTCATTTGATACTAGATTATTGTCTATCAAATGGATATTGTTGTTTCATGGACAAGAATACCATGTTTTGCTGTAATAGCGAGGTTGCCTCATGACAACAGTTTGCAAGCTTTAGCAAATTTCACCCTCTCTCTGTTTGCATACAGTTAGCAATCCCTTGCCATAATTAGTGCAATCAAGCATTGTTAATTCTGTTTAGCAGAATCATATGGGACTTTTTTTCTCCCTAAGAGACCCTAGAGAAGTCAAGTGTGGAGAAACAGGAAAGGGCTTGTAAGGGAAAGCTAAATAAGACCAAAGTGAAGACTGAACAGTACAAGCTTGTTTACTTACCCAGTGAATAACAGGGCTTGGGAAGGTTAATAGGATTTTGTTCACATCAGTAGTGCTGATGGAACAGTGTGTGAGCTACTGCCCTAGCATCAAAAGGAGGCCACTTTTGTGCCATGTTCTAGCGCTTTAGAGTGGCTTGCTACTGACTAGTGTCTGACTGCATTTGTAGTTCTACTACTGACTAATGATAACTAGCAAAGTACAAAAAGTATTGCAGATTTGTTGTTCTGCCTAAAAGTGCAAAGCATCTCACTCACTCACTCATCACAGGTAGTGAAAGGCATGACAATTTATTATTATTTTTATTATTATTATTATTACTATTTTATTTTTTATTTTTTTAAGGATACCATCTACATTGTCTACATACTCATTAAGCCAATGGCTACATTCCTAGCTATTCAGGTAGCAGCAGGAGAATTACAAATATTAAATTTTGTTCATTTGGTTAATCATGATTGATCAAAGTTTTAAAATACTAATGTTATTGTATTATAAACGTTTAATGTTGGCATAAAGAAATGTATGTCAAACTGGTTAGAGGAAACATATTATGCAGGTTATATCTAAAACATTAACATTTAACATATGAATGTTTAACTCCTTTCAGTTGCCATTTGTCATTAATTAGATGTGCTGTTACACCGCGGCAGTTACAGTTACTTACTGATGTCCAGTGGTCTCCAGTGCAATAAAAGTAGCTTCTCCAAACTGCCGCACTTTCTTAATTCTTTTAGTGTCTTACATTTACAAACCCGATTCCAAAAAAGTTGGGACACTGTACAAATTGTACAAATTGAAAGGATGGCAAGATAGCGCCGATGAGGTCGGCTGCCGTCACGACTGCTCCGACTTATTTTTCTTTGTTTTTGTCTTTAAAGTTAATTTTCAGTAACTTTAAACCAGCAAATTCATCACTATTCAGTGCATTAAGTATGACAGAGACCCCCTTGTTGCTATTGGTATACAATGTACTCACAATTCATCGTTTTTAAGTCTGGATCCGAGCTGGCCGAGCGAGATCCTGAGGGAGAACAAAGGACGCGACCCAGAGCGGAGGCCCAGAGGGAAACGAGCAGGCGTCAGGAACCAGGCTGAGAGCTCGTGCACACCGCACACCTCTGCCTAGCAACCTGCTAGCCAACGTCCAGTCACTGGAGAACAAGCTTGATGACCTCTGGGCCAGGGTAAAGTTCCAGAGAGACATTCGGGACTGTAATCTCCTCTGCTTCACCGAGACATGGCTGAACCCAGCGGTGCCAGACCACGCCATCCAGCCGGCCGAGTTCTTCTCGGTTCACCGCATG
>JAOVVA010000054.1:10177989-10200571 GCA_028565275.1 Leiocassis micropogon | reverse complement strand
AAAAAAAAAAAAAAAAAAAAAAAAAAGAAATATATATATATATATATATATATATATATATATTTATTTTAATTGGTAATAAAACTGAGTCATAATATTATGTGTAGGGATTATGTTTCAAACACAGTGTGAACAAAGAATGTATGTATTTTATCTTAGTATGAAGCTATCACAAATGTTTACTGTTTCTATATAATTTGAAGTGTTGAGATATAAGTTATGAAACTAAGAACAGTGAGAACAAACATGCACCAAAATTGCATGTAGAGTTAGGATATGTAAGTATTGTATGTTAAACTATGCAATAATAGAAGTTTTTCAGCCATTTTCATTGACATGATGAATTGCTTAGTGGCTTGGATGTTACAGCATGATAGTGTTGAGCTATCCTTCTGTGGATTGCAAATGTAAGCATTCATTGTTAACCCATTTCTGCTGAGAAAGTGTTATCATTTCTGTCATGCAACAGGGCTGTTTAGACGATAGGACTTGTGGAAGGGTCCAGATAGGAGATTATGTGTTGGTGGCTGACTAAGAGGGTGGCAATAAGCTATATGATGATAAAGGGTTTCATTTTTTCCCTTTTACTGGCCTTAACATTCTAAGTTGAGCTGTTCCACAGTGATGACAAGTGCATCCTTGGAATCTTACAGAAACACTATTAAACTGGTGATTCTTGTGCATGTATTTTATCATTAACATTCAAAGCTAGCCTTGAGTTTTAATAGCATTCTGGATATTAATCTTTCATGCAGCATGCCTATTAAGCATTAAAACAGCACATCCTTTTAAAATTCTTCTTGCTGCCCTATGCCAGAAGGAGGGTGTGGGGTAAAAGAGGAAAAAAACATTGCCAGATGTTCAGCGCTTTCATTTAATTATCTAAACTTGATTGTTGCATTAAGAATCGGCAGCATAGTTGTTGATGAAGAAAGGCATCAGTGTATGAGAATTTACAGTCGCTCATTAGAAAACAAGAGAAAAAGAATTAGAAAGTAAAGCAAATGTTCTCTTATAAGTCCTCATAGCCGTACTTCTTGTATTAACTAGCTCATGTTCTAGGTGTACAATTTATGTGTGCACATGCTTACAAAGCTTGCTGCTTTGTATTTCTTTAATAATAGTATTTATTTGTGAATGCACTGTGCTTAGGTGTGATGGTGATTTGAAACAGACATACTGACTGAAGAAGCAACAAGGTTTATGTATTATTCTGGCACACAAATCATAAGTGCATGAACTAATATAAGAAAATATAGAGTAAGAGAGTGTGTGTGTGTGTGTGTGTGTGAGAGAGAGAGAGAGAGAGAGAGAGAGAGAGAGAAAGCATAGCTGTAGTGATAGTAAGTCGGGTCAGTAGAGCGGCTGTTCCATGGCTAGTGAGACTTTGTCTTTGTAATTGCTATAGTCCTGTCTGTGAGGCAGTGATCTATTTCTCCAGAGACTTACAAAAATCAGTCTGGAGTAGCAGCAGTATCTACTGGGAATACATTTCCCATAGTCCAGCACAGCCTCATTTGCTCGACCCTGTGTTGTGCCAGTTATTCCTTTTTTTCCCTTTCTCTCTTTGCTTTGCCCCGAAGGGCTGCCTCAGACATGGATCATTTAGGGAATCTGGGCTAGTCCTCTCCATGCCTGGTCCTGTGCTGATGGATTGTTGTAACCCTATATGGGGTAACACTGTCTCTGTCTCTACATTCATTTTATACACTGTCTTAGGAGGAAACTTTCTTTCTTCCTATCCTTTCCTCCTTGCCCATGACCTTGACGTCTAACAAACAGAAAGGATGGAAAATGGATTTGAAGCTCTGATGGGATTGAGTAGTGAGACAGACTGCGAAATGGAAAGGAAAGGACTAAAAAGAGTGGGATGCATGCTAGTATGACATGGTGGATGGGAAATGCATCCACTTTGTTACAAATCTTAAAACACCTTCACAAGTCTTTTAAATAATCTGCATGGTTATCTACTAAGAGCATTATATCTATTGCAATGCAAAGCAGCTGTCCCTTCTAATTATAGGAGCTAGAGCTGCTATTTTTTTTTCCAACCATAAAAATAATAGAATGTTTATAATGTAATACTATCATGATGTAAAATCACCATCATTGGTTCTCCTGCTCAGACTAAATTGTCATGACTTACAAACTCAACCACTTGGTGGAGCTCACCATCTTTCAAAGAGTGCAGTACAATTACAGCAATGTTTCTCTCTGTTTCTCTCTCTCTCTTCCTCTGTTTATTCTATTCAAATATTGACCGTATAACATTGGGGAGGCATTCATTAGGATACTCTGTATTCTGTAAGTAGCTTGACAATAATACAAGCTATCCCAAAGTTCGTCCATGCGGAAAATGAATACTTATTTAGCAAAATGTCATATTATATTAAATTATATTTTATTATATTATAAATGCCATAAATCTGTGTGTGTGTGTGTGTGTGTGTGTGTGGTGTGTGTGAATGCATTCAAAGTGTATTTTTATGCATAATGCTAAATGTGTTAACACAAGCTCATCATAAGTGGAAGTGACGAATCTGTATTTGCATATACATAGCAATGATGTACAGTTTTTTTTTAATAATTAATAAATTTTGCCATCTATACCAGAGTACTATTGTAATTTTTTTAAGTTATTTTGCATACTTGTCAGAGACTGTACCCAACTGCTAAACATTTCATAAAATCCAATGTCCATTTTTGAAACTCATATAATTCTAAACTCTAAATAAAATAAGTAATGATTGTTAAACATTTGTAGATAAAAACATTTGTAGAAAAAATTGACATACATTTAATGTTTATGCATTTGCTTTATACTGTTAATGCATTGTATTCTGTATGTAGTTATTTTTTTTCTATAATGTATGTTCTGTTCTTTATGTTCACATGTTTATTTATCTATCACGCTATCTATCTATCTATCTATCTATCTATCTATCTATCTATCTATCTATCTATCACAATTACACTATCTATCTATCACAATATCACACTATCTATCTATCTATCTATCTATCTATCTATCTATCTATCTATCTATCTATCTATCTATCTATCTATCTATCTATCACTCATCTTCTATACCGCTTTATCCTGTATACAGGGTCACGGGGACCTGGAGCCTATCCCAGGAGACATAGGGCACGAGGCAGGGTACACCCTGGACAGGGTGCCAATCCATCGCAGGGCACACACCCATACACATACTATGGGCAATTTGGGAACGCCAATTAGGGGAGGACTGTGGGAGGAAACCGGAGTAATATAATCTGTCTGTCTGTCTATATAATGTCTATATACATTTTAATACACAATACATATAGACAATCCTGAAGCCAGGCAGTGGACAGATGACAGTTCACTGTAATAAGCAGCTTAGTGGAATCATGCAAAACCATTTGTCTAATTGGTGAATTTGTATCAGGGTGATTCCTGAAGAACAGAATAAAAGCATGCACAATTCAACAGTACATGCGAGATATTTACCTAAATTTAAAGGAATTCAAAACAAGAATTTGCATTTTTCTCTATTCTTGGCTTACTTTGATGATCCAATGTTCTAAAATAAACTAGAACTAGTAAGAAGTCTCAGGGAAAGTGATCAGCACCCTCTCTGTGCACAAAGTTGAAGAAGTTAAACAGTGCAAATGCGCACTAATGTAAGACATTCTGTCTGAATTGACAAGGAAAATCTAAAAAGTTTATAAACAATAGAACTTGCACTGCTAATGTTACAGTACTAGTCTTATCCAAGCTAAACTCCTTACATTAGATTTTAATGCTACACAAAAGTGAACTTACTGCTATAAACAGGAACTGATGTACAAAGTATGATTCATGTAGATTCTAGAACCACTGCATATATTGCTTCATATACTAAACCCTTCTGGAACATCCTGAACATAAAAAAAAAGAATAACCATCTACTTACATTCTTGGTTGAATCCTTTTCTGCCTAACTTTATTCACAGATTTCAACTGGCTTACACTATGGTACATCCACGGAAACAGTGTAAGTGTTGAGATAAAGCGCCCGCCTTAACAATAACCTTTAGCAAGAGAAATGATGTACATGACTGCACTCTTTCAGTGCTCTCCTTTCATCTGTCTGAGAAAAAGGGATGCAGAGAGCGAGAGCGCGCGCGAGAGAGAGAGAGAGAGAGAGAGAGAATGAGCAAGGCTGGGAGGGAGAGTGAGAGAGGTTTTACCTTCAGTGTTCATGCTCCGTTGCTGATCTACGCGTTAGCAGTCACGCTGCTCTGTCTCTCTTTAGCAAAGCAAAGCACTGCCTTCTCTCTCACCTTTCCTGCGCTTACATGCCAAGCTCGAGAGCAGTCTGCATGTGGAGATGCGTGGATGGGAATCAGGGTGTGTGAGAGTGAAAAAGAGTGATGGAGAAAGAGAATGAGGGAGAGAGAGAGTAAGAGAGTGTGCATGCAGCTACCTCACTGACACACTCTCTTCTCTCTCAAATTTCTGTCTCTGTGCCTTGTTCTTTTCTCTTTTTTTTTTTTCATTTTTATCCAAATGCATTTTTATGTTGATGTTTATTCTGTTGTTTTTTCCTTCCTAATCTATCTGCATGTATACTATTTTCTGATCTCTCTCTCCCTCACTGTGTCCATTGCTGTCAGGGAGAGGAAGAGTGGAGGAGAAAGGACTCAGCTCATGATTGGCTGCCACTCAGAAGTCCTCACTAAAAGACAGCAAGAAGAAAGAAAAGATGAAGAAAGAGGAGGGGTTAGGAGAGCCTTTAGTCCCCTGGAGCTGCAGCTTTGACTTAGCTTGCCACAGAGCACAGTGGGAGTGAAAGGATACATAAAGGCTGTCACTGGAAGGTTAGGATGGACACGGCCAAAAAGAAAAAGGAAAAATTATATATATATATAAAGAGACAGAGAGAATGAGAGTTTATAAGAGAGAGAAGGAGAAAGAGACAAAGAAAAGCTCAAGCAATAGATGGCAGTAATGATCCATTGCAAAAAGACATTTCATGATGGATGGAGTTGCTGATGCTTAATGTCTAAAGCAATCCAGGCCTGAACTAATTCAGCGCCAAAGACAACAGGATGAAGGAGAAAAACACCATAAAATGTAAATCAGCTGCAAAAGAGAATGGCTAGAGCCTGCTGCTGACTTCTTCTTCTTTACGAGTTGAGTGTTTCTTGACGGACAACTTTCAGAAATTATCTTTAGGTCTAAAATTCACATTTAGACATTAAGTACTAGCAATTTAAGTTTTTGGTGTTTTTAATTTAAATTGAGATTAAGATTGATTAAAAGAACATAAATTAGCTTGTAAAAGATAACAAGCTAGGAAGAGGAAGAGATAGGAGCCTTTCATATGATGATTTGTGTAACAGTACCACAGGCCTGATAACCTATCTAGTAAAGATACTTTGAAGCACATGGGTTTCTATGAATATTTTATTAGCAGAGAAAAGGGATAAAAATGACTCAGTGGTGGCTGCTTGCCCTGAACCCTTTATCTATAGATTTACTATTTTCCTGATCTGAAATTTATCCAGCTAAATTAACATATTAACAGATATGAATGAACATATGAGTAAAAGATGATCGCTCAGTGCAACTCAAAGTGTAATTAACTTTGCCTGGGGCTTTCTGCTGTGGCAAATCTTTATCCATTGTATCTTACCCTGCTTCAGGTGTATGTTTGTTTGTGTGTGTGTGTGTGTGTGTGTGTGTGTGTGTGCGTGTGCATGCATTTCTTTCTTATTTTTACGCCTTCACGATGACAATTACACATCACACAAGCATATACACAGCATATAGATTGCTAATGATTACACCAGTTACGACAGGTTTGTACAGCTAATACAGGTTCAGTTGGTGTTCAGTTCTTAGTTAATTTGATTAGTTTTTCTGTGTCAGACGCAAGAAGATTTGTTTCTGCCGAGTTAATATTCAGTCATTAAATTTTATTTAACAGTTTATAGGTAAAAATAGCTTACTAAAACAGTGTGGATATAGGATACTAATTTTTTTCAACACAATAGACTGTGCTCTTCTGAGATCTGTAATGACATCTCCTCTACTATCATGCTAAAAAAGTGATTTTGTATTTTGTTTAATTTTTATATTACTAGTATGTATGTCACCTTACCACATACAACAATAAAATCTAGATTGGAATATTTAATAATAAATGACTGAATTTTAACATGCTTGAAACTGCAATCAGTCTTAATAGAGTTAAATATCATTAGGCTTCAACTAGCTTGAGCCAAGAAAATCAAAATCAAATATCATTATTCATTGTATGTAATATGTGTATACAATTTCAGCCATTCATCCTTTAGGAAACATAAAGCAAAGCAAAACATATTCATTTACATTCAGTAAGCAATCACTTCTGATAAGGGTTAGAATATTGAATCCTGAGCCAGTAACAGTAACAATGAACTCAAGGTGGGAGAATTCACCACAGGTGGGATATCAGTCTATCACCATGCACGTACACACACTACCCCACACACACAAGTTAACGCCCATGTGTAAATTGGCATAGCCAGTCTGATTATATGCATGCAGTCTTGGAAGTGGGAGGAAAACAGAAATCCCAGAGAAAACCCAAACAAATATGGGGAAAACAAGCAAAACTGAAGCTCTTCCTCAATTGGTTTATGTGAACAGCAAGAACACTTACTTTCATACTTTTTACGTTCTTCTTAAGTACTCAACTTTAAGCCATTTCTGATAGGGAAACACTATTGTTGTGTTTTACATACAGTATATCCGTTAAAGGTTCTTCCAGGAGCACCACCAAAGAAAGGTTATGAGTGCAGAGCTGATTTCAGGAATTATGTTTTGATAGGGGATGCAAATCATAAATTTTTCACACAGAACAAAGACATACATAGAAGAAGCCTGTTTTGGTCAAACTCAATACAAACACTATAACACGTCCCATATTGTTGGCACCCATGAAAGAAGCCAGGCACCTATTTCTTATGGTACCTTCTTTTTACTCAATGGAATAATACACATAAAGCTACATGGCACCTGCATAAGATTGCCATAATGCTGTGGCTCATAATAGTGATTATATTACAGTTTTATCAGCAATGTTAATCAAAATATTTAACAAATGTTCTCATAAAACATATGGCCAACATTGTATCTTGTTTTTTAGAAATAGCATGTTTCACATGAATTTTAAGAGGATGAGACATACCAAAATAACATGCTCTGCATATTCCAAGTAGTGCAGTTGAATAGCATAAAAAGCAAAAATTTTGTATCAAATAGTAGATATTTTTCTCTTTGATAAAACAATTCTTGGTTAATCTTTTACTCTTAAGCATTTTATTCACACAAGGGCAGGGGAATTTCATTCTTTGCTTGCAAATTATTGATTTAGAAAGCCAGCTCCTTTAATATTTTGTAACTGTTAGTAATTTAAATTCATCATAATGATATGATATTTGCAGGGGGTGGAGGGTGGGATGGGGTTATACTGGCCAGTTTTGGCCCCCACATTTCCCCATAAATTATACCTATAATGACAGGTTTGGATAATGATAATAATTAGACAGTAATAACAATGCTGTGCATATTTTCTTAGACCTTTTAGCAAAGTCTGCTTTATGTTATGCATAGAGTACTGTATGAAGTATCTACTGTCATGACAGAATTGTGTATATACTGTACCCTTACATTAATATCAGGTTTATTTTACAAGGCATATATATTTTTTTTACCTAGATTATTAGGTCCTGCCTCTGTAATACTGTGCTGTTAGTTTTTCCTCAATCATAATACAGCTCAGATAAGAGAGGATAACAACAGCATCTTAGACATATAACATTACAATGCAAACCATTATGCCAAGTATTGTGTAGGTTCCCTTTGTGCTACCTGGGCAGTCCTGGCCCCTTAGGGCACGAGTCTACTATACCTCTGGGGTGTGCTGTGGTGTCTGGCACCAGGACATCGGCAGAGGATCTTTTTTTTGCTGAGGGTTGTGAAGTACAGCATCTGTGGATCAAACTATACAAAGCTGTACAATCACTTGAAGTAATAATTTCCTCAAGCAAAAGTCCAAAAATAACAAACAACAACATATAATCTTTTCATTGTGCCATCATTTAACAAAAATGAAGCCTAAAAGAAAAAAAGGAGGCAATACTAAGTACACCCATGATTCAATAACATGTAGATCTACTATTTGCAGCAATAACTTAAAGTAATAATTTCCTGTATGACTTCATCATTCTCTCCCATTCTTCTTTACCACATTGCTTCTGTTAATTTAGATTTTTAGGCATTCCCTTATGCACAGCTGTGTTAAGGTCCCGGCATGGCATTTGAATTGAGTTGGGATCTGGAATTTGACTTTATTTATCTGATGTAGATTTACTTGTTTGCTTCTGATCATTGTCCTATTGCATGAGCCAATTTCAACCAAGCTTTAGCTGTCAGACAGATAGCCTCACATTTGCCTCTAGTCAAGTTAAGTTAATGTCAAGTAGGCTTTTATTGTCACAGTGGAACAAAACAATGTCTGCCAAGACCAAGGTGCTACATACAACATAAAATAACACCATAAATTACTGGATAAGATACCTAATTAGCTAAGTAGCTAGGACAACAAATTAACAATATAAATGAACAAAATTACCTAAGAGCTATACAAAAAGACAAAATAACAACATAAAGTGGACTCATGCAAATGTGCAAACTGTAACAAACACGCCACACTGCAATACACTGTGACAATGTAGCACTGACTAGTACTCAGACCTGAATTAAGTTAGTGCAAACAAAATTGTCCATGAGATGGCAAATGCAGTAAACATTTCATGTTAAATACTCTGGTATACAGAGGAGTTCATGGTGAACTCAATGACTGCAAGACCCAAGCCCTTTGGCTGCAAAATTTGTGCAACATCATCACCACTCTACTGCTGTGCTTGAAAGGGAGTGAAGTGTTTTTGCTGAAATATTACAGTGGAACCTCGGATTCTGAGTTATGTGGTTTGCGAGCATTTTGCAAGACAAGCAAAGGTTTTTAATAAATTTTTGACTTGATAAACGAACAGGTCTTGGTTTACATACTAAGTAGTGAATATCATGTAGCATGCATGCGCTTCTTGTTTTGACGGCGAGTGTCACGTGATCACAACTGAGCCAATGTTTTTTGTCTGTTGCGCTGCGGAATTGTGGGTAATTGTCCCCCCTGCTCGGTCTTAGTGCGCATCTCTCAATGGTATAATCAACATCCGTGCGCGCGTGTACCATGTGTGTGCGGCTAAAACATATTTTATTTTGTGTTTGTATGCATGTGTGTACACCACACGTGTATTGTTTATTATACAGCCTTCTCTCTCACACACACACACACACACACACACACACTGTCTGCTCTACACAGAAACACTGCTATGTCGCGATTCTTTTCAAAGGTGAAGTGCAGGTTAATTTTTTAGTTTTTTTTACTTTACAGCAGTGATTCCGTTAACTTGCACTCACGCGAGAGTTATTAGCGATGTTCCTTGCTAAGATGTCTGATAAAACAGTCTTTCTGTTAATGTGTGTGTGTGTGTAAAACTTAAATAAGAGAGGAGGAAGGTTTACTGTGTAAGATGAAAAGAGGGAGATTCCTCCTCTTCTCTTACTTTAGTATCACACACATGCACAAACACACACACACACAATGCCTGAGTGCATAAATGGAAACACTCATCTGTCGGGATTTATTTTTACTTTGTGCAGGTTAATTTGTTTTATTTGTACTTTATATTTTGTATGAATTATTTTTTATGTTTTTATTGTTTTGGGCTGTGGTAATTTATGAGTGTTTTGAAATACGAGCCCGCTTCCGGAACGAATTATGTTCGTAATTCAAGGTAACACTGTATTTGGATTTCGCCAAACATGGCGCTGGGCAATAAGGGCAAACAACTCCACTTTGGTCTCATCTGTCCATAGATTTTTTTTTTCCAGAAGCTGTGTGCTTGGTTCAGAAGCAGCCATCCTCAATCATGCTTTCTTGTTTTTATTTCTTCTGGTAACCCTTGCAAACAAACAAAACTTATTCAGTCTTCTTCTAATTGTGTTGTCATGACCTTTAACATGTTCAGTAAAGCCTGTAGTGTCTCTTGGGAAGATGGGCAACTGTCCTGAATGCTTTCCACTTGTAAATAATCTTTCTCATTGTAAAACACTGCACTCCAAATTGTTTGGAAATGGTTTTATAACCTTTTATCGATTTTGGAATAACAACAATTGCTTCTCTAAGACCATTGCTTATGTCTTTCCCTATCGGCATTGTGTTAACACACACCTGAATGCTCCAAACCAAAAAAGTTCCAAAAGCTCTGCTTTTATAGGTCTGCAGAACAGCTGATGATCAATTAATCAAGGTCTGATGCTTAGCAGGACCTGGCTACAACTTACTTCTATAAGTTTCTAGTGTAAAAATTTTGAGGATAAGATAAGATAAGATAAGATAATCCATATTCCTTTATTCGTCCCACAGTGAGGAAATTTCTTTGTTATAGATACACTATGATCAGATGTTTTTTTTATTTTTATATTTTTACACAAAATCAGGATTAAATTAGGGCATTACTAACTTTTACACATGACATATATTGGCATATTTGTAATGTCATCCGTTTGGCACCCAATTGGTAAGCCAGGGGCAGATTCTGGACCCTGGAGTGTGTTGCAGTTGGACTCATGATCTACACCCTCTAATTAAATATATAATTCAAATATAGTTTAAACATATTTGCCCTGTACATTCTCTGTATTTCTATTGGCACCATAATTTACATGTATAATAATTTACATGATATAAAAAAAACATAATTTAATTAATAATAATTTAATAAGTAGAGTGCATTTTGTATCTCTCACTAGATTGATTTCTTTGTGTCCGTGTCAATGTGTGCATGTACAGTATGTATGCATGCATGCAAATGTGTCTGTGTGCTCATGTAAGTGTGTGAATATTAAGATTAAGATTAGGGCATTAGCATCATGTTAAATAATACCAAAGGAGGGCAATGTTGAGCTGGGGTTTCTGCTCCACCAGCTTTTTCTGAAAATGCAAAATAGTCTTAATTACCAAACAAATATATTAAAACATGATCTACTACATGGCAAATAAAGCTCACATGTGTTCACAAAGGAGATTTATGTATATCATAGAAGATCATAGGGAAAGCAGGAAAGCATTCATCACACATACCACTTAATGTCATTACACACACACACACACACACACACACATTAATTTTTATATTGATATGCTTATATATTGATACAATCTACAGTAAAATGCCCATGTGTGTTACAATATAAAGATTTTCTAAGTAAAATAAAAAATCATTACGAATGTGCATTTTATTTTACACTGTATGTAATCTCTCTCTGTCTCTCTCTCCCTCTCTCTCTCTCTTTATGCCATGACAAGCCTGCACAGCCTTATATAACCACCAAATCTCTGGTCTCAGTACTGTCATTTATTTTCTTTCTGTGCACATTGTCATGCACAAACCAAATAATTAAACCTCTCTGTAATGACGCGGGTCTCACAAGGGGCAGAACAGCGAGGTGACACTCTTCACTGTTCAGAACGGGCAGATCCGCAGGCGGTTATACCAGGTAACAGGCAGATCTGTGGTCACCTCCACACACAGTTGCTAGGCGGCACCGTTGTGGGCAGAATCAGCAAAACACGCTACACCTGTAAGCGCGTCTAATTAGGGCCCTAGAAACCAGCATGTGGTGTGCAAACAGCGCTCCAGTCACTCCAGTGCCACGACAATGACAAAGGCAATGGCAAAGACCCAGTCAAGCCAGAGTCTACACAAGAAGTCAGCGTCTTAGAGAGAGAGGGAAAGAGAGAACAGCATGCAGTGTGCGCTCTTGGCTCAGTTAAAGAAGTTATAAAGACACAAAATAAGACATAAGCCCTTTGAAGGGATAACTAGTCCAGAGTGAACTAGAAAAAGCCTTATTTATAGTTTCAAGGAGACGAAGGAGCTTTATTTGTTAGTTGTTTGTTGTCAGTTTACTTTAGTTTCTTTTTAAGATCTTACTTAATAAACCGCTACGCTATCTCTGAATAGGAAGGTATAGCACTCCTATTTTCCTGACCCTCTCAGAAGCCCTACATCAGGGCTCTTAATAAATATTTTTTCCACCTCGTGGTGTGCCTGACAAACCCACACCACATAACAGACCACATCTAAAGAGCCTGCAGTCTTGGAGAGGGCTCAATAAATAGTTGAAAGGCAAGCAAGAGTGCTCCATAAGCATGTAGAAGCTCTAACCAATTTCATTTTTCATTTAACTCGTGGTTGCCCCTTCTGGTGACTGAAACTTGACTGCCCACTCCTCAGTCATATGCGGGTGCGCAAGAGAGATGCAATGCTTTTATCCTGCAGTTCTCATTGATATTCAAGCTGCAACCATCCCAATTCCTAATTGAGAGAGCAAAGGTTGCATTTATGGTGTCTCTGCTCACAGGCAGAGCACTAGAGTGGGTGTGACTGCACCTTGTCTCTTGTCCCTGTGTCAATGTCAAGGGCTACATTCCATCATCTGCATGCAGTGAGCAGGTTTGTGTTGCCTCTCCTTTCCATTCGTCAGGGTGGCTGGTGGGGTGGTGGTGTGGGTAGCCCCCAGTGACTACACAGGTTTTGTACCTGGGCCATAAGCTCAAGGTGGAACCTTGTGGCTGCATATATACAGAGGCTTTCCGAGGTGGTTAAAAGATGAGGTAGCCATTCGTGACCCTCCAGATGATCTTGATGATAGAACCTGAGGAAGACATGGAAGACCCCAAGCAATTAGGCATTGCCAGGCTTGACCCTCAGTGCAGAGCAGGGCCCTTATGGCTGCATATATACAGAGGCTTTCCGAGGTGGTTAAAAGATGAGTTAGCCATTCGTGACTCTCCAGATGATCTTGATGATAAAACCTGAGGAAGATATGGAAGAGCCCAAGCAGTTAGGCATTGCCAGGCTTGTCCCTCAGCACATATGGCTGCATATATACAGGGGCTTTCCGAGGCGGTGCATATGTACAGGGGCTTTCCGAGGTGGTTAAAAGATGAGTTAGCCATTCGTGACCAAAAATTAACACCCTGTCATGCAGGGTTTTTGCTACTGCCACACACTCAGCGGCAGGAATCCAAAGAGCCCATTTGTAGGCACTTGTTGACTTGGATGCCACAGGGAAATTTGCTAACAGGAGGTAAACCCAGGCATTAAGCATACCAGTTACCCCACTTCCTTACACCATCCAATTGGTCTCCCTGGCTGGCCAGCTAATTAAGTCGGGCCCATGACTCAGTGGACGGCCCCAGTCATGCTACAGCTCAGATTCCACTCAGAGTGAATCTCATTTCAGAAAGTAGTGCTGCAACATCACAACCCCTACATTAACTGGCCAACCCGATCTGTCTCCAGCTGGGGGTCTCATTGCACCTAAAGCTGCCTAAAGGATGACCAACCCCCCAAGCACCTCCCGCCCCAGTAACCCTTAAAGCTGTCCCTCAGGACTACAGGGTTGGTAAGTAAGTGTCCTCCAAGGGAGAGGCTCAGGGGAGCCCTCTATGAAGACCTTATAGTTGTTCCGCAGACCCACATGTGTCAGAGCCTGTGACCTTAAAAAAAAAGATTATTAATAGGAAATGGCACCACTAGAATTAGCATCGCTAGCACCTTTAGCTGCAGCCTCGAACCGAGCATAGAAGGTGCTCAGCTCGTCTGCCAGAGACACATCTGTGTTCATCATACCAGATGTTGGTGCTTTATAGTCAGTTATTGTCCTTAATCCCTGCCACAGGCTCCTAGAGTCACTCTGTTTAATTGGGACTTTAGTTTCCTCCCGTAGCGCTGCTTTGCCTCTTTTCCATGGGTCCATGTCAACTGACGCGTATAGGAAGCGAGATCTCAGAGTGTTGCGGATGGTTTTATCCATCCACGCCTTTTAATTGGGAAACGTTCTGATGCTTATTTATTGTATGGTATCAATTGCTAGTTTCCCAACAAATCCCACAAATGCTTCCGTAAACACGTTGATGTCATTAAAGCTTGTGTCCCAGTCTGTGTCATCAAGTGTGTCCTGTAGAGCGGCCAACGATCAGTCCGTCCAGTGCTCAACCCCTCTCTGAACCGGAACTTCCTATTTGAGCCTTTATTAGTATTTTGGCATGAGGAACATGGCGGTGTGGACAGATTTCCCAAACGGGGGGCGAGATTGTGCCTTGTAGCCAACCTTGACTGTTGTATAACAATGATACAGTGTCCTTTCACCCCTGGTGGAGCAGGTGATATGCTGATAAATGTTTGGCACCTTGTTTGGTGCTGTGAGTGCCTCATGCAAGGCAGTGACCATGTCTGCTTGTGGTGGAATATAAACGGCGCTGATTATGACCTATGTAAGGTAAAAGGGACAACATTGGATGGTCAGTAGCTCCAGGTTGGGTGTGCAGGAGCGTGTGAGAGAAACAACGCTCATGCTGTTGCACCAGCTGTTGTTCACCACTAAACAACTGCCGCCCCCCCTTGACTTCCCTGAGTCCTGTGTTCTGTCCATGCGGTGAACCGAGAAGAACTCGGCCGGCTGTTCCTGATGCCAGCTCGTTTCCCCCTGGGCCACTTGGGTCGCATCCTTTGTTCTCCCTCAGGATCTCACTCAGCCAACTCAGATCCAAGATTAAAAACATCGAATTGTGAGTACATTGTATACCAGTAGAAGTAAGAGTATCTCTATAGTACCTAATGCACTCAATTGGGATGAGTTTGCCAGTTTCAGATTACTGAAAACGAACTAACTAAACAAAACCATAGAAAAAGGAGCAGTTGTGAAGGAAGCTGACCACATTGGCGCCATTAACTGAGTAATAGGGGTTGCATACAAATGCATGTGTCAGTAAAAAAAATAAAAATGAAACCATTCATAAAAAAAAAATTCCTTCCACTTCACAGTTATGTGCCACTTCGTGTTGTTCTGTCCCATAATACAAAATACATTTACATTTGTGGTTGTAACATGATAAAATGTGGTAAAGTTTAAGGGGTATGAATACTTTTTAAATCACTGTATACTGTATATAAGTACATTACATTTACATTTAGGCATTTGGCACACGCTCTTATCCAGAGCGACTTACAAAAAGTGCTTTACATCATTGGATACATACTTACACTGGGTTAACTAGGTTGATAACTAAGTGACTAGGTTGATAACTAAGTGATATAGTAGTGTGTGTGTATACACCGCTTATTTTATTTTAGGTTGAAGGGGACCAGGAGATGATTCCAAGAAGCTCCAGGCACAAGGCAGGATACACCCAGTCCAAACTATCACGGGGCATTCACACAACCAATCCTACACTACAAGCAATTTGCTAATACCAAACAGTCTACAACATATATATCTTTAGACTATGGGAAGAAAAATGCAACCACAGGGGAGCACAATCCAGTGTCTTTTTGTGCCAGTCCCAAGTGTGGATAAATGCAGAGGGTTGTGGCAGGAAGGGCATCCAATGTAAAACATTTGCCAAATCAATCATGCGAATCATTAACAGGACTTCCATACTGGATCGGTTACAGGCCGGGTTAACAACAACCGCCACCAGTGCTGTTGACCTACAAGGTGGAAATTGGGCTACTGTTGGTCAAATAAGGAGATGGGGAAGGCATGTTCATAGGCACATGAAGAGAAGAGGAAAGGCAAAAAGAGAAGAGGAAAGGCAAGAATTTAGGAGTGACAGTAGAGACTTTGAATGTTGGAACTATAACAGGGAAGGAGAGAGTTATTTGACATGATGCAGAAAAGGAAGGTGGATATACTATGTGTCCAGGAGACCAGGTGGAAAGGTAGCCAGGTTAGAAGCTTAGGAGCAGTGGTGATTGTTGCAGATTTTAATGGACATGCTGGAGAAGGGAACGTGATGAGAATGTGATGGGCAGGTTTGGTCTATAGGACATAAACGCAGAAGGACAGATGGTGGTGGACTTTGCAAAGAGAATGGAAATGGCAGTAATGAATACTTTCTTCCAGAAGAGGCTGGAACATAGAGTGACATATAAGAGCAGAGGCAGAAGCACACAGGTGGACTCCGTCTTGTGTCTGGGTTGTCCTCTGAAAGAGATCAGATTATGCAAAGTACTGGTAGGAGAGAGTGTAGCCAGACAACACAGAATGGTGGTGTGTAAAATGACCCTGGTGGTGAGGAAAATGAAGAAGACAAAGGCAGGGCAGAGGACAAAGTGGTGGAAGTTGAAAAAGGAAGAATGTTGTGTAGTTTTTAAGGGAGGAGTTGAGACAGGCTCTGGGTAGTCAGGAGGTGCTTTCAGTTGATTGGACATCTACAGCTAAGGTGATCAGGGAGACAGGTTTAAGGGTACTTAGTGTATCATAAGGAAAGGGAAAAGTGGACAAGGAGACTTGGTGGTGGAACCTCATATGCTTTTTTTTTTTTTTTTTTTTTAAAAAGCATATGAGGATGCTAGGTTGGACAGTAAGGAGGGAGAGGTGGATCTGTACAGGTTGGCAAAACAAAGAGATAAAGAGATGAAAAGAATGTGCAGCAGGTTAGAGTGATTAAAGATAGGGATTGAAATGTACTGATAGGTGCCAGGAATGGAATGAGTACTTTGAAGAATGGAATAATGAGGAAATTGAAGGAGAATGAAGGGTAGAAGAGGTGACTGTTGCAGAGCAGGAAGTATAAAAAAAAAAAGAGTGAGGTGAGGATAGTGTGGAAGAGGATGAAAAGTGGAAAGGCAGTTGGTCCTGATGACATACCTGTGGAGGTATGGAAGTGCTTAGGAGAGGTGGCAGTAGACTTTCTGACTAGTCTGTTTAACAAGATCTTAGAGAGTGGGAACATACCAGAGGAATAGAGGAGAAGTGTATTGGTGCCAATCTTTGAGAACAAGGGAGATGTGCAGTGCTGTGGCAACTACAGAGGAATAAAGCTGATGAGCCATACAAGGAAGCTTAGGGAAAGAGTAATGGAAGCGAGGTTAAGGGCAAAGGTGAGAATTTGTGAGTAGCAATATGATTTCATGCCTAGAAAGCGTACAACATATGCAGTATTTGCTTTGAGGATGCTGATGGAGAAGTACAGAGAAGGTAATAGGGAATTGCATTGTGTGTTTGTAAATTTAGAGAAAGCGTATGACAGGGTGCCGAGAGAGGAGCTGTGTTGTATGAGGAATGTATGAGGAAGTCTGGAGTGGCAGAGAAGTATGTTAGAGTGGTGCAGGACATGAGTGCTGTAAGACAGTGTTGAGATGTGCTGTAGATGTGACAGAAGAGTTCAAGGTGGAGGTGGGTCTGCATCAACGATCGGCTCTGACCTCCTTCTTGTTTGCTTATGGTGATGGACAGGATGACAGATGAGATTAGACAGGTGTCTCCATGGACTATGATGTTTGCAGATGACATTGTGCTTTGTAGTGAGAGCAGGGAAGAGGTGGAAGTATGTTCTGGAAAGCAGAGGAATGAAGGTTAGCTGTAGCAAGACAAAATACATGTGTGTGAATGAGAAGGACCCAAGTGGAACAGTGAGACTACAGGGAGCAGAGGTAAAGAAGTTCCAGAACTTTAAATACTTAGGGTCAATGGTCCAGAGCAAGGGAGAGGGTGGAAAGGAGGTGAAGAGGCATGTACAGGTAGACAAGACAGTGGTAAGACCAGCAATGCTCTACAGCTTAGAGACAGTGGCATTGAAGAAAAGGAGGCAGAGTTGGGGTAGCATAGATGAAGATGTTGAGGTTCTCTTTGAGAGTGACAACGATGGATAGGTTCAAGAATAGGTCCATCAGAGGGACAACCCATGTTAGATGTTTTGGAGATAAAGTCAAAGAGGCCAAAGATTGTGGTCAAAGATTGTGGTGGTTTGAACATCTTCAGAGGAGAGATTGTGACTAGATCAATAGAAGGATGCTGAGGTTGGAACTGCCAGGCAGGAGGTCTAGGGGAAGACCAAAGAAAAGATTTATGGATGCAGTGAGAGAGGACATGAATTTAGTTGGTGTGTGAGAAGAGAATGCAGAGGATAGGTTTAGATGGAGGCAGATGATTTGCTGTGGCGACCCCTAAAAGCGAACAGCCGAAAGACAAAGAAGAAGACTATGGGAAGAAATCCAGAAAGATTTTAAACCACCATCCCTGGAAGTTGCTTACCATTAATGGTAACCCATCATGTATCTACATTAATAAATGATGGCTGGTGGTTTTAAAAGGAATGGAGAAAGATAAAGTAGGTTACTTATATAAATGACTTTCTATATCATATTGATGAAAATTACCTTCCCTTTATCATGTGGCAACACAATATACACATAAAACATGTCACTGAGCTTATTTAATGTTCAATGTTTAGCCTGAATTTAGTATCTTGCAAAATGAATGTTTGAGCTTGCAAATTATATATTTTTATTTTTTGTCTGCAAAAGAAAAAAACCTGCTAAGCCTAACTCTGTGTGTTATGTCACAATATGTTTACGTGGGTAAACCCTGAATTTAAAACATATATTATTATTAATCATTAAGAAACTATATGCTGTAAAAACAAATACTGTATCCTAACACTGCAATACATTATATTGTACAGTATATGCTTTAAAGTAGACTATTATATAATAACTGAATTCATTACTATAAAGTACTAGTGACCTGTGTTTCTGAAAGATTTAAACATACTGTATTCAATTGGTTCACTAATAAAAAAATATTTGTTTTTTTTTGTGTTTATTTCTTTAAAAGTAAATGAGAGAAATGCAAATTTGCAATGAAGGTCCCAATATAAAGAAACTTTACTTTGTGTCAGCTTATAACTTCACTTTATGTCCATGATAAGAAACTAAACCAGATGTACTGTAGTAGTCTACTAATATATGGATATACTAGAACATGGACAATAACATCAGTTTACATTACCTTTATTAACTATCAATAACTTGTTCTGGTTCTTTTAGACTTGCATAATGTTTTTATTACCATTTTACAATTGTTGCTGACATGACATGATCTCTGAACGGGCTTTTAGTAGCACAGTCTGCTCCACTGATTGGTTTATTTGCCATTAGTTGTAAACTCCAGAATATCTGTATAGATTCTAGACCATATTCCCTTACAAACATTCATCCCTATGTAAAAGTCAGGGCTGATGAGCCACCAGAGTTTGAAGGGATGTCAGTTGAGGTTTGGGGAATTTGACCAAGCACTGACCTCTATCAACATTCACAATTTTAAAGTGAGGTTGAGAATGTTGTTAGTAATTTAACATTGAAGCACAAGTAATTGTGACCCATCACATCAATTTAGCTATTAAGTCGCATTTTGAGTGAACGTACTTATACCATTTTTAAATTCTTGGATCATTTAGCCCTATTTTAACCAAGTTTATTACTATATAATGTGTGGTTGCTAAGAAATGGACAGAGTGAGTTTGTTTACAAGGAGGGCTTTAAAACACCCAGTCAAAAAGGATTGTGATAAAGTAAGAAAAAGAGAGCCCTCTGCCTAATTTTGACACCAGGATTTCCCTTCTACTCCTAAAAACTTTGCCAGCAGTGCAATTTTAAAGCAAAACAATAATATGTGACAACTGCAGTAACCTCCTCGGATAGTGTTCATTAAATTGTTGTACAACAATATCACAATATTTTATGATTAAAAGTTTCTTAATCCTGCGGAAGGATTGGGAAGATAAGGTATGTATCAACCAATGTTTGAGAAAATTTAAGATTTGGTACATTTCACCTACTGGCCTATTGGCTATAGCACAAAACTAACCTGTGCAAATTTATATTTAATACTTTAAGACTTGATATGACATGCCATATGCATACATGCATACATTAATTAAAGGAAATTTGTAACAAGGTGGACAAACTATATTCACCCTTGCTGTAATATGAATTGTAGTACCTCAAACATATTTTGACAGTGCCTTTATTAGTGTATTGTATATCATTTAAATTTTAGGTTAATTTACAGTATCCAGCAATAGCAATACTCAGCAGTCTTTGCTCAATATATGCTGTTTATTTTAAAATCTAAAACTCTTTCTCTAAAAAAAAACAACGGTAATTCTGACAAATGTGCAAATGTTCAGTGTGGTTGCTTTTTGTGTGCAAGTTTACTCAGTTGAGTCCTATGTGGAGTTATGGTTGAGAGTCCATATAGCCTGCTGGAAGAAGCTTCTCCTCAGTCTCTCTGTGTTGGCCTTTAGTGAGAGGAAGCGCTTTCCAGACCGCAACAGAGAGAACAGTCCATTGCTGGGGTGGCTGAGGTCCTTCATTATCTTCCTGGCCTTGGTCCAGCACTAGTTGTTGTAGATTGAGTGCAGGTCAGGGAGCTTGGTACAGATGAGGCACTCAGCTGATCGCACCACTCTCTGTAGAGCTTGTCTGTCCTACATGGTGCTGAGTAAAAGTTACTAAGCAGGTCAGTCTAAAGTCTCTCAAGCTGATGAGGTGGTAGAGATGCTGCCAGGCCTTTTTCACCACTGTGTTGATGTGAGAGGACCATGACAGGTCCTGCGTGATGTGAACACAGAGGTATCGGAAGCTGTCTATTCTCTCCACTGGGCTCCCGTGTATCATGGGGGTCTGGTAGTTCCTCTCCTGCTTTGTACTAAAGTCCACTATCGTATCCTTTGTCTTGCTGATGTTCAGGAAGAGATTGTTTCTCTGGCACCAGTTCTCCTGATTTCTAATCTCCTCCAGGTAGTCCGTCTCACTGTTGTCTGAGATCAGGCCCACCACGATAGTGTCGTCAGCAAACTTGATGATAGTGGTGGAGTTGGTAGTGGCTACTCAGTCGTAGGTGTACAATAAAGTTGTAAACAGCAGGGGGCTCAGAACACAACCCTGGGGGGCTTCAGTGCTGACGGTGAGGGAGGCTGAGACATGTCTGCCCATTCTTACTGCCTGTGGTTTTCCAGTTCAGGAAATTTTAGATCCACTGACACAGAGATGGGCTTTAGAGTCCCAGGTGCTTCAGCTGGGTTGTGAGTGTGAAGGATATTATAGTGTTAAATGCTGAGCTGTAGTCGACAAAGAGCATTTTAACATAATTCCCCTTTCTAGTGTCCAGGTGAGTGAGTGATGTATGAAGGAAGTAAGAAATGGCATCATCAGTCGAGCGGTTTGGACGGTATGCAAACTGTAGTGGGTCTGGTGTGTTGGGTAGTGAGGAGATGATGAAGTCTCTGACCAGCCATTCAAAGCACTTCATCACTACTGAAGTCAGGGCTACAGGACAGTAGTTGTTGAGGGAAGCAGGATGGGTATTTTTTGGGACAGGAACAATGTTGAACTCATTTTAAACATTTTAAAAAGCATTTTAAAACACTTCATTGAAGGATGTGCCCAAACTTTTGACTTGTGCTGTACAAGGATGGTACTGTAGTCCTGGAGTAAAGGGGGTCCAACAGGGCAGATTGGCAGTGCTGGGATTTAAACCCCTGATCTTCTGATGAGTAACTGAGTGCCATTATCTAATGAGCCATTTCAATGTGCTAATCAAATTTCCACACTCATAATGCATTCACAACCCTGTTATAAAGCAATGTGTAGACAATCTGCTAGAATGCTGACTGGAGTACACCAGTAACCTGGAGCTGACTGAACACCCACTAAAGCTGCTATCCAAAATCTAGACAAAAGCTGGGGAAATGGGGATGCTATTATAACAGCACAGTGGGGATTAATTTTGAAATGGTATGCTAAATAAATACATACAGTAGTGATAGTACACAAACTATTGTATTTACTGTTTCTTATAGTATCCCTTTTACCTTAGTTGTATTTTTTCATAGGGCTATATGACATATACATACAATTGTCAATATAGATGATTTTGTGGCTTCCACAGTGTGGAATAGGGTTAATTGGAAAATCAAACAAAATTAAGCACTGCCAAAATATTCCCTGCAGTGTCAGTCTCCTGTTATTGGCTATAATGACAATCCTTATGTAACCTAGAAAAAGTGACCTTAATGTAACTATTCACAGTCACAATAATGCTATAATAACCTCATTGCATGTTTTTTTTGAGCTATAAACATTATGTACCTATTTTTTCTTGCTGAATATGCAACCTTTATTACTTTATTATGTTTAATGTTGTAACAATGCTCTGAATATGCCTATGTAAATATCATATTATAATTTTTATAAAATTATTGAACTATCCTAGCACTCTAATAACTGTTATTATGTATCTGGCTTGTTAATTTAGAGTGAGTATATCTTTGATATTTGGTTTGCTATATCTTTTCCATTTTCAAGTACATGAAAGAAAACCAGCTCTAATGGTGTCCAACATCTAAAATGTATTAACAAAAATGTATCATTTGGCATGTGTGTAATTTAACCAGTGGCAGCTGCTAGCTTTTGAAACAGGTAAAGCTCATATTAGGCTTCATCATAAAAATTTTTATTATAATTAAATTTTTCATCATAAAAAATCACCTGCAAATCCGCATGGGTCTGAACTCGAATCTCTGTAGTGCTGATGTATACTTAAGACATGCTGTCAATCAAAAAAGGGGTTCCGCCCTTTAAAC
>JAOVVA010000054.1:10151160-10161270 GCA_028565275.1 Leiocassis micropogon | reverse complement strand
GTGTGTGTGTGTGTGTGTGTGTGTGTGTGTGTGTGTGTGTGTGTGTGTGTGTGTGTGTGTGTGTGTGCGTGCACATGTGTGTGCTGGGTGGATGGATGATTCCTCCCATATTTGATATTCAATGGTAAAGATCTAGTTAGAAAAAGATGGAACTAAAGATATGCAGCAGTAGCTGACATCCTTTCTCATAATTCTAATAGAAAATTTAATTGTTACCTGCCACTAAATCAATCGGGCAATTATTCAGACATTATAAAAAAATCCCCTTCTTCTCTTTTTGCTCTTTTTTTCTACCCTTAGAAGCCATAAATATTGTTGATATTTTCATTTGGATCATGCTTTGGACAATCATCCAAACCCACTTCAAATAACGGCCTGGAAATAACTTGGAAACAAATGTTTTATTTCCTTCGGTCAAGTCTGTCATAATACACTTTGCATTCACAAAGTGTAAAAATCTGTCATGGGCTCGTTTTTAATCTCTCAAACATTTTTCAGTGGTTAAGGCATTGGACTACGGTTCGGAAGATCCCATGTTCAAACCCCACAACCACCAAGTTGCCACTGTTGGGCCCTTGAGCAAGGCCCTTAACCCTCAACTGCTCAGATGTGAAAAGAGATAAAAATGTAAGTCGCTCTGGTTAAGAGTGTCTGCCAAATGCCTAAATGTAAATATAAATAAATAAACAAATAAATAAATAATATGTTAGCTGATGACTTAAATGTGGTAAAATTTGGTAAAACAAAGTTCCCTAAAAACAACTTTTTAACTGATTTGTGCCCAAGCCTATTGCTACTTGTGCTCCACAAGAGACATTAGAACTTTGTATAAATTACCAAACTGCTAACCATGATCAGCTGTTTCTTATACTCCTAATAAGACACTTCATACTTTACATATCACCAGAGTGTGTTTCCAAGTTAAAAAAAAAATTCCCAACAGTACGTAACAATAAACTTAGTGGGCAAAATACCACTGTACCAATGATTGTTTGTTTGTCTTACTTCCTTTCTTCATCCCTTCCCCCTCCCTCCCTCACTGCTGAGATGAGCACTTCGGTTTGGCACTGGTGGTTCAGTGTTCTCACCTGTAACAGCGGTAGGCTCAGGTTTAGTTCAAATCTCTGTGCACTCATATTGCCAGTCAGGCCCGATAAAATGGGAGAGTTGCATCAGAAAGGGCATCTGGCTTGAAACCTGGGCCAAATCAAATATGCAGAAAGGAATTTCTGCTGTAGCAACCTCTAAAAGAAGCAGCTCAAAGAAGAACTCTGTTAAACCCCAGGAGTCTGACACATACTGAACATATGCACAATATATATATATATATATATTTTTTTTAAGAATAGTAGATAAATTAATGTGCAGATGAAATGAGGTGATGTAAGCACTATTAGTGTTTGATTAATTACTGTACATTGAAATTATCTTGTGAATAGTCTGACAACAAATTTGACATTGCAGTTGCCCTAACATTAATGGAGTTCAAATATGCATAATTTAACATCTACAATACATTCTATGAAATAGGACCTTACGCGATTTGGACGTTGTGCAAGCATCATATTATATACACAAAGCTATGTAGAATACTGTTGTGTAACATTCTGCTTCACTTCTAATCGATACTTTTTTTTTTTTATTTTTGCACAAGCTACCACTGGTTTGTTGCAATAGGGAGCGATGATGCACTTATGGAAATATTTTTGAAAGAAGATTAAGCAGAAAGATAATATTGCAACAAAGAGAAACTTTGTGCTCAGGACACATGACGTAAATTTGCTGTGTCTAGTGTTGTGTGCTACTGTTGTTTTTAATTGAATCTTTGAACTATGATATAACCTTAGGAGACCAAGCGATGCAAAGAACAGATGATATACAGTACCTACCTAGACCCCTGAAAACTGATACTATGCTGGTGTAAACTGAACTTCAACAATCTTTGTAATGTAAAAAATTTTGTGTGAAACAAAACTCAAAACTTATTTCCTTGATCTAATTTTCTGCCAGGAACTCACTAAAAATCCTAATCAAAACATTGCAAATATTTATAGCAAAAAAATGAATTTGCAGGAGCCATTTCGTGTTAAGCTTCAGGTTAAAGAGAAGTATCACAGTTATTTCTTAAAACTTATACAGGAGGTGAAAAGTAACTAGGCATTAAAAATTTTAAATAAAGTCCATATTTGTAATACAAATGTATTAAAACTAATTGTACATGTTCCTTATAACATATGGAAATGAAAACAATCTTTTAATTTCAACGTCGGCACAGGTGGTGTCAACCACTTACCTCAAACAGCCGAGAATGGAATAGCCAGTGTTCTGAATGAAGTAATTTGGGATATTGCTGGAAACCCTCTGAATCCGTGCCTTCAAGTTTTCCAGTGTGTCCTCCAGCTTTTTCCTTGACATAATGGCTGGGATAACGCATGAATCGCCTCCAAGGAGATCAGATCTTACTCCATGTGACAAAGCCCCAAACACTGGAGTTGGAGGCTGTAAATGTACATATACAATTTGTTTCAATAACATACTTTATTACCAATTTTAATGCATGGTTACTTTTCACCCACCCTGTATAACCTCACATCATAACACAAAACAGCTAGTAGGATTGTTCTTCAAACCAACAACACAAACTTATGCTAATGTAGTGAATGCTAGAAAATTTGACTGACCTTGGCTACTAATAAAAAATGAATTAATAAAATAAATTATTTAAATACAAAAAAATATTAGATGACTTTGTGGCTTAATGGTTAGAACTGTCGCCTTACACTTCGAGGGTCCGGGTTTGATTCCCGCCTCATGCCTTAAGTTTCCTAGGATATGCTCCAGGTCCCATTAGACCCTATTTAAGCGGTATAGATGAGGACAATGACAAAAAGGATAATAATCACAACAAAAATAATAATAACAACGGCAGTAATTGTTATTATTTCTAATTACATAAGTTTCCTGAAACCAGTGGTATCATTTGATATAGATGAAAAAGATGATTAATTGTTGATTCTAGACAGCTGGATTTCAAATTGTTTTGCAGTAATTTGACCTCAATAGGTCGATAATGTTTCATTGACTATTTCTACAGTAGAATGTACGCAAGTCCATATATGTTTTTTTCCACCAGACTCCTTTATTCACTTTACACTGACCATCTTCCATTCAGTATTAACATTTAATCATGCTGCCACTTAACCTTTAAGTTTTTATTTCTTGCCTGATATGTTAATTATTCCTTGTATGACAAGATAATTCTTGTGTGACACGTGGACACACTATTTCTCATACCTGTTAGTCGCAGTAGCAGCGGCCCTCAGTGAATGGACCTTTCACTTCTGATTCTTTTTTCTGACCTTCAAAATCACTGTAGGAGGACAAGTATCATAATTAGGATCTAGTTTTAGCAGCTACTTCAAAGTTTTTAGCTCTGTATGCCTTGTTAAATTGTTCAAATTAGAACTAATTCAGGATAAGGGGAAAGGAAAAAAACAGTGGGCAGCTGGGTCTGAAGTCCTCATTAATGCAATGAGCTCTGACTATATCTGGGCCTTGAACAAGGTACTTCACTCTAACTTTTTCAAGGGGTGCACATACAGTATAATATGGCTATAAGTACTTCATAATCGGGATCAATCAAGTTTAGGGCTCAATCAAGTTTAGGTGCTTAAAATCTTAAACACTACAGTGATTCAGGATTTAACTTCTGTAGAACCAAGGACCAGCCAAAAATACCATGTAGAAGCTGGGGCTGATTCTTTCTCTCCCACAATATAGATTCAACCAGCACATCTTTTTCAAGCAAATTGATTTTATGTGCATTGGAAAAAATTTATTTCAGCCCTCCTCACTGTACATACACGTATTTTAGAAGACACGTGCAAGATATGATAGTGGGTATATAAATAATAAATATAAACTGCTTTTAAATTTGAAATGTATCCATAATAATAATAATAATAATAATAATACTGTAGCATTGGAGTATAGTTTTAAATTATAAGTATAGCTATCACTGCACGGTTTGTGTAAAAGGGTAGAGCAGAGAGAGAAAGGGACCACTTTTGTGTGTGTGTGTGTGGTGAATGCGTGTGGGGGCGTGTGTATGGGGAGACGCATGCGTGAGAGTTTTCTGTGTGTGAGAGAGTTAAGTCCGGTTCTGAGTAAGAGAGGCAAGATACCGTTCCGGTTCTGTTTGTTGTTGTTTTTGGCGTGGCTGTGGCCGACAACAGCCAAGTTAATAAAACTCTCTTGTTTTGTACTTGTGGCGTGGTTCCTATACTTCCTATAATACTACTACTAATAATAATAATTATTATTATTAATATTATTGTAATTGTCTATTTTTTAAAAGTGCTTTACATTTTTTTTTTATTGCGCTTTTATAAAATTGTATTGAATTGAATTGTGTTTAATAAACATTAATAAAGTGAATAATTTTATCACTGGTTTTTATTTTCTTTTTCCAAAATATCTTTTTGCAGCAGCAAGGAACTGGAAGTAAATAAATTACGCACATGTTATGCAATCAAAATACAAATTACTTAAATGAAGACAAATCTTTAGTTTGGTGTGAACGGTTTAAAGAGCTGTCTGTTTGAAAGCACAGTTTTCTGTTAACCATGCTTGTTATTTATAAAAGACAAGCCATGATTACTTGAATTGAAACATTTGAATAGGATTAAAATGTATGCTGCCTATCTATTTTCCAATAAGTGTGTGTCTATTTGAATGAGTTTATATATAGCTCTGGAAAAAAAAGAGACCACTGTAAAATAATCATTTTTTTATGTTTTTTATTCTTACAGCTGCATGCATTTTTGAGATGAACAGTTTTGTTTTATTTTTTGTGAACTGCTGACAATATTTCTCCTAAATTAAAATATAACTATTGTTATTTGGAGGGTATATTTAAAGGAAATTACATCACAACACATTAAAATAACCCAAGATCATGCAGTATTTGCAGAGCAATAATAACTCGATTGAAAGAAAAAGTAAATAACATTTCTTAATCTTAGCTTTGGCTAAAAAACATTAAGAAATCACTGCTTGGTGGAATAACCTTGATTTGCAATTACAGCTTTCATGCATTTTGGCATGCCCTCCACCATACCTTAAAGCTTCATATAAATGTATAAATACATTTATACATATATAATTATTTTTCAAATAAGTAGAATGGGTTCCAGCCTTACCTCCTCATACACCCACCCATGGGATGACATAAATGGGACCCCGAACTCATTAATGAGTCCCAATTGACCGTAGAGGGGGTGGGGGTTCTGTAATGATGCGAGTCTCGCAAGGGGCAGAACCGCGAGAAAACATCCTACACTGTTCAAAATGGGCAGATTCGCAGAAGGCTACCCCGTGGAGTTTTGTACAGGCAGAGATGCAGCCACCCAGATGCACAGTTGCTAGGCGACACCACCCCAGATGCAATCATTGCGGATACACTGCACCTGTCAGCATGCTTATATAGGGGGCCTGATACCTGCGTATTTTATGCGATCGTTAGGTATCACCAGTAAGGTATCAAGGCCAAGACAAAGGCAAAAACGCGCGCGTGCAAGCGAAAAACAAAAGAGAAAAACAAAGGCAAAAGACCACCACCTTCTCGAGCAGTCAACGAGAAAGAAAGCGAAAGAGTGGCAGTGCGATTGGCATGTGCGCTCACTCTAAGTTAAAGTGCAAAGCACATATAAAATCAAACATAAACCCTTAGTAAGGGTCGACTCGTCCAGAGAGGGCAAGAAAGTTTATTTTTAGTTTTTAGAGCCCCATTCAGTCACGAGGAGCCGTGCTTTATGTTTTCAGTTTTCTTAGTTTCTCTTTAGTTCCTAGTTAATAACATGCGTGTCCCATAAGCACTCTCACACTCTTCTAGTTCGATGATCCCCACAGAAGCCCTGCATAAGGGCTCTCATAAATATTATTACATCTCATGGTGTAGCTCTCTAACCCACACCACGTAACAGTGTGGTAAACAAAAGGAATTAATGTGCCCATGGGTCAATTTCAATTTACCATAGCATTTTTTTCTTAAAGTAGCAAACCCTCTGCTTACAGCACAACCTCTCTAACACCCACGATCCCCCAGAGATTCATTGCTTCCCGAGTAGTACATTTAAACATTAAAATGTAAGCTATCTCCTCATTCCTCAGTTACAATCTGGTCCTCCCTTGGCTATGGGTTCAGTAATTATGCAGGTGCCATGATGCATGACAAATGATACGCCTCTTCTGTCCACCCCTGCTGCAATCCCTGCCCCCAAAACTTTAATTGGTCTTCATTATAAATAAAAAAAATTCCATGCAAGCCAGAAACATTTAGCCACCTGCTGTTCCTTGCTTTTTCTTTGTGGATTCTTTGAAATGACACAAATTATAAAGGAAGAAATTCCTAACAATTAAAAAAATCTACTCTTTATTATTATTAATGTTATTATTGTTGTTGTTGTTTGCAGATCTGTTTTTCCTTCCCTCTTCCATCATTAAAGTCCTATACTGTGTATGCTTAGGATTTGGTGTAGTTCTTGATATTTGATTAGTGAATTTAACTACTATACATGCTGCTATGTTGCTGCTAGTACTACACAGCTCCTTGTTCATCATTATGTATAATGATGAAGGAAAGCCTTTCACTTTGATGGCAAAGTCTTAGTCAGCTCATCCTCCTGTTTCTAAGTGGAATTTCATTAGAAATCTAATAGGGTCTGGTGGAATCCAAGGCTTGTGATTTCGAATCCAAAAATTGTTTTTGTATATAGTATCTTCTAAAACATTTAATCGATTGCATACAAGCAACATCATCAAGATCACTACAACATAAAATATAACAGTAAAACACAACATTCTGGACTATTACAGCAGCTCTTTTCCATATGTTTTTTGTTTGTTTGTTTTACTTGCTTAAGCAAAGTTTGACCCAGAGGGAAATTACATTTCTTTAATATTAATACAGCAATGTTTAAGTTTAACAAAGATAACTTTAGTTTAGTGCAAAATCGCAAATTATTGTGCTAATTCTAGTATAAACATTTTAATTAAATCCATCAAACACGAAGTGAACTATATTAATGTGCTATTTTTATGTGGAAAAATATGGCCTAAATAAAATACATTTAACAAATGAAAAAACAAACTTTTTTGTGCAGATGTGACTCACCCTCACTAACTTAATTAACTTGTTTAAACCCCCATTGCTTATGTAGTGTATGGAAATGCTCGAATAAACAATACTCTGTGCATCGTAACCCATCTTTTATTATTTTGCGTCAGACGCCTCCTTTCACCTTTATATCATCACGATACAATATTTAATGCCAAGTGTCCTCGTAGCTTGTTCTTTTTGGATTTTCACATCGAGAAATAATCATAAACATCTTATTTCAGATGACTGCAGCTGTGTCACTGTCCAGTTCCTATTCAGTCCTGTCCGGGGTCAGTCACACTACGCTGATAGAATAGAGAAAATCTAGTTAGAGCAGAAGACTTTCATTAATAGAACAGTGTGCTGTGAGCAGGTGTTGGTGGAAAATCTCTCCCTGTCCAATTTAAGAAGCCTAAAGCCAGTCTTTCACTCATTCTCACATCCATCACTGCTACATATCTGGGGAGATCAACTGTGAACACACTCCTCACTGCACTGATTTAAAACATTCTATAACCTATGAAATGTGTGGATCCTACATAATAACTTTGCCATGGTTTTAAATTATAATTACAATTAAAATGATTTTGTTTACATACAGTAAATTGTGATTTATGTGAGTCAAGCTCCACAGAGATGGATAAGGTCTTATGACTGACATCTTAAATTATATTGTCCAATTCAGTAAATGAAGTGACCTTTTGCTTGAATGATTATAATGTAGGGGCTTACTTTGAAATTATTCATTAGCTCTTTTCAGTTACAAACCATGTTTAATAGTTGACATCAAATAAATTCCATTAAACATTTCTAACTACTGTATGTACTGAAAGCAGGGCGGCAGTGGCAAAAAATAAATGAGTAAACTATGAATTATGTAATCAAGGTAAGGCAGACCATGACATATTGTTAAAAAAAATATTAGGAACATTTCTTAGTTTACCTGAGTCTTAGGCACGTTAATACCTTCAATCCATGATGTAATATGTACGAGATGAGATGTTCCACATTACTGTTTTCATGTATACATTTTCATTTAAACTAGCCATTTAGGACCATTTAAAATACACCAACACTTTTACATGTATTCATCTGTGTAGCAATATTCACAGGCATCTCTCATTCGCACATATATGTAATATAACTGTCTTGCTTCTTCAAACATCTACAAACGTATTTAATTTTTTTCCAGATATGTGGCTTGAAGGTTAGATTGAAGTTCACCAATCACTTAATAATGAAATGTTTGCTGTTTGACTGCCCTCATGTGTGATTTAGGGCGTTTTCACATTGAAACAATTGATTGGTACCATGCTCAGGAACAATTGCTCCCCCCTTTCCCCCCTTCTCCACTTACCCGTTGGCCACCGTTCACATTTGTCCCTTTTCCATCAAAGCGGTTCTGGAGCTAGTTTGGAGACAATTCCTGATTTTGAACCAGTGCTTTGTTCCCAGACAGCCAAAGCACCAGGCCTTAGACAGCCCTTAAAAATTGGTTTTACTTTTTTGTGCTGAACAAAGAATACCTTACATTAAAGGCTGAGGGCGGGAAAATCACGATCAACTAAAAGTTTATGACTGGCATCTTTAAAAAATAGACTCAATGTGCAATGCTGTCTAGTTTTGATAAAGCCAGAAGAATAGCTCGCAAAGCCATGTTGACGTTTGCCATTGTGCTTGCCGACTATTGTTTTTTACTGCCATCATGGCTGCTAGCACTAGCGTTGCCGCTAGCAACTAGCGTTGCCACTAGCTGTTGCCACTAGCCGTTAGTGCTAGCATTGCCACTATTATTGCCACTTGTGCCAGCATTGCCGCTAGCATTTCCCGCATAGGCACCCGCCGTATACAGTGATATAATGAGGTGACTCTCTAGCCAATGGAAAAACAGTTCTTAGGAAGTTCACTAATGAATTGGCACTAGCACCAGACTTGAACTAGTACCTGGTTAATTTTGATGGAAAAGCTATTGATCTTTGGTCTCTATTCTCAGGCATGCTTATGTATTTACACTCTGATACAACACTTGGTCTGTGAACTGCTATTCATCTGTGAGCTGCTATTAAACATGAGTGGAAGAGAACAAGGAAGTTAACTTTTGTGCTATGCCTGTTAATATTGATATTTCTGGAAAAAATGTCAAAAGCAATGCCTTGAGAGTGCCTTCCTACTTTATCAGCTATAGATGTTGTTATAGCTTATACAGAGTTATTGATTTGGATGAGATCGGTGTGTACTACACGCACATGGAGATTTTAAAGGGGACTTCCGTTCTCAGGTATGATTGCTCCCACATTTGATTTGTTTCGGGTGTGGAATGATTGTATTCTCACTGATCAAAATGAAATAGACTTTGGGCTCAAATGTTTTCAGACACAATTCCGGAGCCCTAGTGTGAAAGCGCTTTTAGGCACTGGATGTCTTTTTCTCCTGAATTTAATTTGCAGTGGAATTTCCTACAGTTTTGTACCTGAGCTTCCAATAATGAACTGAACATATTACAGTTTTTCTCCATTGGTTTGGCTCATTTCTTGAAACTTACAATTTCTTGAAAATTACATTCTCAAAATTTTAAGATCATTTGGCAAAACAGTGTTACAGTTTAGCACAACACTATAGCTCACTTGGAAAAGCTCATATCTCTCCAAAAACAGTTCACTCATGCATCAAAACTAAATTCCTTTCCCATATAAAAAGTCAGTGCCACAAAAATGGCAAATATCCTTCTCAATTGCTTTGGCTCATTTCTTGAAACAGACCGGACATTCTCAACACTCTTGGTGCTTTTGCCAAAATAATGTGGATGGTTCGGCACAACACCATGGTTCACCTGCAACAGCTCATACCTTTCCCAAAACAGTTCACTCATGTGTCAAAACTAAATTTCCTTCTCATTTAAACAGTCAGTGCCCCCAAAATGCTTCGTCCCTTTGGCATTGTGTAAGCACTGC
>JAOVVA010000054.1:10122242-10137613 GCA_028565275.1 Leiocassis micropogon | reverse complement strand
TTCAGGACTGGAACTTCCTACAAGTCTACCTGAGTTTTCAATAACTACCTGGACTCCATATTAACATCAATTAACATGAACTGTTATGCTGAACTGCCTGCCACCTAACACAGTGTGAATGCAGTTCAATAAATCAATAAATAAATAAATAAATAAAATTATATAAATAAAATTGAATTGAATTGAATATAGGATGTTTGGTATTGAATGAAAGCTTTTTGTATTCAAAGAGCTTTAATGTGTATGAAAATTTAGTCGTATGAACAGGATTCATGTTAATGCACGTTATCAAAATTACAAAACTCCAACGAGATGTCCCCCCAAGTGACAGACCAAATGCTAGATTAATGTATGCATGAAAAAGAGGAACCAGGCGGGGTGTGGCTACTCACATCCACCACTGATTGGGACAAATGCCTGTGGGACGAACCCGCTCCATGGGGTGAAAAACCCAACATCTGAACGTCATGGTCTCACCCACTCTGTCGCCGTTCGTGCTTCGTGCGACTGGGTCATCCGCTTCTCAAGAACTTTCAATGAGACTCCATGCCAGAACTCCAAAGTCCTGCAACGAAGAAACCCTCAGAAGAAGTTCCAGAGCGCCGCCATCGGTAACCAGGCAACCAACACGCCACCGATGGGCTTCCCCGAAAGGACTCAGCAACGCCATAATTCTCTTCGTGAATTATGGCGAACCAACGAATGAGAACAAAACATAACGCATATAAAGCATCATACCTTGCTAAAAATTTGAGCTCGCTTTATAACTAACCGTAAGATTATACCCAAGACCAGACTTCTGTTCTAGTAAACAGTACTAGAAGAATTTGATTCACTTTCATCCTCCAAACTGCTTGTATGTAGGTGTGTGTGCGCGTGTGTAAGTAGCGTAGTTTCATGTATCGTAGATTAGTTCAATAAATGTGTGTTTCTTTATAAAGAGCTGTTGTGTCATGATTTATGTGACATGTTGTCTTGGTCCTGTATTTTAAAGTCTAAGCATTTGCCCAGATCTTACGTTACCTTGCTCATAATTGATAAGTACCAGATTGTGTGTTATCATCGGTGGCCATGGGATAACCAGAATTGGTAAGATACACTAAGATACATCATGCTAAACCCTGGACGGATAGATGATGACGTGTATGCTATAAATTTTATTCAGTTTAATTAAATTAACCCAAATCATTAAAGATTTGACCCAGAGCTGAAACCCTACACAAGGCTGGGGTGGGCCAGTTGGAGACCGCCTGAACCTTGGCTGGTTCCATCTCCAGCCTTGAGGGGAAGATAACAAAACTCAGGAAGGTGGTAGATGTGTGAAACTCACACTTGTCTGCTTTGATGTACAGGTTGTTCTTTTAGAGTCTCTGTAGAACTAGACGAACATGGCGACGATTCTCCTCCAAACCGCGAGAGAAAATTAGAATGTTAATAGAAAGACACAAAGAAGTTTAGAAAATCTCAGAGCACATCATTGATAAGGGCCTAGAAGACAGCAGGGTCATTAGTGAATTCAAACGGGACCACCAGATATTCATAATGCCCGGTCTGGGTGTTGAAAACAGTCTTTCACTCATCACCCTCCCTAATACGGATGAAGTGGTATGTATTGCATAGATCCAACTTAGTATAGACATCAAGACAAGACAAGGCAGTGGCTATGAGCAGTAAGGGATAACGATTCCTGACTGTATCTCGTTAAGCCCTCAATAATCAATACAAGGACAAAGGGACCCATCCATTTTTTTGATAAAAGGAAGGGGAGCAGAATGGATGGATACTCAGCGAGCAGTACTCATTCATGGCTTCTTGTTCTTGGCGTGTCAGTAAGTAGAGCTGACTCTTTGGAAAATAGGTACCTGGAAGGAGGTCTATGGGACAGTCATATGGTCGGTGAGGAGGGAGTGACATGGCTCAAGCCTTATTGAAGGCCTGTTTGAGATTGTGGTATTCGGCGGGAACATTGAAGATGTCTGGAGTTTTATCTGGCGGAGTTAGGGATTAAGGGAGCGCTGAGAGAAGACATAATGTGGAACATGAAGGGCTCTAACACGTGCTTAGTCCAGTCAATCTGTAGGCCATGAAGCTCTAGCCAGGGAAGGCCGAAGCCTACAGCAGCATGTAACTTCTCGATAATGAACAAGCAGACCTCAAAGTGGTTCGCTATGATTCTTAACATAAGTGGAAAGGTTCGGTGCATGATACCTGGCAGGGGGATCCTATCTAGGGCCTGAAAAGCAAGCGGAGGTTTCACAGGGACACAATGGACCTTTATTCAATTCAATAGTTATTTGTATAGCGCTTTTAACAATTGACATTGTCGCAAAGCAACTTTACACAATCAAAAGAAATATTTAAGTTTGTAAATGTTCAAGACCTTAATCTCCCTGGCTGTAGGGGCACTGCTAAGGTTACGATCAGAGACGGAGTCTATAAAAGCCTAAACTGGGTGAGCGTGGCCGCCGATGATAAAAGTTGCAGAGAGTAATGGGCATGGTTCTGGGAGTCTGTCTGAAGGGATGCCTTTCACTGCACATGCCTCAACCGATTGTCGCTCCTCGCTCACTCCGTAGGCTCCCTATGTAGACGCCTCCCCCTTCTGCAGGTGCTAGAAGGGGGCAAGGGCCGCCAGGTGGGGCCGGCTGGTGATGATCAATATTAATGGACCTCGTGCTTTCTCTGCATTATAAAAGCTAAGCACAGAGTTTAGTCTGAGGTCCGGAAATGCAGCAAAGATTCGTGCGGTGGAATTATGGGGAGTTGCACATGAGCGGAGCGATGTTACGCACCCCAGAGACTTTAAAGGCAAGACCGGAATGCCACCTTTTGATCTCTGTGACAAGGACAGCGCGGCAAAGACCTCGAGCTCCCGCATAACCTTCACTCCTGCGCAAAGGCCGCCTTCGCATCCCCCTCGCCGAAGAGGAAAAGGCAGCCAAGAGGACTGCATTAGGGCCCCTGATCCCAGCCGATGGACGTCTAGTAGAGAGAGGTCATCGTTATGGGAGCGTGCAGGAACGCTACCTCCTGCCACTCTGCCCACCGCCGCCTTTTGCCAGCTGTGTGCCCGCATGCCAGCTGGGCACTGCCACTGGACTTGCATGTGCACTCCTTCACTCTTTTCCTTCTCTTTTTCCCTTCCTCCATCCTTTCAACCGTTTCCTTCCCCATTTCCCCTAAATAAAATTACACTTTTTTCCATAAGACCTCACCTCATGTCTGTGGTGCCATCCGTGCAAAAAGGGTCAAACCTCTTACAGTGCCCTATCATGCTAGAGGGTAGCTTGAGCATGTGTCCCAAGGCCCCACAGTAGAAGCAGGCCCTCTCCAGGTAACTCAGATGTGAGTCCTGTACAGTTGCATGGGCTTCTCCTGATCTATGTGTACTTCTCTCTCCTGTAAGGAGAGATTATGTAGCCCACCCGAGACCGCTCTGAGGAGAAGGTGAATGCTTGTAATTAAAAAATTAGCAAGCACTGGGAAAGGAAGGATCTGCATGTGCCGGCTTCCTCCATAATTGGGCGGGACTGGTAGGCGTGGCTCTCGCAGAGGTTCAAAGCTATTGACCCGAGTTGAGAATGCCTGAAGTTGTTGCATCTGAGTGGTGACATCAGTGAGAGTCTGCCTATTGGTGAGAAGCTCCTGCTGCTGCTTCCCGAGGAGGGCGCCCCTGACTCCAGGGCCACCCTAATCCTGTTGAAATCTGCTGGGTCTAGAAAGGGTTATAAAACTTTCTAATACAATTTGTAGTTCAATGTCCTATGGTAAGAAAGATTATTCACAAGTGGAAAGCATTTAGGGCAATTGCCAATTTTCCCAGTAATCTACTAAAAGAGAGGCTTTGTCTGCACATTGGTCAGAACACACTCTTTCAATGATATTTCTACATTTCAAACATTAGAGGACCTGAAACCAGTCTCCGAAAAAAATTCTGCCTGTATTTCTGTTGGTCTGTATGTCTGTTCAGCCGATTTTGTATGTTTGTTGTTAGAGTAAATATATCCGCAGCAATTCGAGGTGAGGGTGTGTAAAATACTCAAACTGAGAGTGCACTGTTATTCTCTAAATTCAAAATCATAAGTAAAAGTGATGTTATAAACAGTTATGTTCTGGATTTAATAATCTACTTTAAACAAAGAGTGTATTTGGCTGATGAAGTACAACACGCGTAAGATACTCAACCCAACAAAATATAATTCCTTTGTAATAAGTTAGGCAGAGAGTTCTGCTGTGCATAAAGACATGCAGACAAGTGCATGGGTTTCAATCTGAAATAATAATACCACTGATTACATTAAAGCTGATCCACTTATTTTTAGCTTTAACCTTTTAACTATTTTTAAAACCCCAGAAACGATGTGTAGTAATGCTAGTGGGGAAATAAATAATTGCTAATACTGAGACCCACTATGATCAGATGGTATTTATTATGGTTTTATACACACTCACAAAAAAAAACATAGACTTAAAAGAAAAACTATAGTTTTATGTTTTTATTGAACCTTGAACCACGGCCACAATAACCACTAGCTAGCTATTTTATTTGGCAATAACTACTCACCATTAATACTGAATGTCCTCCTTGATGTGGCATGCTTTTTGGATATGTTCCAAAAAAAGGATGGTGATGACAAGGTCAAAGAAAGGTGCATGAAAAACTTAATAAAGATGTAATAACAAGAACATTGACACTAAACAGTGAAGGTAACACACCATAGGGACTTCATTGATGTACAGTAGGCATAACGTACACAGGAAAGATCAGGCGACGTTCTGATTGACGTTGTCATTGGGATGTCACTGCCTTACCATGTTTATGGCATGCAAGCAGCAGGTTATCAGTGTGTCTATGCCACTTTCAGAGAATTTTGTATAAAGACTGGATCCAATTACTCATACCCGCGCTTCACAATGAAAAGCACTTAGCATGCTGTGGTATTTACACCAACCTACTGGATGTAATAACAAAAAAAGTTAAACTGGAGTAAAAGTGGCTACTATGGTGCAATCTTTGATCTATGATCAGACTTAGCAATAACTTGGTTATTGCTTATCAGACCTGGTGACCACATGATCGTGTGCCTGATAGGAAAATAGTGTCAACGTGATAGCCACAATGAGAAACTTACAGGGATGTGGCTAGGAAGTAGTATGAACCTAAATTCTTTTTTTTTTTTTTTTCATTTTAACCCTGTTCCCGCTGTGAGTGTGATGGGGCAGTTTTTGTTCAGTAAATATGGCATGGTGAAAAACGTTATCCGTTTTATCATGTATTTGCCTAATATAAGATTATTTTTGTCATGTTCTTATACAAAAATACAATAGTATTCAAAGAGTACTTTTGAACATCAATATGTTTTCATAAGCCAGCCAGATTCACCAAGAACTTCCAACTTTTAACCCCACTCTGGAATCTCCCTGTGCATTGAGCTAATCTCCACCATGCACCTGAGCTCGTTTGGGCATTCACCATCTCAGCCTTAAAAGAACACAGAGAGGTTCATTTAGTCCCGGTGTATCTCTCTTGTGTGCCTCGCATTTGTTTTCCATGTTAAATTTCAACAATCTCTGTTTGTTAATAACTCTGCCAGTCCTTGCATTTTGTTTTTCATCTTTGCCCTTTGCAGTCTTGTCGCCTTTCGCTGTCGCCTTGCACCTCCAGGATCCGGGTTCTATTCCAGGCCAGGCTCAATTCCCGTCTCTGTGTGCATGGACTTTGCATGTTCTCCCCGTGCTTGGTGGGTTACCTCCCACAGTCCAAAGACATGCAGATTAGGCTAATTGGCGTTCCCAAATTGCCCGTAGTGTGTGAATGAGTGTCCGTGTGCGTGCCCTGCGATGGATTGGCACCCTGTCCAGGTTGTACCCCGCCTCATTCCCTAAGCCTCCTGGGATAGGCTCCAGGCCTCTTTATGTACTTGCATGATACAAATTAGAACACTGCACAATGTAAAAACACAATCAAAATCAACCATTTAGAACTGAAGGTACATGTTGTCACAAGCCACCTAGCTCAACCCAGCACCTCCAGACCCTAAAATACACTCCGGACCTCCACTCATCTAAGGCTCAGACACACCTGAACCTGAAGCCTGTGTCTCACTCGTGTGCCTTGTGTCTTGCCTGCAAAGTTTTTTTCTGTTTACCCTAGTCTGTTATTGACCCTGCCTGTTCCCCGGATTTCTCTCTCGTCTTCGCCCCCTGGTACTCCAGCTATTATCGGACTGATCCACGTTTACGACCCGGCATGCTCTCAGGACTATGGTTTAGTACTCACGATTTGGATACGTTCACCCTCGCTGCTGGAATTCTGGATACCGAGCGCCGCCTGGTAAAACGATTTCTCTCCGACTTCTCCACAAGCTTTCACCCCGCGGAGCGAGCACTTCCGCGTTTGAGCATCTCCGCGCATTGCGCGCTGACCTCTGTTTCCACCGACGAAATCAAGCTGCTGCATTCCACTGTTCTTCCACGGCGCTCTATGCGGCTCAACAGCGAGAAACGCTCACCTAACTGGAGAGGATTCCCCGCGTTTAGCTTCCGGGTTTGTGGAGATTCCCTCATGTAATAGCCCCGCCCCCTCTCTCATCACTGGAGGCTTCCCCACTCTCTCATTCCAGTCACTAAGCACACACACGCGCTGCTTCTCTCCTCTGCTCCTGCTGCATCTGCCTTCCTCAGACCTCTGTGTTTTCAATAAAGCTCTTAACATCACCGTTAGTCTGCTATTGGGTTCACTCTTGTTTAGCCCCAGCGTGACAGTACACTGCGGCCATGACGGACCCAGCAGACATATTTCACCCACGGGCAAGTCTCCGATCAAAGTTCCAGCTCAGGTCTAGCGTCACACAATTGCCCAGCAAAGATCCCTTATAAATTCTCATCAACAAAACCTTCAGCAAATCTCCTAGACATTATCTCTGTTGTCAAACCAGTTTTTACAGTTATGTGCTGTTTTCCAACCACTCTAATACCCCCAGCTCTGCACGAACCTCCTCTGCCCAATCCTCAGCCATACAATGGTGACACCGGAACCTGTCGTTCCTTCCTGTCTCAAAGCTCTTTGTAACTCGAGCTCCAGCCCTCAACCTTCTCCACTGAACATTCCAAGGCGGCTTATATCATCACCTTCCTCACAGGAAGAGCCCGTGAATGAGGGACAGCCATCTGGGACGCCAATGACTCTTGCTGCTCCACTTTCAGTGCCAGTGAGGAAATGAGGAGGGACTTTGACCACTCTTGTCTACACAGGCCAGGAGGCCGTGAGACAGTTACTGGAGCTTCGCCAGGGTTCCAGATCTGCTTATGATTATGCTGTTGAGTTCCGAACCTTGGCCGCCGCCACTCAGTGGGGCCCCCAGGCCTCGTATGACACCTTTCTGAATGGACTTTCAGATTCAGTCAAGGACCAGCTGGTTTCTCAGCAGCTCCCTGAAGACCTAAACGGTTTGATGGATTTAGCAGGACGAGTGGATTCACGCCTCAGACAAAGGCATCACACACCTAACCATCCCCAGCCCAGAGCCAGCGTCTCCCTAACTCCACCCACTTCAGCCAGCCCTCCGGGCTGTACCCATGCAGATTGGACGCACCCGTATTTCTCCGGAGGAGCGGCAACGTCGGGTTCAGGCCGGGGCGTGCTTTTACTGTGGAAAGGTCGACATCTGCGCCTTCAGTGCCTGTTAAAAATATAGCCCCCACCAGTGAACCTAGGCACACTGCAGGGGGCGCCCCAAGCACAGCGGCCTAGTGGCCGCTCACTTTTCACTGTCATGCTTCTCCTGAATAACCAGTCCAGCGTCCTTCATGCCCTCATTGATTCCGGTTCAGACCAGAATTTAATCTGTGCAGCAAAAGTTAAAGAACTGCACACGCCAACTCTTCCCCTGGAATCTCCATTGTCAGTCCACGCTCTTGATGGAACGCTCCTTCCTCCAATTACCCAGCGAACTGCACCAGTCACCCTGAGGACATCGGGTAACCATTTAGAGGAGATTTCACTACTGGTCATGCAAAAGGCTCAATTCCAGTTAGTTCTCGGGCACCCCTGGCTTATCCGTCACAACCCACAGATTGATTGGAGAAATAACGCCATCCTTGGATGGAGCCCCCTCTGTCTGACCTGCCTCAGATCTGCTCTCTGCGCTACTCCAATATCGACCCCTTCTGAGGAATTCCCTGACCTTTCCAAGGTTCCACAGGATTATGCTGATCTCAGAATGGTGTTCAGCAAGTCTCGGGCTGTCTCTCTTCCTCCTCACCGACCCTACGACTATGCGATCAACCTCCTACCCAGCACGACTCCTCCCAGGGGACATCTGTACTCACTCTCCCAACATGAAAGGGAGGCCATGGACAAGTACATCTCGGAATCTCTGGCTGCTGAAATCATCAGACCATTGTCATCACCCGCTGGGACGGGCTTCTTTTTTATGGCTAAGGGGGACGGGTCCCTCTGTCCTTGTATCGATTACAGGGGGCTTAATGACATCACTATGAAGAACAGCTACCTCCTGCCTTTGATGTCTACAGCCTTTGATCTCCTACAGGGGGCCTAAGTCTTCACCAAGCTGAATCTCCGCAGTGCCTACCACCTGGTTAGAATTATAGAGTGGGATGAGTGGAAGACTGCCTTCTAAACGCCGTCTGGCCACTATGAGTATCTGGTCATGCCTTTCGGACTGGCTAACACCCTGGAAGTTTTCCAAGCCCTGGTCAACGACGTGCTCCAGGATTTCATCAATGTCTTTGCCTTTGTTTACCTGGATGATATTCTCATCTTTTCCTGATCCTTAGAAGACCATAAGCTCCATGTTCGCCAGGTCCTTCAGGGACTTCTCGAAAACCAGCTCTTTGTCAAAGCGGAAAAGTTCGAGTTTCACTGTAGCACGGTCTCTTTTCTGGGGTTCATAGTCGCCCCATCTAAGATCCAGATGGACCCTGCCAAGGTTCAAGCAGTGACTAACTGGCAAGTCCCAACCACCGGCAAAGAGCTCCAGCGTTTTCTGGGTTTTGCCAACTTCTACAGGCAGTTTATCCATAACTATAGCACAGCAGCCACGCCACTCATCTCATCACTGGAGGCTTCCCCACTCTCTCATTCCAGTCACTAAGCACACACATGCGCTGCTTCTCTCCTCTGCTCCTGCTGCGTCTGCCTTCCTCAGACTTCTGTGTTCTCAATAAAGCTCTTAACATCACCGTTAGTCTGCTATTGGGTTCACTTCTGTTCAGCCCCAGCGTGACACATGTATGAATTATGCTGGGAAAACTAGTTCCAAATATTGAAATCTGACAGATGAAGTATAGAGGACTACTGCAAAAGAGCATTGTTCTGGCTCTGATGTTTTGGCCTCAGATTTCCTACTCCCTAGTTTAGCACCCACAAAGGTGTTCTTCATTTGTGTTGTATAATCAAGATGAAAAGCATACATCAACCCAAATGTGAGGCAAACTGCATGAGGCTAGTTTTTAATACCATCCATGATGATGATATCCTCCAGTATTATATTAGTGCCTGATGGTTCGAAGTGCAGTGCATTTGGACCTGGCTGCTGGGTGTCATTTGGTATAACTGTCAATATCCCAACAGGAACCTGTGTGTGATCTGCAATGACATCTGAGTCCTGCAAACATAATGGAGGGTTCTTGGAGATAAGAAGGGGAAAATTGTCCACACAAAGGCCTTTACTTTTAACCTGACAAATCCCTGCTATTTAATAACTGCAGTACTTAAAAAACAATCCAATTAAATACAAGCACCCATTTAATTTAATAATTCACATGTTAAATCTTGTGTCTTTAATTTGAAAAGAAAAAATGAAATGAAATATGACCTTTTTCATTTTATATTGATTTCATTTAGATATTCCAGTATTTTCACAACAAGAACGAGAAAATAAATATATGTACCCTTGTTTTAACTTGACGAAGGATCTCTGCCAACACATCCACTTTTTGATTTGCAAATCTCAAGCGAACATGGCCTATGGTGGCCTAAAGCTTCAAAGAAGTCTTGCTCAAGATCCTTGCTTGCAACTCTTGTGAACTCTGCAAAAACCTTATAAGAATAATAATACACAGACAGGAAAATAAACATTTGTGTCACATTAAGAGGCGATCACAATATTTTGGTATATACTGTACAATGTGTAGGACAAAAGTTTACATCATGCAGATGTTTTACATTTACATTTAGGCATTTGGCAGATGCTCTTATCCAGAGCGACTTACAAAAAGTGCTTTAAAGTCTACATCACTGAATAGATACTTACACTGGGTTAACTAGGTTAATAACTAAGTGTCATTAGTCAAACATAACTGGGAAGAATTTTTTTTTTCTTTTTCTGGGATTAGTCCAAGTACTGATCCACTAGTCCAAGTAGTCCAACAGATACGTCTTGAGTCATCATTTAAAGATCGTCAAAGTCTCTGCTGTACGGACATCTAAAGGAAGTTCATTCCACCACCTAGGTGCCAGAATAGAAAAGAGTCTAAAAGAATGCCGCCCTCAATTCCTGAGAGATGGTGGGAAGAGGCGAGCATTGCTGGAGGATCGGAGGTAACGTGATGCAGTGCGTGGTGTGATTTTCATATGTACACATGGTTTTTATACTTATTTATTTACTTACTTGTTGTTTTCTGAAGAGAGCTGGCCAGTGTTCCAACATCCGTTTAACTGGAGGCTGCTTCTTTACAGTTTCTTTCCGTTTTAATGAAAAGGTCTGGTTCATCAGCTGATTTACATACACAGCATTTGGTGACCATTTCTTCATCTCATTTTAAAGCATCTGTCTAGAGCTTTTAAGTGTGGTTGCATCTTGACCCTGTGTAAAATTTCATAGGAAGTTTGTCTCATTTTTTTTCCAGTTGGCTCTCCATCTGGGTTTTGCTGTGTTCTCTTATTACTGTTGACAGATACATCTGCGATTCCACACTAGCAAAGTCTGTAATGGAGATTTCCCAGTTTTCATTTTAAACTATTTTTCCACCCATACCAACCTGTGCTTGATCCTGGCTCAGCAAGGCAAGGGTGTTTAGCAATTAGTGCCCTGGCAACATCAGTGAACTGTTTATCTTGCGGTTAAGCTGAGTACTTGTACATTTCCTCAGCTAGCTTCTGCAGAATGTCATGCTCCATGTCAACCAACATACATATCCCATCTCTCATGTATATTAGGTTTTCTTGTCTCAGTGTATTCAATATCAACTGAGAAATATGGTACCTCAAATGAAGAAGCCAAGGGTCACATGAAGTCAAGGATTTCCTCAGTGCAAGGCAGTATTTCTACACTGGTTGAACATTGTAAAACTTGTAAAACTGACACTTTCCAGAGAGGAAATTTTCAGCGTTACTATATCAGGCAGTTCAGTTCTGCCTGATGTCTGGTAGGCCTTCACATAAACCTACAGACACCATCATGTCCTCTGTGCACTGTGACTGATGTTGCTGAAAGCACCGTGCAATTTCTTTCCAACAACTGGTGCTGCACACCTATTGGTAATGAAGTCATCAGGACACTCTTCTCTTTGTCCAGTTCTAAAGCTGGTTTAAAAAATGAAGCAGAATCTAAATGATAAGCCATCATCTTCTGATGTCTGTCAGCCAGAGTTAGGGGAACATTTTTTCAATTTTGGGCTTCACGAATCACTTTTAAAAAATCTATGTTTCCCTTCAAACCTCATCGTCCACACATGTACAAGTGGTCCAAATACATGAGTTAGATGGGGATAATGCTCCAAATAATGGTGTTTTGGACGAAGTCTGTAGCTTCGGAATGCCTTTTGAAGTAAATTTCTATGCTCTGACAACTTGAAATCCAGATAGTTGAGTGTCTCCTCAGTACAGCTTGTGGACATTGCTATTTCAAGCACATCTTTCAAGTACATTATCACTTCTCAGGTTTTGTCACCTTTTGGGACATACAGATGGTACTCAAGCAGTATTCTGGTTTTACCACCACACCACGTTTGTGTGTTTGCTGGCCTTTACCGCTGAGTGGCGCTATACTAGTCCAAACCCCGCCCACGCCACAATATATAAAATCGAGCTCTACAGAGGGTGGTGCGATCAGTTAAGTGCATCATCTGCGCCGAGCTCCCTGACCTGCCCTCGATCTACAGCAAGCGGTGCTGGACCAAGGCCAGGAAGATCGTGAAGGACCTCAGCCACCCCAGCAATGGACTGTTCTCTCTGTTGCTGTCTGGGAAGCAATTCCGCTCCCTGAAGACCAACACAGAGAGACTGAGGAGGAGCTTCTTCCTGCAGGCGATATGGTCTCTCAAGCAGATTACTACTCAGGACTAAACAATCTCTGCGTCTTTGCACATTGTACAATTCACAGTTATAGACATTATACAGGACTAAACCTCTCTGCATTTCTGCACACTACACAGTAATGGACACTTAGGCACAGTTGCACATACCCGGGACATTCATGGTACATTGCACATTGCACATCCATGCACATTTGCACTTTTGAACATTGGAGATTATGGACATCTACACACACATGCATATTTGCACACTTCCTGGTCATTTCCCCTTATTTCCATTTAAATTCATCTTTATATTTTCTCTCATTGTATAGATAAGTCTTTTTTTTTATACTTCTTATATATTTTTTTAAGTTTATTATATTTTGTTCTGTTTATTTCTTGTTAACTGTTTTTACATTTTAAGGTCACGGGCGGTCGTTTAAGCATTTCACTGCATATCGTATTGTGTATGTGACAAATAAAATTTTGATGTCTTTTGCTTTTAAAAAATACTGTAGATATATTAAAGATCCAGGGCAAAATCTCAATGTCTTCCTTCCTTTTATTATGTCTTTCTGTCTTTTTGTTTATTACTGTATATGGATTACAAGACAAGGTATTACCTCGATTGCTTCAAAAATACAAATATTCAAGTGTTTTCCATTAACTCCTCCTACTGCTGATAGACTCATCATTAACATTATTTGTAGTCTACGGGTTATCATACACACTATTTATGATCTTTTAAAATGTATGTCTTATTGCCCCAAATCTCTTATTAATATACAATACCTCCTAGATTACTATAGACTAAATACAGTAAATAATAGACTCTTTTGAGAAAAAATATCCATATTACAAATATTTTAAATATTGGGAAAACTTTTTTGATATTATAACCATAAAATTCTCCCAAAACATTTATTCATTATGAATTATGAGTTTATATATGTTGATCAGACATTAATGTCTGGAATTTTTTTTCCCATGGATTCAGCATATGCATCTGCTAGTCTCACTTTGTCTCTATTCTGGATAGATTTTTTTGTCAATATGCTGCAGTGCATTGTATATTCATACAAACTGATAGGTCTACTTATTAATCACAAATAACCATAGGTTTATTCTAACATGGTGAATTTATTTGTTTACTTAAGATTGAGATAAAATTATTTCTCATTTGTAAAAATTGTGAGTTAAAGGCCTTGCTAAAGGGCTCAACAGCAGTGGCTAGGTCGGTGCTGGGGTCTGAACCCCAAACCCTCAGTAACCAATTTGCCTTAACCATTTTAGTGCAGTGTACTTAATGAAATTCTGCTGTATTGGTGGGGGAATGGTGGGGTATTCCTTCAAAGAAAACAAAACTGTTTGATTTGAACCAGAACATTATACTTTACTATCGTCTGGTACTTTAGATAAAGAAATGGGAGACATTATCTATAATTTACTAGATATTGCATACATCTTCTTGTACTTATTATTATTATTATTATTATTATTATTATTATTCAAATACTGTAGCTATAGAAACATCTCAATGAACCATGTTTTAAAACACAAAATAAGAGTTATGCTTTATGCAGTATATTAGTATTGCTCTATCTGTCAGAGCACAATTCAAGGCCTTTTTATGAATATAGAAAAGAACTCATAATAACAGCACTTCACAATGAAGCCATGTCTGTGTGAAACTGTTTTTTCTAAAATGACCATTGTGTATAGAATTTACTATTCAGCCTTCAAGGTAAAAATAACATGCACTGGGGGAGCTGAGTGGTAAATGCCTTGACCTTAAAGTAAATAATGCATTCAAATGGCAGTGTCCAAAGAAAATAATACAGTTGATGAATATAACATTATATTCTTTTAGCCCTATTGACACTCAAAGTAAAATTCAAAGTAGGTGCAGTACACTATCACTTCAAACTTTCCTCTTAGTTAGTTACTTTTAGAATATATTTGCTCATTCTTCAGGCATGTGCATAGGGGTGAGCACTGCTGCCTTACTTGACCAGGGTCAAACTATGTCTGAGTAGGTAGCATTAGCACCCATACATAATTTTTTATTAATATTGGAATATATATTATGGCAACTAAATATGGTAGAACATAAAATAAACTTAATTTCATAATTCTGCTAACCACTATCATTGCTTGATTTTAAAGATGAGCAGGAAAAACTGTTCCACATTAGTCATTTACTGAGATTTACTGGGTTTCGTTCATTGACACATGACTCCTGAATTTTCAGCAGTGACGCATTTAGTCCATTAAAGTCCTTTTTAGACATGGGATATGTAATGTTTCAGGCTCCAGCAATCCTTTAAAAAACTATTTCTTTTTGTCATTCAGACATACTCCACTTTTTTTGTAAATGTTCCTCATGGCTTTTACAGACAAACCCATGTACAAGCATGATATTTGCTATTCTTGTAAGATATATCAAGTTACACAAGCTACAATACATTACATGGATTATCATGTAACTCATCATTGCCAAATGGACAAAATTCCACATAAACTTTGATGAAAAAGGTATTTAAAAAAATTCAAACTTGATTTTGCATTAACCTAAAGGTTCTAAAAACGAGGGTGAGAGAATCTGTGTGTGTGTGTGTGTGTGTGTGTGTGTGCGTGTGTGTGCTTGCACACACAATATAGTATTTATGTCATTTATTTAGTCTTGAAATATCTCAGATTATAAATGCTCACTTACTGTAGGAGGATGATTAATGTGTGAGTTTTAAGACTAACCAGCAGAAGCTTTTTAGAGTTTGCTCCTTCCCAAGCTTTTGTAAAATTACTTAGTAGCAATCACTAAACAGTGATCCACTATGATCAGTCGAGTTTAAATACACCATTTCACCTTGTGAAATGTCTAATAAATCATCAGCAATATTAATGGTATGCAACATGTTACATATGCATATGGAGCGATATCCCGGACAATATTCAAAAGGACTTGCACATTGCATTTGCAATTGCGTTTCCCATATGTGGACGCACAAAATGTGCCATAATTCAAATGCAATTGCAAACTTTGCATTACCGTTTGCTGTTTCACCTTCGTGAACGCACACTGACTGCCAAATTTCAAATGAAAAAGAAAA